>JAJIRX010000871.1:0-575009 GCA_023853785.1 Psilocybe azurescens
ATAAATGAAATTATAAAATGCAAATAATAATGAACCAACAGCCTATATATATTAATTCTATACACACATTACCAACTACACTATTATTGCTTGTGGTATTATCAACATTTTATGAATTATATACTATTCTTTACAACACCCAATAATATATTCTGGCACTTCCTCTGAAGCTATACCCACATATTATATATCAAAATGATCAGAAAATTGAGGGCAATGCATCTGTAATTACACCATCATCATAATATTATGTCAGCATGTTCAATATACAAAATACTGTAAATTTAAATATATATAGATATTGTAAACTACATTTTGCAACAAAATAGCACTCTGTTAGCTATATATTAATAGTTTTACAATAATAGAAATTAATGAAATACAAAGATTAATTTTATTCAAGACATTTAGATTATATAAGCACAGATTTATATGAAAAATAGGTATTTCTTTATTAGAAATTTTTTAATTTTATATAACTATTACATAAACATATTCTCCTAAATTTTACAATTCTAACAATACCAAATTTGTCACAAACTGTTGAGATCTATGTATACTTTTCGTATTATTACTTGGTGAGCTGTAAATAGTATGCTGACATAATATAGTTCCGCTTGGTACCACTCGGATTCCACTCGGAATTGGGTCTAATTGGGTTTCAAATTTGATGAATTCCACTTGGATTCCAGTCGGATTCCGATCGGATTTTGGTCGGACTTGTTAACAGTGGAACCGGTCGGTACCGGTGGTTCCGATCGGAATCCAGTTGGAATCCGGTTGGAAAAATTTGGACATTTTACTGCTAATTTGGCAGGGACACTGCCAAATAAAATTCCAGTCGGAACCGGTCGGATTCCGACCGGTTCCGATCGGTACCTGTGGGGGAGTGTAAAGACCTCCATGATTGTGCGAGATGGGAGTGAAGTGACGTGGTGGTAGTGAGCAGAGACGTGCGGGAATGTGTGCGGAACGTTGTAACGTGATGAGGTGGCGATACGAGCATGGGCGCGGCCAGTGCGAGCGAAAACATGAAGAGTGTGGAAATGAAAAGTTGAGACTTTTCGATGAAATTGAGATTAAAGCGCAATGTGCGCAGGGCCCATAACTTGTTAAAGGTGGCGAGTTTGGAAACGTGCGAGACAGCTGTGGTCCGAAGTTTTGTGGTCACACTGTATCAGACAGAGTGACAATGAGGGCCTGAAGTCCAAAGTGAGTAACTAAGTGTATTGAGACTGAACTAAGCTATCTACTTGCCTGAAGTCCGAAGTGAGTAACTAAGGAGTTCAAGCAGTGTGCTACAGTTACATAGGTGGCTGTCATGTGATCCCATCAGTCTGAGTCTGAAATATCAATTCTAACAGGACCTACTGTTAAAGCAGGCGAGCTCAGGAACACGTGAGACACTCGGCTACCAAGTTATAGAACTATGGGAGCAGGGACAAGCGAGCTATAAGCGTCCGAAGTCCTAAGTGATTAACTGGGTATATTAGACATAAGACCTAACTACTTGCCTGAAGTCCTAAGTGAGTAACTGGGGACTTCTGGCACTGAACTACAAGTCTTTATATACTATGTGGTACAGATCTAAACCCAAAAGGAAGTTGATAGACATCGTATAGATGATAAGAATCAAGATAAAGATCTGGAGCATCAAATAGATAAAGATCAACAATGCTGATGTAATCATGATAAAGATCAGATCACCTGATCTATAGATAGAAGTATGAAATGCAGTTTTAACACCTACATTACAAAGCACACGAGTATGCCACCGAACTCAAAGTCGCACTGGGCCCACGCCCAGCTACATCATTTGACAGCCTGCGCATGCAAGCTGCCCTCTCTCAAGGCGCTTCCTGGAACGTTCTGTTCCAGGACCCCGAATATTGAGGACGGAACTTTCTCCAACTCAAAACGGTCGACGGGGCCGTTGCACAGCCTGGGGGCAAAGATAACCCCTGGATTTATTTCGCGAACATGAGCTCTCCACAGCTCTATACATGCATGTGTAGGTGTATTCTGAATCATGCGCCCATCGGGTCTTACTATTCCCGATTTAACCTTAACGATGGTCATACATCGTGCCTGTGTGGGTGTCCTTGGGAAACCCGCACGCATATCCTTACCTGTAAACGGACGTATCGTCCTCCCAGGACATGCGAGCTTAGGCAGCCAACCACATTGTGCTACCTTCACTCATTTTTGGAGATGAACCCCAAAGCGTTCGCCTTCCGCTTCGGCTCCCCCTTGCGGGCGTCGGTTGACAACTGACGTTGGGCATTGTGGGGGAATCTTTGTTCGGCGGTCTTGATTGGCATGGGCCAATTATCTGCTTGGCTCGTGGTTGTTTGGCTATGCTGGGGTAGGCCGTTTTGGCGGGGCTTGTTCGCCACTCGCTTCGGTGTTCGACTCACTACCTTCACCCAGGACCTGGACCATGTTACGAATGGCGTTGAGTATGTGGGAACCAGGGAGAGCTGGTACCGCTGGTCTCAGCTGCTGGACTTGGGTGCCCCCGCCCTTGTTAGTTATCTCCTGCTGGTGTTGCTTCCACTCCACCCCAGGCTTCCTAAGGCTAGGGTCACTCCTAGTCTATATCCTGCGAGGTTGTTCTTTGTAGATAAGTTCCTATTTGTTTCTTGTTCTGCATCGAGGTTGGCGTTATATCCCCACAGTAGCTACCCCGTTATGTGTTCAGCACAGTCATTTATCGTAGGCTTCAGTGTTACCAACGGACTCTTAGTAGTTTCGGGCGAACAGTTTCTTAGTAGTTACCTGGTTGGGCATTTGTACTTAGCGACCGGACTGCTTTCAGCACCGGTATACAAATTGATGATTTTAAAAAAAAAAAGAAAAAAAAAAAAAAAAAAAGAGTATCGGGGTTCGGGATTGCGTACCATAGGCAGCCAAGATGGATGCAGTGGGGCACCAATAACATCATCGCCAGACTTACGAGAAGTGGATGGTGCGGAGCATACAAACCTCCAAGGAGGTTCTTGGATAAAAACAATATCATATGCTAATACAAAATGTTTGAGTATAGTTTCTACGCTTAGGCTGGACTTTGCGCGAATTGAAACTCAAAATTCTAACCGGAAGGTCCTGGATGGTTTGACTCATCCTAATGACTGCTGGTTAGGGATTGACGGTGCGCAAAAAATTTGCTCGTACCTGACGATATTTCTCGACATGCCAAAGCTGATTGAACCTGTGACTCCAGAACACGCAAGTGCGCTCATGGGCACCATGATTCTTTCCACAATTTGGGCAGCGAGGGGTGTGAGGGCAGGGCTCTCCACCAGGCGTGGGTGCCTGAGGGGGTCCGCCTTCGGATTGCCTTTGCAGCAGCCTGCAACGGCGCAATGCTGCTCCAACTTGTGAGGACCAGAGCATTGTGGACATTTGGCGGCAACTGCATGGCAGCGACTGACTGGATGGCCCCACTTCCAACACCGAGTGCAGAGGGGGACGCCCGGAGCTCTTCGAGCTAGAACGTATCCAGAGGGGGCGACCCCTGAACATGAACTGTTTGTCGACGAAGCTGGCGAAGCGTGGGCACCGGAGGCGGTGTCCCAGATGTCAAAGAAAGCAGTGGCGGTAGTGCTTGCCTTGGATGTACAAACTACGCGGGGATCCCCGCATAGAATGTGCGATGAAGACCAAATGGGAGAGGCTTTGAGTGCTGCAGCAACCTCTTCCCGTTTGGTGAGGTGATCCAGGTCATAATGAGTACCTTGGAACTGAGGAACGTCAACAATTTGTAAGAACGACTTGGACGTGGGCATGCCGACCCACGGCGTAAACTTGTAGTGGGCCTTGAAGTGAGCAGTGACCATGCCACGGAGAATGTCCGTGTCACGTTCGCTGGGAACTTTGTCGGTGGGTACAGAGTACCCATCGTACACGATTTCAACACCAAGGACCTTAACACGAAGGCCCTGGCGGGAGAGGACGTCCGAAGACAAGTCCTTGAAGAGGGTGGTGAGATTAGCATCCTTAGCATGATCTCCCATGTCAATGAGCAACTGGCGCCTTGAGGGCCGTGTGAGATATAGTCCGGAATCCTCCTACCCTTGCGGGAGGGGGGACGGGACAGAGGGCAGCTGGCATAGCTGGCTGCTGGATTTGAGCCTTCTTGTATGCGGCCTCCGCATAAGAACGTGGGGCAGGGGCGCACAGGGCGGGCAGAAGAGGGAGGCACTGGAGGGGGCCTCTGGTTAGGCACAACCGGTTTCTTAGCCGGAGGGCGGGGTTGAGGGGGAGCAGGGGGAGGAGGAGCAGGCTTATCAGCCCGCCCTTTCCCTTTATCCTGCTGTGCTCGAATAGGAGGCCTGGCCTGTGCGCTCCCACGAGAGGAGCGAACAGGTTCAGCCGGGGTCATAACGTCGTCGTTATCGCCAGCCCCACCGTGGTCAGACCAAGCCGGGGGGGGGGGAGGAGATGCAGAGGGGTCTGGGGAAGTAGGACTGATGGCCAATGGCCTTCGAATAGTGTCGTCTTCCGTAGCGAATAACTCCGCAACCGCACGGATTGGGAGGATGTTGTCGGGAGTGGGAGTGGTACCCAAGTCCCTATTGAAGGTCTCGTGGGTGAAATCCACCAACGCTTGAGCCAGGGATGCCCCCATGGGGGATGAGTGAAGGTCGATGTTAGATGAACTGACATACCCAACGATCATCCTGAGTGCTCCCAATATCCTATGGCTATCTTCTACCACATCGGCATCGCCGTAACTGAGTGATAGGTATGCGGGGAGTCATCCATATCTTTGATCTCAGACCTCGCTGGCGAAGGAGCGTCGGAGGGCTGGGCGGTGTTGTCCCTGGCAGTAACCATGGGAGTGCGATGACGAGACGACTGCCTCGACGACGTGGCAGAGCGACTGGGTTGGGCGGTGCATGCCCCACGTGAAGCAGGGACCGGGCCTTGACTATAGGTATCTCAAACAGCGGGAGCGCCCGCTGTAGGGACCGGGGATGCAGTCGGCGAAGGTTGAGCTGCGGAGGGTTTGGCTCTGGAGGCCAACGTCTGAAATGGAGACGGTGGTCTTGTGGGTTGCTGTTTAGGCGGCATAGCTATGGACACCCAAGCTAATACTGCCGGTGGTGGTAATGCTGGGGTGGTTACCCAAGTAAAGCTTTGTGTAGAACATTTGCGACAATGAGCAGAAATTTCTCACGGTGGATACGTGGCAGTACCGGAACAAGAAAGGATGAACCAATTCCTATCCCAGAGTCAGAAAATGAACAAGAAGTACTACCACCTGTCTTGCCTGAGGTAGACGAGATTGCACCTCCCACTGGGCCTAACCCAGCACCTAAAGTTGACAAAGGGAAACAGAAAGCGATTGAGCCCACAATTGAAGAAAAGGAGAAGGAAGAGATTGAATTGCCAGGACGTACCAAACGTAATGCCAGGATTATTGAAAGTGATCCAGAGGAAGAGCCACGGAAGCGTATAAAGCTTCAACCTCATAAACATGTCAAGCCTGTTGCCGCAGTTCGACGTTCCAAACGTCTTGCAACAGATAATAACAAGTCAGTACCAGAACCTGAACCAGTGCCAGAACCAGAACCAGAACCAGAGGTCAACCCAGAGGGTTTAACGTCAAGGTATCCGAGACGTAACCGTAGACCTCCTGGTGAATGGTGGGCAGTCAGAACACCTAAACCTCTTGTTCCTGATTCTGACGATGAGGATGACTCTGAGGATGATGATGAAGAAATGGCTAATCCTGTTAGTGTGTCTGCTAATCCACAAACTTATTCAGAAGCCATGAACTCAGAACAGGCAGATCAGTGGCAAGCTGCAATGTTGGAAGAATATAACTGGCACTTGGAAAATGGAACTTGGGAAATTGTGGAACTACCTGAAGGGCAGAAGGCAATTGGGTCTAAATGGGTGTATAAGACAAAATATAACGCAGATGGGTCAATTGAGCGATTTAAAGCACGTGTGGTCGGTAAAGGTTTTAACCAACGACCTGGCCAGGACTACTTTGAAACCTTTGCATCTACTATGCAGCATGCTACTGTGTGCATTGTGTTGGCTTTGACTGCTATTGAAGATATGGAACTCCGTTCTGTGGATATATCGTATGCATTCACAAACAGTGACATTGACGTTGAGATCTATATGCAGCAGCCACTAGGATTTTTGCAAGGTGGAAAAAGCACAGTCTGTAGGCTTAACAAGTCCATTTATGGGTTAAAGCAGTCATCACATCTATGGAGTGAAACACTTGGAAAGGTTTTGCTTGAACTTGGGTTTCAGAAGACTTATAGTGATGCATCACTCTATATATATGATAAAGATAATATCAAAATCATTGTGCCCATATTTGTGGATGACATCACTTTGGCTTCAAAGTCTCAGGTGGCTCTTGACAACTTTGTTATTGAACTTGGAAAGCATTTCAAACTAAGGGACCTGGGTGCAACCAATTTTTCGTTTGGGGGTTGAGATTACAAGAAAAAGGGAAGAGCACAAGCTATATTTGTCACAGCACCAATATATTGTGAACAAATTGGAGGAGTTTGGAATGGCTGATTGCAAACCTGTTGGTACTCCTATGCTACCAGGATTGAAGTTAATGTCAGAGCAGAGTCCTTTGAGTTCTGAAGAAAAGAGAGAGATGGATGACATCTCATATATTTCTGCCGTTGGATCTCTTATGTATTTGGCTACCATGACCCGGCCTGACATTGCTTATACAGTCAGTGTGTTGGCAAGATTCAATCACAACTCTGGCATGGAACACTGGAAAGCTGTTAAGCACTTGTTTAGGTACTTGCAGGGCACAAAGGAGATGAGGTTGGAATATGGACCAGACCCCTCACTTGGAGATGAACTGTTTGCCACATATAGTGATGCAGACCATGGAGGGGATAAGGATAGTGGAAAGTCAACAGATGGTTATTTGGTGAAGATTGGGTCAGGAGTGGTTTCATGGAGGAGCAAGCTGCAACCTGTTGTGACAAGGTCAACAACAGAGGCAGAGTTTATAGCTGCTGGAGCAGCTGGCATGGAAATCCGGTGGATTCAAAAGTTGTTGAAGGAGTTGGGGTACACACCATCTGCACCAGCCAAGCTGTATATGGACAATCAGTCATCTATGTCTGTTGCAAAGAATCCTGAACATCATGGAAGGATAAAACACTTGGACTTATGTTTTTACTGGTTGCGAGATCAGGTGGCAATGAAGAGAATGCAACCCTTATATTTGCAGACCGAGGATATGCCAGCCGACTTGTTAACAAAAGCTCTACCCAAGCCACAGGTTCAGAAGTTGCGAGAATTAATGGGATTAGTGATGGGGAAGGAAGAATGAGGAGATGTATCATCAGGGGGTTGTTTTGGATGTGATTCAACATCTTATGGATTATGGAAGTGTTTTATCAGGGGTTGTGTTAGTTTTTGTGATTAAACACTTTGTTTCTAATGTTCTACACTTGATATTTGGACTTGTACAAATGGACACTTAGTTAGAATTCGCTCTTTTCGGTGTTTTTGCACACTGTTCTGTTAATAACTTTTTGTAGAGTAAAGTTATTCAAATTCTGATCACTGATCCGGAATTCCCTCGTTGAGACGGTTCCAGTGATATATAATTTGTCACGTAATTATAGGTTTGGTGTTTTGACACAATATTGTGGACACCTATAGTCACGCCTCGCCATTTTTAGACACTTAGCCATGTAAAAGACCAGTATTCCTACTATGTCTGAGGAAACAAAGACACTAGAACAAGATTTGGAGTCTACAGAAGCAATTTACTATTTTCACTCATACTTGTCATTGTTGCGCATTTGAGATTTGACTCTATTGTTACTCATCAGTATAGCTACTGATTTGTGCATTATTGTCTATTTCTAACATGAACCCTCTGAAAACTCTGAACCGAACAAAACACAAATGGTTGACCAACAAATGATCGATGCCCGAAGACGAGAGAACTCTCTCTTTGCAAACCAACGCCTTTCAACGGCGAATGGTTTAAAAGCAAGAAATTCCTTCAAGAATGTATCCTCTATATGGGGATCAACAAGGACGTTCACGACACAGAATCAAAATGAATTGCGTTTATTCTCTCTTTCATGCAAGAAGGAAATGCGGTCATCTGGAAACAACAATTCATCCAGAACAAACTGAACCTTGACACAGGGGATATTGACTTACCGACTTACAGGGAATTTCCAGAAGGCATTCAAGCCAGAAGAAGAAGACATCGATGCATTAGACAAATTAAAAATGCTTCGACAAAAGAACCTGACTGCCAAACAACTAGTAACAAAGTTCAAACTACTGGTTGGAGAGGTGGGGATGTCTAACAACTCCGACACTGCAAACAAACTCTTGATCGAAATGTTCAAGGCAGCGCTAAACCCGGGCGCTAGTACAGAAGATCATCATGTCCGAGAAGAAGCCCACAAAAATCAAAGAATGGTACGACAAAGCCATGATCTTCGACAGAAGCTATCGACTCGCTATGGCGATTAAAGGCCCATCTCAATCAAATGCGCGAATTCATTCCCAGAGCCAGCGCCAAGAAAGGACCCCTTTGCAATGGACGCCGATGTTATGACCACCGAAGAAAGAACAAGCCTTATGAAAAGGGGGCTTGTTCAGATGCAAACAACCAGGACATCTCGCCGTAGATTGTCCTCAGAAGAAGAAGAACAATCTGTTCATACCGAAGGAGTTACCGAAGAAGAAATGGACACCCAAGGACCTTCATGCCCATATCCGGGAGCTGAACATGGAGGAGAGAGAAGAACTGGCGAGTTTGGCGATGGGAAACCAGGAAGAGGAAAGCAACACTGAGGATTTTTAAAACGGAGAACCGAATTGACATTGGTCTCTCCACGATTAGGCATCTACTCTGTATTTATGGCTACACTCGAGAATAAATCTATGCATTTACCGATTTCTTTCTCTGCCATAAAAAACGGAAAGCCACAAATCGTCAAAACCTCGGGTCTAATTGACTCTGGAGCTGGTGGAAAATTCATCGACCAAAATTACGCTAGGAAACTAGGACTTGAACAAAAAACCTTGAAAAGAAACCTCACGGTATACAATGTGGACAGAACCCTCAACAAAAAAGGAACGATCTCTACCTTTGTAGAACTCGATCTTACCATCGGGAACAGAACGAACAAGGAAATTCTATTTGTCTCTGGACTAGGACGACAAAAAATTATCCTAGGATTACCTTGGCTTCAAAAACGAAACCCTGACATCGACTGGGAAACTGGAAGAGTCAAATGGAGAATTTCCAAATCTATCCGCACCACCACTATGGAAGAAGAACAGGAAGAAACTGAACTTATCATGGACACCACGGATGCCCCACTTGAAGACTTCAACGCTTTGGTAATAGATTTTATCGAAGCCAAAGACTTGGAAGAAATGGACCAGGCATAGATCAACGCGAAAACTATGGCTTCACAAACTCTGGCAATGGAACACAAAAACAGGACACCCGCTAAACCTCTGGAAGAACTTATTCCCCCAGATCTCCACGACTACCTCGGACTTTTTGACCAAAAGGCAGCAGACTGATTTCCCATCTCAAGACCCTGGGACCACAAAATTGAACTGAAACCTGAATTCAAACCGAAACCATGCAAAGTATACAGCCTTACCCCGGAAGAACAAATCGAACAGGACAAATTTCTCAAAGAAATGCTGGACAAGGGATATATTGTCAGATCAGAATCGGACATCACATCACCCTTTTTCTTTGTAGCCAAGAAAGATGGAAAACTGCAGCCTTGTCAGGACTATTGATATCTAAATGAATGGACAATAAAGAATGCCTACCCTTTGCTCTATTGGACAAACTCAAAGGAGCGAAATTCTTTACCAAACTGGACGTCAGGCAAGGATACAACAATGTTCACATTCGAAAGGAAGATCAACGGAAAGCAGCCTTCAAAACGAATCGAGGACTCTTCGAACCCATGGTCATGTTCTTCGGATTATGCAATTCCCTGGCCATTTTCAATCCATGATGGATTCACTATTCGAAGGCGAAATCTCTGGAGGATTCGTGATTATCTACATGGACGACATCTTAATCTTTGCCGAAAACCAAGAAGATTTGGCGAAGTATGAACGGATCGTCCTACAAAGACTAAAGGATAACAACCTGTACCTCAAGCCAAAAAATGTGTCTTCAGACAACGGAAGGTCGAATACCTGGGAATGATAATCGAAGAAGGAAAGATCTCCATGGACCAATCGAAACTTAAAGGAATCTGAGACTGGCCTGCACCTACTATGGTCAAGCAAGTCAGAGGATTCCTGGGATTTGAAATTTTTACCAAAAATTCATCAGGAAGTTCTCTACGGTAGCGCAACCCCTGAACGACCTCCTAAGGAAAGACAAGAAATTCGAATGGACAGACGCAGCTCAACGAGTGTTCGACGAACTGAAACGATGATTCACGGAAGAACCGATTCTCTCGATGCCAGACCCAAGCAAACCATTTCAAATTGAATGTGACGCCTCTAAATACGCATCTGGAGCTGTTCTGACCCAGCTCAATGGAAACGGCAAAAGACACCTGTGTGCATTTATTTCGAAAACCTTCTCCGCTGACGGAAAGAAACTACGAAATCGACAATCGAGAACTCCTGGCAATTGTACAAGCATTACAGGAATGGAGACACTACATTCAAGGATCCGAACACATGATGACTATCCATTCCGATCACAAGAACCTGACCTACTTCAGAAGCCCAAGAAATCTGAACAGACGGCAAGCTCGATGGTCATTATACCTATCCGAATTCGATCTGAAACTAATCCACATGCCCGGGATGAAAATGATTCAATCCAATGCCTTATCAAGAAGGCCAGATCTTATACCAGATGAAGACCACGATAACGAAGATGTGACTCTTTTAACGGAAGAACTTTTTGTCAATCTAATCGACACCGAACTACAACAGAAAATTGTCAATTCAGAAGAATTCGACACCGATATTGCGGAGATCTTGAAAGCTCTACTACAAGAAGGACCATCGAACTTACGAGCCGACCTCGACGACTGGAAAACGGAGGAATTCAACGGAAAAAATGTCATTTTTTACAAAGACAAAACATATATACCGAAGAACCAAAACCTACAACAACAAGTGGTAAAATCCTTTCACAATCTACCATCAGCAGGGCACCCTGGAGAACTCGAAACCTACAACGCAGTAAGAACACATTATTGGTGGCCAGGACTACGATCCTTCATAAAACAATACGTCAAAGGCTGCGGAAGCTGTCAGCAATTCAAGATTAACAGAAATCCCTTGCACCCATCCTTTATGCCAATCGCCGGACCAACTTCCACACGACCATTCGCAAACTGTTCAATGGACTTTCTAACTGACTTACCACCGGTTAAGAACAGCGTGGGACAGATCGTGGACGCAATCATGGTTGTGGTAGACCATGGGCTTACTAAGAGGGTGATTTTAATACCTTGCCAAAAGAAAGGCGAACCGGGAGAGGCACTTGACGTAGAAGGAGCAGCTCAACTCTTACTCGACAACCTCTTCAAACGATTCAGACTCCCAGATAGCATTATCTCCAACCGAGACCCCCTATTCACTGCAAAAGTCTTCCAAGAACTCATGAAACTCTTAGGGATCAAGTCCAAATTAACTACGGCTTATCATCCAATAGGAGACGGAACCACCGAACGATTCAACCAAGAAATAGAAGCCTATCTGTCCATCTATTGTTCGTCACATCCAACCGACTGGAACAAGTCAATTGGAACCTTGGAATTCACTCACAACAACTGGAAACACTCCAAAAGGGCCAAGACCCCGTTTGAACTCACCTTAGGCTCATCTCTGTTGGCCATTCCGCTCGCATTCGAGAACACCAAAGCCCCATCTGTAGAAGAAAAGGTCAAACATCTCCTAAAAGATTGAGAAGAAGCATTAGCTGCCCATGAACTTGCAAGACAAAGGATAGCCGAACGACAAAAATCAAACTTCACACCATTCAAGAAGGGAACAAAAGTTTGGCTAGACTCCCGCAACATCTCCACTAGGTACCATTCGAAGATGAAACTGAAACGAGAAGGCCCGTTCATGATCACAGAAGTCCTGGGACCTCTCACATACAGACTCAAATTACCCAAGATATGGAAGATCCACGACATCTTCCACGCCACTCTACTCATGCCATACAAAGAAACAGAAACATACGGACCGAACTTCCCTAGACCACCACCCAAAATCAAAAATAAAGAAGAACACTGGGAAGTCGGAAACTATTCTGAATCACAGAAAGACTGGACGAAACCCAAAAAGGAAAGCAAAAATATCAATACCTTATCAAATGGACGGGATTCCCTATCTCCGAAGCAATGTGGGAAAAAGACGACGCATTCGACGGCGACAGCAAGACTCTTCAAGAATACCGCAAATTACACAAACTCTGATCATCACTACCATCCTGATGCCTCACTTTCTTCGATGCATCGCCTCTTCCTTCACTTGAAGCTCTGAAACAAACCAACTCGAAACTCCCATCTTCGATACCCCTTTAACCAAACAAACTGTAGAAGAGCTCGAGGTGCTACAAAGAGAAATCCTCACCCTATACAACAAAGAGATCGATCAGAAGGAAACGGCAAAACAGAACTACCGTCCGGCTGCCGCTAGATTGGCTCATCACCAAGCCAGATCTCAATGCCTCAAACTAAATCAGGTCGAACAGGAGCTCTACCAATGCCTGCCCCTACTTGCCAAAGTAGTTAAAAGGCCAAGTTGTTCCATCTCTAAACCATATCCTCATCACCAAACAATGCAACATGTCTTTCATTGATACTCCCGCTGCATCTCCCTCTTCTGCCCCTGCCAACTCCACGTCTACAAGGCAAACGACCTGCCATACCTCGTTACGCTCAAACACTGTCAACCTTCAAAGCCATAGACCTCTTCGCCAATGACGAAACGGCTCAAAAATCTGCTCATACTTGAAGATCCAGACACCGTTTTTGCCATCGACAAACTAGTGAAGGTTTCCAGAGCCCATCAACAAGAAGAACGAGAAATATGTCTTGCCAGACAACGGTCTTGTGTTTGACAGACCATGGCAACGGCTCTGCTAGATCAACTTCAATCATGGGGATTAGAAAGAGAACTGTACGACGTACTGAGGGAACATCGTAGCAAATCATCCACAGTGCAAAAACCGTCGATACCCTCCCTTATTGATCCCCCCTTTCCAGAGCGCTGTTCCTTCTCGTCCCCTTCCCGCTTCGCCCTCCTGCTTATCATTGAGCGGTACAATTTTCACCAATCATTGACAATTCACCTTCACCGCAGATTTCACCTCCCGCCTCCACTCCCTCAAGATCTGCCATCCCTACGCCTACTCTTAGACGGTCTCAAAACACCATGACTCATCAGCGAAGCTCGTCCACCGCTTCGTCTTCTGCAACGAATCACTCAACGAAGCGTGAACGTCGGTCACGTGCTATCAATGCGGCGAACCTGGACATATTTGCCCAAGATGCCCCAAATTCAAATGCAGCTACTGCTACCAATACACACCCGGACATTCCTTCCGAGACTGCAGCTATAACCCAGAAAACGAGCAACACACTGACCCCTATTATGGAGGAATTGACAAGGATCTTCTCGACGACGCCCGGAATCGCCAACACCACAGGCGAACCATACAGAGACTATTGAGCCCACTGAAGTAATGGATTTCACTCCTTCTGAGGCATAAGGAGTGTAGTACGGGGTAATGTTACGACAAGTCTTTTTTTTTTCTCTTTTCTTTTTCTTTTCTTTTCCTTTTCTTTTCTTTATCATCTTTCATATCATTGATACATCATCGAATGCTCTGATGATCTTTGCTTTCAATCATTCTACGAAACTCTATCATATCTCTGATGGACGTTCACTTCTATTCTTATATACATCTGTTGATGAACATTCAGACTCGTTTCAATTTACTGTTTCCACTATTCTTATATACATCTGCTGATGAACATTCAAACTCATTTCAACTAGCTGTACGATTCATAGTATTTAAACTAGGAAGGATCCACTGTATTCTTTAGCTAGTTCTTGAGAATCCAATCTGCTTAATCTGCTCAACTTGAACTTGAACTTGTTCTTGTACACGATTGGTGGTTAGATTACGCACACTGCGTGACTCTAACTTGAAATCATAATATGTTGCATTTGCTCCACCCCAGGCTTCCTATAGCTAGGGTCACTCCTAGTTCATATCCCGCAAGGTTGTTCTTTGTAGATAGGCACTTCTGTTCTTATTCTGCATCAAAGTTGGCATTATATCCCCACATTAGTTACCCCATTATGTGTTCAGAACAGTCATTTATCATAGGCTTCAGTGTTTCCAATGGACTTTTAGTAGTTTTGGTGAACAGTTTCTTAGTAGTTACCTGGTCGGAATTTGTACTTAGCGTGACTGCTTTTACACCGGTATACAAATTGATGATATAAAATATAAAATAAAAAATGTGAATGAGTTAGACGATGTCCGGAGCTTGGAGTGCAATGTGAACACAAGTTTGAGTGTGAAGTGTTATCTAGCCTAGTTTAAAAGTTTTACTCACTGAATTGGAGCACTTAGAGCGCGGGGCCCATACCTTGTTAAAGCAGGCAAGCTCAGGAACACATGAGACACTTGGTGACCAAGTTATAGAACTATATGCACAGGGACAAGTAAGCTATATTTTTTTATTTTTTATTTTTTTTTAAATCATCAATTTGTATACTGGTGTGCGAAAGCAGTCCGGTTGCTAAGTACAAATGCCCAACCAGGTAACTACTAAGAAACTGTTCACCAAACTACTAAAAGTCCTTTAGAAACACTGAAGCCTACAATAAATGACTGTGCTGAACACATAACAGGGTAGCTACTGTGGGGATATAACGCCAACCTCAATGCAAAGTAGGGAAATAAAACCTATCTACAAAGAACAACCTCAAGGGATATGGACTAGGAGTGACCCTAGCCCTAGGAAGCCTGGGGTGAAGCACATGCAGCACCAGCAGGAGATAACTAACAAGGGTGTGGGGAGCCCAAGTCCAGCAGCCAAGACTAGCAGTACCAGCTCTCCCTGGTTCCCACATACTCAACGCCATTTGTAACATGGTCCAGGTCCTGGGTGGGAGCAGTGAGTCGAACACTGATGCACTGTGGCGAACAGGCCCCACTGAAACGGCCTACTACCCAGCAAATCCAAACAACCACGAGCCAAGCAGATAATTGGCCCATGCCAATCAAGACCGCCAAACAAGGACCCCCCACACAATGCCCAATGTCAGTTGAGTCAGCTGACACCGGTGGGAGCTGAGCAGAAGGCAAACACTTTAGGGTTCATCTCCAAAAATGAGTGAAGGTAGCACAACATAGTCGGCTGCCTAAGCTCACAAGCCCTGGGAGGACAATAGGTCCTTTTGCAGATGAGGATATGTGTGCAGATTTCCCAAGGACACCCACATGGGCATGATGTTTCACCATCGTTGAGATTGAATCGGGAATAGTAAGACCCAATGGGCGCATGATTCAGAATACACCTACACATGCGTCCGTAGAGCTGTGGAGAGCTCATGTTCGCAAAGTGAACCCAGAGGTTGTCTTTACCCCCAGGCTGAGCAACTGCCCCGTCGACAGTTTTGAGGTGGAGAAAGTTCCGACCTCGATATTCAGGGTCCTGGAACAGAACATTCCAGGAATCACCGCAGAGAGGGCAGCCTGCACAAGCAGGCTGTCAAATGATGTAGCTGGGCGTGGGCCCAGTGCGACTTTGAGTTCTGTTGTGTACTTGTGTGCTTTGTAATGCAAGTCCCACTGCAAGCACGAAGGGACATACACAAAGGTGATTGACTGGCCATCCCTGCGGGTGAACCAAGTCTGAAGAGCCTCACAGACAGCCACAGAGTGGCCCTGTTCGGAGTGGATGGAAGGATCAACAGCTCGACGGGCAGAAGCCATTGAGTCCGTGAAAATGAAAATGTCCATACAATCATCACGCGAAGTCGCATTGACGATTGCAGAACGAATGGCATATAGTTCTGCATCAGGAGCGGTGACTTTGCCTGCAACATGCCGAGCACGCCAACGCTCAGCTCCGGCCGCTGAACAGGATGGAGGCCGCAATGGCTTGATGCCATCCTGAGAGGGGCAGACTTGCGTCTGTCTCTGCATAATAGGTCCTGATCTTCTCCGAGATTTTGTCCCAGAGTTTATTGAGGTGTTTGGTGTGCTGCAAAATTCCTTGTCAGCATCGCCACGAGAAATTTTGCAGTCATCAAATGGACTTGGTCCACAAAGCGGTCCATAAGTCAAACACCCAGTCGTGAGAGCGGGTTCATTGGGAGTAGAGTCTCCATCAGAGCAGGAACATTAGTGTCGGCCTCAAAAGAGTCCCACTAGTGCAGAAGATCTCTGGTTCAGACATGGTCTGAATTGAGAGAGAAGGGTGTGGCACAATAGTGCTGCAGTTGAAGCAAGAAAGAAAAGCTCTCACAGGATGAGTCAGGGTCAGGGTGGCAAACCGATAATTGGCTTGCTCAGATAGACAACGAAGAAGGAGATTGATGGGGGGGAGGCCCGCAAGGGCCTCCACACCACTCAGTTGGAGAAGTGCAGAACGCACCGGTGATCCACAGTGCAGCAGAATGCTGCATTACAGAGAAGATGATGTAGGGCACTTTTGCAGTGGGCAGCTGCAAAGTACCATAGACAAAAGCCATATGTGACTATGGGGATCATGCAGGCACGATAGAGGACGCACTTTTGGACAGGGTGCAGACCTTGAGTAGAACTACCAAGCATCTTCATTGCCTTAACAGTCGACGAGGCCTTGGTAGAGTAGTATCAGACATGCTCAGTAAAAGTGAGCTTGCAATCGAAATAGAAACCCAAATACCGCCAGTACAGTTTGGGTTTGAGAGGGGCTGCGCCCGGTATACATAGCATAACCCAGATCGACAGGGGGATTGTCTTTGGAGTGTGACCTGTCGAAGTGGAAAACTTCAGACTTGTTGTGCTTCAGTGCGAGTCCAAATTTCTTGAACAGCTCAAATATGACACCATATGCCCATTTAAGGGCAGCACAGTTGTCGAGTAGTGACTTTGATTGCACAACAAGGGTGCCATCGTTGACATATGAGAGCAGGAAACATCCTTGTCGTGCTCCAGTGCGAGTCCAATTTCTTGAACAGCTCAAATATGACAACATATGCCTGTTTAAGGGCAGCACAATTGTTGAGCAATGACTTTGATTGCACCACAAGGGTACCATCATTGACGTATGAGAGTAGAAAACACCCACAAGTGAGTGGATCCTGTTCGAAGAGCCTCATGATGAGGGTAAGATAAAGAGCAGAGAGGACCGGGGACAGGGCAGAGCTCTGTCCCACTCTTACATCCGCCTGGCAAAGGTCTGAAACAAAGTCACCCCATGCATACTCGCGTGAGAGCGCCCGACCAAGTAGTGGGAGAAGAATTTGACAACATTGTCACTGAACCCTAGCTTCCGGAGAATAGCCATGAGAACCTCATGGTTGAGTGATGGGAAGAACTGAACGACATCAAAGGCAATGACGCTAGTCTTGAGTCCCTTGGCCCATCCAGCATGCACCATGTGCGTCAGGATAAGGCATCCTCGGTGGATCTTTGATGGATCCCTTTGATCTGATTAGGGTGGAAGACGTCTGAAGCGATGCTGTCAAACTGGATGCGATCAGAAAGCATTTTCTCAATCAATTTACCAACAGTGTTCAGGAGCACAATGGGCCTGAATGCCTTTGGAGCAGAGTAGGAGGGCTTGTTCAGCTTTGGGATGATAACCGACATGGACTCCTTGAAGTGCTTAGGCCAGTGACCAACCCGAAGGCAGGCATTGGCGAGTGAGAGTAAGACAGTGAAGACGTGGGTGGGCCCACGCATCAACATCTTGAGATGAGACCACTTAATGTGGTCCAGCCCTGGGGCCGACACATTGGAGCAGGAGGCCAAGGCCTCCCGCATCTCAAGTGCAGAGAATGGGACCCATCCCTGAACAGGCATGTTGGGGATGGAGTCGAGGATATTGATGTCGAACGGACAGTCCGACACCGAGTTATAGGTGTTGTGGAGTGCATCCCACAACTAAGAAAGGGCATGGCAAGGCTGCCCCTGATATTGAATAGCCTTGCACAGTGGTAGCTTGCGCTGTTGGACCCAAGACATGAGGTCCCAAGTGCGCTTGTTGGTAATGGATATTTTTGTGATTCTGGAATCAAAGAAAACCCGTTCGGCATTTTTAACTCCCTTACAATACAGCTTCCAGTCTTCCGGGAGACCATGTTCGCGGTAAGCCTGAAGTGTAACTGAGCACTCATCCATCCACCACAGTTTTGAGTGTCTCGTAATAGTGACCTCTCTGGAACAGGTTTCCCATGCTGCAGAGAACAAATCGGCAATGGCTTGTGCCACCGTGTCAATCTGGTCGGGTGTGTTGAGAGGAGCATGTTCATCCACTTTCATGGCAAACTCTCTCTTGATGACTCTGACAAAGCGAATTTGCTCCGCTCTGTTGGCTTTGAGAGCTCTGCAGGGCATGGCCCCAGAATCAACAGAGATAGATAAGGTGGTAGTGAGCAGGATGTGATCCAACTTGCCCATGGCGTTGTGTACCCGGGTGACCTGTGCCATCAGGGTCTGGTCCGGTTGCATGAATTCCAAGTCAATCACTGTAGAGCGAAAGCCTTGGATGCGAAGGTAGAAGGTTGGCCCCAGGTTCACAAAAGGAGCCCATTGCAATCCTAATTCCAACGCCATATTGAGGAGTTGAGTGGCAACTCCTGGATGGCCGCGATGACCTCCATCCCATTCTTGGGAGTGGATGTTAAAGTCACCCCCATGTAAATGAAGGGTGGAAGTGAGGCCAACTCCTCTGCAAGGAGGAGAGCGGGTGTATGGGTCTTGTCTGAGTAGATGTTCATAAGATTGTAGCTCTGTCCGTTTGTGAACAGGCTGAGAATGAGTATGTTGCGATGATCAATCAGATCGCAACGCATGGATGGACAAAACTCTTTCAATCGGTTAGACATGTATGCCATAACCCTTGGGTGAGAATCAGGTTCAGGAATATGCACCATAGGCAGCCACAAGGGATGCAATGAGGCACTGATAACATCATTGCCAGACTTACAAGAAGTAGACAGTGCGGTATGTACAAACCTCCAAGGAGGTTCTTGGATAAAAACGATATCATATGTTAATACAAAATGTTCGAGTATAGTTTCTATGCTTAGGCTGGACTTTCGCGCGAATTGAAACTCAAAATTCTGACCAGAAGGTCCTGGATGGTTTGACTCATCCTAATGACTATTGGTTAGTGATTGTCGGTGTGTAAAGGAGTTCACTTGTACCTGACAATATTTCTCAGCAGCCCAGAGAGCATTGAACCTGTGACTCCAGAACTCGCAAGCGCGCTCATGGGCACCGTGATCCTTTCCACAGTTGGGGCAGTGAGGGAGATGAGGGCATGGCTCCCCGATGGCATTGGAGCCACTGGGGGTTCACCTTTGGACTACCCTTGCAACAAGATGCAACAGCGCTGAACTATTGTTACGACTTCAAGCTTATATTCACGTGCGTGGATAAAGCTGACAGTCAAGTAGTCAAGAACAGCGAGTTCCAAGTGGTATCAAGTAAGAGGAGAATAGATTCTCAAGAACTAGCTAAGGAACAATAGCAGTGTCTACTGGCTATTTAAGTGTTTTGAGTATCTACAAAGATAGTACGAAATGAGTCCAAGTATGAGTCAAGCATAGGATGAGTCACAACGGTGCCGTCGATGTGAGTCAGAATGTGAGTCAAGAAGTGAGTCAAGAAGTGAGTCAGAATGGAAGCGAGTCATAACAGTGTCAACGATGTGAGTCAGGATGGAATGAGTCAAATGTCACGATCACATGATGTTGTCCATCATGTGATAGGAAGGTTTTATATAAGAAAATGAAAAGAAAAAGGAAAAGAAAAAGAAAATAAGGTGTTCGTAACATTACCCCCTTCTAAGGTTCGACTGTCCCAGTCGAATGATCTTCAGTATCCATAGGGTTCTCCGGTGTTGTTTGCGATACCAACGTCATCCGTGGGGTCATCATAATCAAAGTAATCGCTTCTGTGAGGAGAGTCGTTACGCTTGAAAGGACAGTATCTTGGCATATGTCCTGGTCCTTGACGGTGGCAGTGGTTGCAGGTGAACTTGGGGCAGTGTTGTCGTATATGTCCCAACTTTCCACATGTGAAGCATGTAACGTCCAGTCGACATTGATTCCCAACACTTGTCCGTTGGGTTTGAGTCGGGCGATGAGAAGGTGTGCCGGTCTGATTGTTGATGTTGAAAGGCTGTGGTGGATCAGCGTCGGCGAAGTCGTTCCATGGGGGTGTCTGCTGCTTTAGAGTCGGTTTCATTTGGAATGATAAGAGGGGGAAGGACGAATTGAGGTTTCTTTACCGTGCGATGTTTGATGAGCACGTGTTTGATGGCTCGTTCGAAACCTTTGAGTTGAAGACGTTTGAGGGAGTCGATGGCGGCTTTGTGGTGGACTCGGACTCTCGCATGTTTGACTGCGATGTCTGCCTCGATGATTCGTGATTTCGCCAGATAAATAATTGAAGAATTCAAGTTCTCGTTCGATAAAGGGGGGGCAAAGGGCTTGACGTCATATCAGTTTTTGGCATTTTTCAGGATTTCGAGGAGTTCATAGACGGAGAGAGTATTAAAAAGCTGAGACGATGTAGTAGTAGGTTGGGGAACGGAGGAGGCACGAGCAGTGGAATGAGACATTGTTGGATATCGACGTTTGTTGCCTAGAAGTGTAATGACTTGACCTTTCTTATAGCCTTTGTTGCCAGTCCGGGTCTAAGTTTGTCCTTGAGCTGGGAAATCCGCAGTTGATACTCTAGATTTTGGTCATGTGCCATTGCTGCACATCTTGCCTTGAGTTCATTGTGTGCTTGTTTCTCCGCTTCTCGAGACATTATGAACGCTATCTCGAGTTCTTCAAGCATTCGTTGTTGATCTTCTTGGGATTTTGGTATTTTTGTCATGAGGAAAATAGGTTCAGGGGTGTGTTTGGGAAAAAGAGCGGACTTGACGCGTTTGATTGAGGGAAAGGAGAGCATATTGATTGATTATCGAAAGAGTGAAGATGATGGTCTTTTTACAGCTTGTGACGTGTTCGGTAAGCCTGTAAAATTTTGTTACCGGTTTTCTTCAAAAACCAAAGCTGGTTCCCACGTTGCTTTGGTGATTGGATAGTCTTTCTATTTGACGTAGTATTGGTATCCTCTTCCTCTTTTTCGATGTTTGAGAATTGTCTCTATTTCCCAATGTTCTTCTTTGTTTAATATCTTGGGTGGCGGTCGAATGAAATTGGGTCCATGTGTTTCAGTTTCGTGATATGGATTGAGAAGTGTTGCATGGAATACGTCGTGAATGAGCCATCCTTTGGGGAGTTCCAGCCGATAAGTTAGGGGTCCTATAACTTCTTTTATCTTGAAGGGTCCTTCTCGTTTTGGTGCCATTTTTTTGTGATAATTTGTTTGTAAGTTTGTTGCTTCTAGCCAAACCTTTTGTCCTTGGATGAAAGGTGTGAAATTCGAGTTCTTTCTTTCAGCCATCCTTGTCTGGGCTAGTTCGTGGGCTGCTAGGGCTTCCTCTCAATCCTTTTGGAGATATTTCAGTCTTTCTTCTACTGAAGGGAATTTGGTGTGTTCGAATGCGGTAGGAATTGCAATAGGGGAATATCCGAGGATCAATTCAAACAGGGTTCTCTGTCTGTCTGCATGTCTTTGGTTATTGTGAGTGAATTCTAGGGTCCTGAGTCGTTTGTGCCAGTCTTCTGGATGAGATGAGCAGTATATGGATAGATAGGCTTCAATTTCTTGGTTGTATCGTTCCGTTGTTCCGTCTGTTTGAGGGTGATAAGCGGTTGAAAATTTTGACTTTACTCTGAGAAGTTTCATCAACTCTTTGAATGATTCAAGCGGCAAATCGGGGATCTCGATCTGATGTGAGGCTGTCTGGTAGTCCAAACCTTTTGTAAAGATTGTCCATTAAGAGTTTGCCAGTCTTTTCGGGCGTCCAGTCCTTTCATCTGGCATGGAATAAGGATGAGTCCTTTTGTGTTCCCGTGATTGGTGACGGTTAGAATCACGTCAAATTCAACTTCTCCTTGTTTGTCCAGGATTGGTGGAAGGTCTGTAAGGAAATCCATGGTGCTGTCCGCAAAAGGTCAGGCTGACTTTGGTCCAGGTATCAGTATGAATGATGGATTAGAGGGATGTCAATTTATCTTGAACTGTTGGCAGGTGGCACATCCTTTTACCGTATTGCTTGACGAACGATCGCAATCCTGGCCACCAATAGTGTTGTTTTACTGAATTGAATGTTTCTAATTCTCCGGGGTGTCCAGCTGAAATAGGGTTGTGATATGATTTGACTATGTCCTTCCGTAGGTTTTGATCTTTTGGAATGTAGGCTCGTCCGTGGTAGTATAAGATGGTTTTGCTGTTCACCTTTTCTGTTTTCCATTCTTTGAGGTCTTGCTGTGCATTTGGCGGTCCTCCTTCTAATAGGGTTTTTATTGCTTCTGCTGCATTGTGGTCCAGTTCGCTAGCATTGGCAATCCTTTCTTGTAACTCGGTGTCGATTAAGTCGATGAAAAGCTTTTCTGGGAGTAGGGTGATGTTTTCATTGTCATGGTCTTCTTCCGGGGGTAAAATCAGGGCGTCTTGAAAGGGTATTGGATTGAATCATTTTGTTTCCAGGTAGATGTACCAGTTTCAAGTTGAATTCTGAGACGTACAGAGACCAGCGCGCCTGTCATCGGTTCAGATTTTGGGCCAATCTGAAGTATGTTAAATTCTTGTGATCTGAATATACCGTAGTCGTGTGTTCTGATCCCTGGATGTAGCGTCTCCATTCCTGTAATGCTCGGATTATCCCCAATAATTCCCTGTCATAGATTTCGTAATTTCTTTCGGTTGGGGAAAATGTCCTTGATATAAATGCGCATGGGTGTCTTTCGCCATTTCCATCTAGTTGGGTAAGGACTGCTCCAGAGGCGTATTTTGAAGCGTCAGATTTGATTTGAAACAGTTTGGCGGGGTCGGGCATCAAGAGTACTGGTTCTTCCGTGAATCGTTTCTTTAGTTCATCAAAGGCAGCTTGAGTTACATCGTTCCATAGAAATCCTTTGTCTTTCTTCAGGAGTTCATTCAAAGGTCAAGCTACTTCAGAGAATTTCCGGATGAATTTTCGGTAAAAGTTCCCAAAGCCTAGAAATGATCGGACTTGTTTGAGAGTAGTAGGCGCTGGCCAATCTTGAATTCCCTTGAGTTTCGTTGGGTCCATAGAGATCTTTCCTGCTTTGACAATCATTCCGAGATATTCCACCTTCTCTTGAGTGAATGAGCATTTTTCTGGCTTGAGATAGAGATCATTTTCTCGGAGTCGTTGGAGAACCATTTTGGTGTACTTTTCCAGTTCCTCTCGATCTTTGCAAAGATTAAGATGTTGTCCATATAGATGATTACAAAGCATTGTGATATCATATCTTTGAAGATTGAGTCCATCATGGATTGGAAGGTTGCTGGGGAATTGCACATGCCAAAGAACATTACGGTTGGTTCAAAAAGTCCTTGGTTGGTTTTGAATGCTGCTTTCCATTGATCGCCGTCTTTTATCCTGATGTTATTATAGCCCCATCAGATATCCAGCTTCATGAAGAATTTTGTGCCTTTTAACTTGTCCATGAGCTCTGTTATTCGTGGTAAGGGGTAAGCATTTTTGATGGTCCAATCGTTCAGATATCTGTAGTCTTGACAAGGTCTGAGTTTTCCGTCCTTCTTTGATATGAAGAAGAATGGGGATGCCATAGGTGATTCGGAGGGTCGAATGTATCCTTTATCCAATTGTTCCTTTGTCCAGTTGTCCAGTTCTGTTTGTTCTGCCGGTGTAATGTTATATGCCTTGAATTTCTTTGGTATGAATCCTTCTTTTAACTCGATTTTGTGGTCCCATGGTCTTGATTCCGGGAATCGATCTGCCGCTTGTTTGTCAAGAGATCCATATATGACTGATATTCTGAGGGAATGATTTCTTGGAGAGGTTTTGTGGGTTTTTCCGGTTTGTATTGTTGAGCTAATGTCTGTGAGGTAGTGATTTTGGTGTTAAGCCATGTTTCTTTTATTTCATCTTTGTTTGCGTCTCCGATATATTGGATGATTAGTGATTCAAATTCCTCCAATGGGTGGGTGGTCTCAATCGTTGATGTCTGTTCGTCTGCTTCTTCAATGGTAGTCTGGTTATTGTAGGTCCTTGACGTGATTTCCAAGTTATCTGTCCGTTCTGCCAATTGATTCCTGGATTCTTTTCCTGTAACCATGGGAAACCCAGAATGATCTTCTGTTTCCCTAGTCCAGAGACCAGTAGCTTTTCCCGATGGTTTCGATTTCCAACCTTTAGGTCCAGGTCCACGAACGATGAGATGGTTCCCTTCTTGTTTGGAGTCCCGTCTACATTGTAAACTCGGATCAGTCTTTCCAAGAGCTGGGTCCTGAGTCCAAGTTTTTGTGCATAATCTGGTCAATGAATTTTCCTCCTGCTCTTGAGTCTAAGAGAGCAGCGGTTTCGACGATTTGTGAGCTATTCTGTTTTTTTGCGGGGAATGAAACTGGTAGAAGCATAGTTTTATTCTCGATTGTTGCCGTAAGTACAGATTGTATCTTCAGATAAGGAGAGACAGACGTCATCCTGTTTCTCCGCTTTAAAAATTCTTTTCTTCTTTCTCTTCAAATCCCATTTTAACCATGAGGTCTGTGAGTTCATCCTTTTTGTCTTTGTTCAGGTTCCTGATGTGGGTATGGAGTTCCTTTGGGGTCCATTTCTTGTTGGGTTGTCCTTAGGTTCTGTTCTGGGTTGTCGATCCTTTCTGTGGGCATTCCCTGGATAAATGTCCTTGTTGTTTGCACCTAAAACAGGTGCCCTTCCTGATTAATTTGGCTCGTTCTTTGGCTGTCATGGCACCTACGTCCATTCTGTTTGGGTCATAGTTCCTGTTGTTTCTTGGGAAATTGTTCCATCGTGGTGCCCTCCTACGTTCTTCTGGTTCTTCTCTAAAGACCTTGGCCAGTCTGTAGTTGGTGTCAAATGTTGTAGCTTTCTTGTACCAGCCTTGGATCGTCCTTGGAAGGTCTTCGGAGTACAAGATCCTATCGGCGAGTTGAGGTGTGATGCATTTTTGGAATAGTCCTATGAGGTGGGCATGGTCTGATTCCGTTTCTGTTCCTAGATTGGCTTGTCCCACCAACAACTTGAATTTGTTGATGATGTCTTCCACCCTTTCATTGGGTTTTTGCCTAAGTCATTTTATGTCATTCATGGCTGATCTGGTTTCGTCCACTGGAGTGAATGTGTCGTGGAATTTTTCAAGAAATGTTCCGAGGGTGTCCCAGTTGAGGTTTTGGTTGGGACTGGTTCCTCTCGTCCTCGAGGTCAAGTATTGTTCTTTCCATAGTTTTGCTCCTCCTTCCATGCAGAATGATAAGATGAAGGTAATTTTCTTCTTGTCGGTATTATAGATGTCTTCGTTTATGTCCATGTAAAGATAGCAGTCTTGTATAAAAGACTTGGACTTTGTTCGGTCTCCATCGAATACAACAGATTTGTTGATTGAGATTTCTTTCTTTCCATTTGTTTCGACCATGTCTGTGTCTTGTTGTTCTTCTTGATCTATTGCCAGGGTTGATAATAAGTCGTATAATGAGCTCGATAGGCCTTCGTTGCCTAGGTTGATATCTTCAGAGCTTTGTCTCAACGGGTTTGGTGTCTGCCAATTTTGTGTCGGGGTTCCTTCTTCAGAGCTGTCGGTAGCGGGAATTCCGCTTTTCGGTGGTGCCATGTTTCGTTTCAGGTTTCAGAGGTCTCGTCTGCTGGGGAGCGGGCGAGATTCATAGATTAGCTAGTTCTTTTGTTATGACTTCAAGCTTATATTCACGTGTGTGGATAAAGCCGACAGTCAAGTAGTCAAGAACAGCGAGTTCCAAGCGGTATCAAGTAAGAGGAGAATAGATTCTCAAGAACTAGCTAAGGAACAATAGCAGTGTCTACTGGCTATTTAAGTGTTTTGAGTATCTACAAAGATAGTACGAAATGAGTCCAAGTATGAGTCAAGCATAGGATGAGTCACAACGGTGCCGTCGATGTGAGTCAGAATGTGAGTCAAGAAGTGAGTCAAGAAGTGAGTCAGAATGGAAGCGAGTCATAACAGTGTCAACGATGTGAGTCAGGATGGAATGAGTCAAATGTACGATCAATCACATGATGTTGTCCATCATGTGATAGGAAGGTTTTATATAAGAAAATGAAAAGAAAAAGGAAAAGAAAAAAAGAAAATAAGGTGTTCGTAACAACTATGTAGTGTGTGATTTGATATATAAATCAAAAACCAAAACACAAACCAGAGAGGAATGGTCTAGAATAGATAAGATGACTCTCTCCCTGTTGAGTTAAAGTGAGGGCTGGCTTGGCCACTAGGTTGTGAAGATGTATGTGGTCTGAGAAGGGCAGGGACGTCTGAAGGAGGAGGAATAAATGGGGAATATAAAATGCCCTTGAGTGTTTACTGAGAGGAAGCAACCCGACTTGATTGGGGTAGAACAGTGTGAATAAGGAGTGATGACTGTGGAGGGGCCAAATGACTAGATAATTTGCAGGGATTGATATGGAGGCAGGAGTGAGAATGTAGTCTTGATCCTAGTGCACTTCAATTGAGTCTGCAGTGTCTGCAAAGCTAGAAGTAAGGTCTGGTGATTGAATAATGACTAAAGCGGCCTGGAGTGATAGATGGTGAAGAATTGTGCGATATTCTTGAACCAAAAAATCAAACAGAGCGGTGAGATGAATTAGGGATGACTAGGGCAATGGATGAAGATGACAACAAGACCAAGATTGCTGAATAACATATTCTGGAGCAATAGAAGCAATGGGGAGTTGAGGATCTTAATGTAGAGGAAGAATGAAGGGCTTGGAGGATGATAGGATCGAAATGAACAGGATAAAATTCTCTGTGATGAGAGAACGTGGGTGGTTGGATAGGCTGGTCTAGCCACTGATGGACGTCTTGAATAACTGGAGTAATTGCTGGATTTCTTGCTGAAAACTGATAATACTTCTTGAGTGCGTACTGGAGTGCTGATATTGAGTGCTGATAACTTGAAAACTTTGCTGTGAAGAAAGTTGGGGCTTGTAACTTTCTTGCATTCCAAGCAATACTACTACATGGTTTATATACCAGAGAACATAGAAAAATATTTAAAAGAGATTAAGCATCCAAACTATACTAATCTTTCTGTAGAACAATACCCAGTAGTCCCATCTGCCAACTACATACAATAGATTGAAGGCTGACAGAGTTTAGGAGTGAAAAATAGAAGGATGTGTAAGTAAGTAACATAGGATGAGTAAGAAGTATAAGCAGAATTATGAAAAGTGAAGTGAGATGAGTAAGAAAGAAGCGAAGCTGAGTAAGTACAATAAGCAAGAATGACAAAAGGAAGGAAGGATCAATCATATAAAAGTGTCAGACAATAGAAAAGGAGCCAAAATAGCGAACAAGTACCATGCTAATAAATAGAACCAGTCTATTCATGGCACAGCTCAGTCATCCATTACCAAGACTGCTGAGTGAGACAAAGATTTGCTGCATATGTGGAATCCAGTTAAGGACCAAATAGTTGTAGATGACCAAATGCTGATGACGATGGTGATATATGATGCTGTGCAGTGCTGTGCATACTAGGATGGATAGGAATGATGTCCAGGAATAAGCTGTGTATAGCCTTAAGGTTCAAAATAGATAGACGATTGAATTATTGATAGGGAATCTAGCTGATCAAATAGTTGAAGTGGAGATTGAAAGTTGGAATGGAGATTGAAGTGGACTGTGAATGGGCTTTGACGTTGAATATTGAGGGATGTGCTTCAGATAAAAATGTGAAATAATAACTCTGGCTTCTGCATGCAATGGGGAGTCAAGACAGACGCTCTAAGCTTATAGATAAATCTCATATTCAATCAAAATTGGTGTATGACACTGGGCAAGGAAGATGCCCTACTCCAGGATCTCCTCTTCATACTTTGCACATGGAACATATACGCAAAGCTCCGCTTGCACACAACCTCAACTCTCAGCAGCTTGAAGGCTATGACTTGGCATCTGGGTCAAGAACTAGACCAGTTTGTGAATGACATCTGTTCTCAATACAACATGAAGGAGTTACCAACTGAAGAGGTGGCAAGAACAAGAAAGGCAGCAAATAAGATCAAAAAGGGCCATTTATAACACCAGGCAATGGCAAGAAACTGCCAGCAAAATTGCTTTCCAAAATGCTCAACTTGTTAACTTATAAATTACATGCTCTCGGGCGACTATGTAGCGATGATTTGGCAGTTTAGGCCTTCAGATAGCTACTCAACTCAACTGGTATGTCCTTTCCTCTCTCAATTCTCTTATTCTGATGCTTATATTTGATAGGGAGAACTGGAACACAAATGTGTGAAGCGATTCTACTCGCAAAAAAAATAAAAATTGTACCTTTGAGTGACAGATATCCCAGCACCAACACCGCTGAAAGGATCTTGCACCAGATTGCTGGTCAGGCAAAGAAGCTTGTGGGTGCTGATAAAGTATCTACAGGAGCGGTGACTGACATTCCTGTCAACAAATTAGAACCATTGACACCCACTTTACCTGAGCAGCACCACTATATGGCCAGCAGCAAGTGTGGTCATACAAATATTCTGCAGTGGCTTGACACAAATAATGGGGATCCTGCGCTTGAGGTATGTTCATGTCATTTAACTCCCTGTTCAACACCGGTCTAATATCTGGCAAGGATTTTATGCCATGTCTCAAAGAACACCTGCTGGCATGGTTACTCAAACACATGTACAATGGGCAAGAACACAAATATTCTGACACTGACTTTGACGATGTAAATATTATAAACTACAACCTCTATTCTCATTGGCGTCCTTCGAGTAAACTACACAAGCTACAATCTTTGAGGCTCTCAAGATACAATCAACCCCAGCACTAGTCACTGCAACATCATGGCCTTGGCACAAGAGGCCCAGGATCTGGACACTCATCCCTACACATATGGCCATGTGCTTAAGATATTTCATGTTGATGTCAAGCACAAAGGGGCACTATCAAGGACAGGGATGTCACACTATATTGACATTCTCTAGATCCGATGGTTTGAGAGTGATGAAAGCTATGCCACTGGTTGGAATGCCCAGCAGTTGGATCATATTTCATTTGTCAATGCTAATCTTTCTGGTGCCTTCAGCTTCTTGGACCCAACCAAAGTCATTCATGCTACACATCTCATCACGGTGTTTGCTCATGGATCAATGAGTCAGCTTTTACAGGGAAAGTCCATTGCAAGATTGGACACAGACTATGACCTAGAGAACAAACATGAGGATTGGAGATACTTCTATGTCAACAGGTAGGTATTCATTGGTCAATAACTTGATGATGAGGCAGAGGGATATGCAGAGTTCTGAGGCTCTCTCAAAGGCTGATACCTGTGACTCCTAGTATATTCTACTGTACAAACTGGCCATGTATTTTAATACAATATACTGCCCTTCTTACAAATTTCTGTAAGCTGCAATGCCACTGGGTGTGGCCCAGTGAGATGCTGACTCACTGATTCACCCCAATAGGCTCATTTCTAGTCAGGATAAGTACATGTTACAAACAGTACAAATAATTGACATATGATTAATGCTCATACCAATGTTTAGTGTACTTTACATACAAAATTTATGCTTATACTAGTTTACAAGAAAACAGAAAAGATTGTCAAATAATGCTATGTACCTCAATGGTCCACCAAAAATTACCACTGAAAGTAAAGTTCAACAAATATTTTTCTTTAATTTAATACTGCTTTAATTCTTAATACTGCTTTAATTCTTACTTGACCAATTCGAAATGCTAGAATAATCATTGGGCATAGTAATGTAATACAATGTTTTGATGACTTTCCAAAGATGCACAAAAGTTTCAATCACCCATATATAGCCTCAAAATGATTGACTTACCTTATATAGGCCGCGAATGTAATATTTGGTTTTGTCAGTTTTGCCAATGCTCTAGATATCACTCTGTGGCATTGCCATTTTGCACATCATAGCTGCACAGATGTCCATAAGATGATGAAAGATAACATAGTCACTGGACTTAAGCTTAATTCAAAGCAACAGCCAGATCCCATATGTGAACCTTGCTTAGCAGGCAAGATGCATTCCAATCCATTTCCCACTTCTCCCAGCATGTCTAAGTATCTCTTAGAGCTTGTATTCTCATATCTCAAAGGCCCTATCTCACCCCTACTCCTGAAGGCCATCACTATTGGACTATATTCATAGATGATTGCACTAAGGGTAGAACTGCTGTTCTGCTCAAGCAGAAAAGTGAAGCTTTGGAAGCATTCCAGATATACAAAGCTTGGGCTGAGAATATTACAGCCTTTAAACTGAAAGCTCTACAGGATGACAAGGCTGGAGAATACATGTCAAATGCATTTATCAGATACACAGACCAGTGTGGCATTGAGTGTCGTCATACTACATGCAATCACCCACAACAGAATGGAGTTGCAGAACATGCAAATCCCACCATAGCTGAACATATCACATCCATGATGAATAAATCACATTTGCCAGCTTCATTTTGGGGTTGCTGTGATGCTGCATACATACATGTGTGGAATTGTGTTCCTACAGATCCTCTGCCATATAAGACACCATATGAGGGCTGGAACAAGCACAAACCTGATGTCAGTCATCTGAGGGGTTGGGAATGCCTTGCATATGCTTACATTCAGGAGATAAGCACAAGTCATTGCAGTCTCATATGGAGAAGTGCATCTTTGTTGGTTATTCTACAGGGTATAAAGGCTGGGAATTCTACAATCCAGTCACCAAAAAGTACATTATCTCTGAAAGAGCTGATTTTGATAAAAGGTGCTTCCCTGGCTTGTCTACTGGGCCTATGCCTAAAATTGAACTCCTTCCCACTGCTACTGCTGATGTGCACTCTCCCAATGTTGAGGGAGAGTATGGCTTGATGATGATGATGCTTTTACAATGCCATTGCATATTGATGAGCCTGATGCACCCATTGCAGATCCTGAACAGCCAGCTGAACTGCCACAGCAACAAGCTGTTCCACCACCTCCCAATCCTCCACGTTGTCAATGCCAATGTGCTCCAGTTAATCCTGCATTGCTATGATGCTCTATGCATCCAATTAAGCAACCTGGTGAATGGTGGAAAGTTGATCATCCACCTGAACCAGATGATGCTAATAATCCTGGATTTGAGGAAGTACAGTTTGCAGGTCTTGCTACTGATGCTGATCCTTGCACATACAAGCAGGCTATGAAAGGCAATGATGCACACATGTGGGAAGAAGCTGCTACTGCAGAATTCAATCTATTGCAGCATAATCTAACATGGGAATGAGTTGAGCTCCCACCTGGTCAAAAGGCTATTGGGTCTGGTTGGGTCTTTAAAATCAAATGGAATACAGATGGAACAATTAAACATTACAAGGCTCATTGTTGCCAAGAGCTTCAATCAATTCCCTGGTATCAACTACCATGAGATCTTTGCTCCTACATTCTGTCTTAGCACATTCTGGTTGATTGTAGTTTTAGCAGCTTTTAGAGACTTGAAATTGTGTTCTGTAGACATTACAGCTGCATTCACTAAAGGTGACCTTGATGAGGACATTTACATGTTGAAACCTGAGGGATTCCACCAAGGTGGTCCTAATGTTGTTTTAAAGCTGAAAAAGTCACTCTATGGTCTCAAGCAGTCTGCACATCAATGGAACATCAAGTTACATGATGCATTCACTCAAATGGGTTACAAACACATTGAATCTGACTGTTCTGTCTATATCTATTCAGATGGAGATGTGAAGATCATTGTGCCCATTTATATTGATGACATTCCATTTGTGTCCAAATCTGATGCAGCTATTGATAAGGCTGTTAAGCAACTTGCTGCACATTTTGCACTCTGTGACTTGGGTCCTACTCAGTTCCTGCTTGGTATTGCTGTGGTAAGAGACTTTGATTCAAAAACTATCACTTTGCAGATGGCCCATATAATGGAGATGAGCTGGAATATATGTGTAATGTTCCATATCTCAATACAGTTGGTTCCTTGCAGTACTTGGCTACTATGACCTGTCCTGACATTGCCTATACTGTGTCCTATTTGGCATGTTTTAACTCCAATCCTGGTCCTAAACACTGGGCTGCTGTCAAGCATCTGTTCTGATGCCTTAGAGGCACATTGGACTTGAAACTCACCTACTCTGGTGCTGTTGGTCATGACAACTTCATTATCTACCCTGATGCAGCTCATGGTGATTGTGTGGACACTGGTCGCTCTACAAGTGGCTATTTGACATTACTTGCTGGAGATGCTATTGGGTGGTCTAGCAAACTTCAAACTGTGGTTACCTTGTCTACAACTGAAGCAGAGTACATTGCTGCAGTTGAGGCAGGTAAAGAGATTGCATGGATGCACAATATCTTACATGGGTTTGGCCACACACTTATTGAGCCCTCTGTATTGCATATGGACAATCAGTCATCTATCAGTGTTTTCAAGAATCCTGAACACCATGGGCACATGAAGCATCTTGATTTACACTATTACTGGCTTAGAGATACAGTTAGTGCTGGGAAGATTGCACCTTCATATATTTCCACTGATGAGCAAGTTGCTGATATTCTGACCAAACCACTCTCACCTCCCAAAGTGGAGTTTTATAGAGATAATATGGGACTTAAATCTTGATTTCTTGATTTTATTTGTTTTATATCTTTTTATTTTATTTGTTTTTCATTTGTTTTTCATTATTGTTCTTCTTTATTTTGGAGATATATTAGAATATTAGAACAGGGAGTGTTAAAACTGCATTTCATACTTCCACCTACAGATCATGTGACCTGATCTTTATCCTGATTACATCAGCATTCTTGATCTTTATCTATTTCACTCCAGATCTTTATCTTGATTTTTATCATCTATATGATGTCTATCAACTTCTTTTGGGTTTATACATATCTGTACCACATAGTATATAAAAGCTTGTAGTTCAATGCCAGAAGTCCCTAGTTACTCACTTAGGATTTCAGGCAAGTAGTTAGGTCTTATGTCCAATATACTTAGTTACTCACTTAGGACTTTAGATGCTTATAGCTTGCTTGTCTCTGCACACATAGTTCTATAACTTGGTCACTGAGTGTCTCACATGTTCCTGAGCTCACCTGCTTTAACACATGGTTTGAGTGATAGGAAGAACTCAGCGACATCAAAGGCAACAACATTAGTCTTGAGTCCTTGGCCAACTCAGCACACACCATGTGCATCAAGATGAGGCTGGCATCTTCAGTGGATCTTTGACAGATTCCTCCAGTTTGATTAGGATGGAAAATATCTGAGGCAATGCTATCAAACTGGATGTGATTGGAAAGCATTTTCTCAATTAATTTGCCAACAGTGTTCAGGAGCACAATGGGCCTGAATGCCTTTGGTGCCAAGCAGAAGGGCTTGTTTAGTTTCAGAATGATAACTGACATGGACTTCTTGAAATGCTGGGCCAATGTCCGACCTGTAGGCAGGTGTTGGCAAGTGAGAGTAAGACAGTGAAAATGTGGGTGGAGCCATACATTAGCATCTTAAAATGAGACCACTTGATGTGGTCCAGCCCTGGGGCTGTTGGAGCAGGAGGCCAAAGCCTCCTGCATCTCCAGTACTGAGAATGGGACCCATCCCCAGACATATCCCTTTAGACTGAAGATAGACAGTCACGAGACCAGACCAAGTGTTATAGTTGATAGCATTCAGAAGTGGAATTTTTGCATTGTTTGCCATTGTGTAAAGTACAGAGTGATGCAATGTCAGACAAAGTTGTATGAGTGGTAAGAGGTGTATAGATGTGTGAGGATATATGTAAATGAGTTAGACAATGTCTGGAGCTCAGAGTGTGAAGCAAACATAAGTTTGAGTGTGAAGTGTTATCTAGCCTAGTTTAAAAGTTTTGTTGAAAATGTATATACAGTGACTCAAAAACTGTCTAGATGTTTTAGAAATTAAATATAAATTGACTATAGCATCATGTAATCTTAATGAAATTATATGATTCAAATGTACTAGAAAGCCCTGCATCACAGCTTTCAGGAAATATAATATATATTTGTATTTGTTTGGTTTATCTATTATTATTAAATACTTTATGAAAATAATACATCCAGACAGTTTCTTTGCAGCCTATTGGAATCAACGAAATAAGGTTTTTTTTAATTGTAAATATGTAAAAACAATATCAAATAAATGAAAATATGCTTAAGATATATAAACAAGACTAAAATCCTACATTTCTCTAGGTTTATACCCCACTATTCTCTGCTACACAGCCATGCATTCTCTCTCTGAACTGTGCTCTAACATCATCTATATGCTGGAGAATGGTGATTCTATTTGCAAAATTGCTGCCAAACTTGGTGTTAGAAAGTCAAATATTGGGGAGATACACTCTGGAATAGAGTTACCTATGAAGAAAAACTATGGAGGCCATCCTTCTAAACTCACTCCCATGACTGCCACCATCTAGTTTGACTTGTTACTATTGGAAAAGCTGATACTGCCACACAACTCTGCCACCAGCTTCTCAATATCACAAACACATCTATCTCTATCCAAACCATTTGAAATTCCCTCAAAAAGGAGGATCTTGTAGCAAGAGTCAAGGTCAAAAAGCCATTGCTCTCCAAGAACCATAGGAAGGCTCACTTAGAATTTGCCCAGAAGTATGAACACTGGACAGAAGAAGACTGGAAATGTATTATGTTCACAGATGAGACCATGATCAATCACATTGGGTCAGATGGAAGGCAGTGGGTGTGGAAAAGGCTGGTTCTCCTCTCCAAAATCAGCATGTACAGCAAACTATCAAATTTGGAGGAAGACATGTGATGATTTGGGGTTGTATGACAACAAGTGGTGTTGGCTACATGTGCAGGATAGAAGGCAGAATGGAAGGAGAACTCTATATGAGCATTTTGGGTGACCATATATTTCAAACTCTGGAGTATTATAACCTTGATCAGGATGACTTTATCTTCCAGCAGGATAATGATCCCAAGCACACATCCAAAAGGCTCAGAAATAGTTTAAAGACCATGAAGTAGAGCTTCTAGACTGGACAGAACAATCCCCAGACCTCAATCCCATTGAACTTCTGTGGCATATTCTCAAAATGCGCCTTGCAGAATATGAAAATGCTCCAAAGAGTATCCAGGAGTTGTGGGATAGAATACAGGAGTTGTGGGAGAAAATACCTAAGGAAGACTGTGTGAAACTGATCAATAGTATGTCTAGAAGGGTTGCAGCTGTTTTGAGGGCAAAGAGAGGTCACTCAAAGTACCAGTTTATATAGATACCCATATTCCAACAGGCCACAAAGAAACTGTCTGGATGTGTTATTTTCATAAAGTATTTAATAATAATAGATAAATCAAACAAATACAAACATATATTATATTTCCTGAAAGCTGTGATACAGGGCTTTCCAGTATATTTTGAATCATGTAATTTCATTAAGATTAAATGATGCTATAGTCAATTTAAGTTCAATTTCCAAAACATCTGGACAGTTTTTGAGTCACTGTAAGACCAAAGTCAATTATATGGTGTGGAAGAGTTGAATGTTTCCAGGGAGAGAGACGGATATAGGTGGTCGAAAATGGTGAGATTTGTGTAGATAAAATATTGGTAGATTGTTCTTTGTCGCTTGCACGGCTCAAATGTTCAAGAAGGCTCAGGCTCGGCTCAGTTGCTCGTTCGTAGATAAAATCCCGGGAAATTCGATATCGATTACCAGTTTTACAAACGTCTATATACGAACACGGAGCGCATACTCTGCGCCTCCGGTTACCACAGCTTGTCTGTAATAATGAAATAGGTAGATAGGGGTGACCGTTTGGAATGATGACATGAAATACGTTGTGCAAAAAAGCGTTGGAAAATGTGTATACGAGTGTCCGTTTGAAATAAAATAACTGGACGAAGCGGTTAAAGGATAGACCACGGCATGCCAATGGCTTACCGAAGTGTGATTGCGCGCGCACGGCTCTGCCTGTCCCAAGGGCATCCCCATCGTAGCCCCTCAACTACGTCAGCGGCACCACAACTCCAGCAGGGGATCGTCATGACGGCAGTCATCCTCACGCGCTAGCCAGCATGTATATAGATAAGAAAAGTGTGATTATAATGAAGCGTGAAATATGGCGGAAAGATTCAAAGAAATAAGAAAACATTGGAAATACGACTACTTGATGCCCTGTCCACCGTTCCTGGTTTCCGATGGTGATCCTTTTGCGTGTATTTGAGGGTCTAGGTGCGTATCCGAGCGTCGTTGAGCATCCGAGATTCGGCGAATCATGTTGTGCACGTTGAACGTTTGTTGTGTGAGAAGTGGGGTTGTCGTCGGGCCGTGCGAATTGGAACTTAGCGTCGTGTTCACGAGTACGCTGTTCATCTCCTCCACAGTGCCCCCCCCCAGGATGTTGCCCCCAACATCTAGTATGATGAGATGGAAGAAACCTAAAGGAGGCTGAAACAGCGTCGCTCCCGAACATAAGATAGAGAAACAGAAACAGAGAAAGAAAATAGAGAAAATAAAGGAGGACATCACCGTCCGACGAATCCTAAGGGAAACCGCATCGACTGATATACCGCACCTTCCGCCGCACAGACGCCGTCCGCCACCATGTTGAATAGTTTTTGCGACCAGTGGCCGAAGTCTTGAAGGCAGGGTCACACAGATTGCACCACCCCACTTCAGAGGTGGATCAGGATCAGAGTGGCCGAGATACACATGTCCAGGAAGGTACAACATCCGCAAAGGCGGCTGGGAGGACCGCGTCGCTGGGCTGAATTGGCGGCTGTGCGTTGCACGCGGAAGCGTTCCATAGTGTTCGTAGTCGGGGTCGGGGTGACGAGCAGCCTGCATAGACGAAGGAGAGCGCAAGGCTTGGATGGCGTCTTGTTCATAGCGGTGGATGTCGTAGTAGAGTCGAACATCGGATACCGTCTTCAACACCATGTCCTCGGATCGGAAGAAAAACAACTTCAAACGGTGAGCTGAAACATGGCCGCGCATGACTGCGCCATTGAGCTCATGGGAGCACGAATGAGTTGTTGCCCCGTTTCGTGCACGATGTACGGCCCCGACCATCTCCAATGGTCCTTTTGCCAAACTGATTATCCAGCCACGTCTCATGGCTAGCAGAACCCACATGCCCACATCGAAACCATGAAACTAAAAGTTGCTTCCATACCTGTCATTGAAGTTGTCAATGGCTTTCTGTCGCGAGAAGCGCGTGCGCTGGTACACCTCCTCTGCATCCTCATCCCGCCAGCGCGATTTGGCGCGCCGCATCGCAATGAGGTCGTCTGTCGTGCGCACCGTGTCCCAGTCGAAGCGTTTGCCATGTGCCATCTTCTATGTCGAACGCCAGTACTGGAAAAATCCCATATACCATATAGTACGGCGGGTAGCCTGTAACGCGGTTAGTAGTAATGCGGACTGCGAACAGAATTGCATCCACATAGAGGGGCCACTTGGACTTGTCCTTGTGGCACACCTTCATGAGCCCGTGAACCAGAGGCTGGTGTGCACGCTCCGAAATCCCATTTCCCTGCGGGTGGTATGCGCTAGACACTATCACCACAATGCCGTATTGCCGATACACTTCCTCAGCCACACCCTTGAACTTGGCCCCACCATCGATAGTGAAGAAAGGTATACAAGAGAAGCGACACACCAATTTATATATGAATTTGGCGACCGTGGATGTGTTCGCGTTGCGGATGGCTTCGGCTTCGTCCCACTTTGACGTCAGAGCAGGTGGCTTGAACAATGTAGTTCTTACCTCCCGCGCCCGGCGGCATGTGTATGCAATCCAAATGCCAGTGTCGTAGTATCGTCGTCATCCACGACGGGTTGTAGGGAACGATCGGCTTCGCTCGCGACTCGAGCTGACATGGCATGCACGAAGCGCACAAAATACAGCGCAGTCGTTGTACATGTTGGGCCAATATACACGCTCGGCGAGCCGCTGATACGTGGGGTCAGCGGCCACGGTGTCCACATTCGTCGTGAGCTTGAACCAGGAGCTGTTGGCGCCTTCCGTGGTCTTCAATGACAAGACGGGGCAGTGCTGGCGACTTGACGTGCGGCTTCTTCCATATTTTGTCGTCTGCATAGAAAAATCTATTAGCGCGCTTAACGAACCTCGCCCTCTCCTTGTTGTCCGTCAGACAGGAGGAGGGCAGGGTCCCATCTCGGTAGAAAGCTCGCAACTCCTCCCACATCCCTGCAAAATCTTCATCCAGCGCGCCAAATTTGTGTCCAATACACGCGATTGCCTCCCGTCAGCGCTGGCACAGCTATCTCCTCATAGTTCCCTCAATGATCCACGTGCGATTCCATCGCACAATGCTTGGACGATTCTGCATCAACGATAGGTGGTGGGGGCGCACCTTGTTTGAGTCTGGCCATGTACGAGTAGTGATACGTCGTAATGGGCACCATTATCGTCTCCTCACCCCACAATGCCTCCTCATCCCGCTCTCCACCGGGCGTGTTACGGTCGAAAAACTCCCGTCCTATGAATGTCACGTTGTCCGTCGTCCTCAGAGCCGTATAGTCAACAAGGTGATTCCGTGTCCAATTGTTGGGGTTGAAATTGGCCGGTTTGGTGGCCATTGCAGGGTCGCGTCGCGAGATCATTCGGCCCTGTGTCGGCGATGATCGGGAACATTGCCTCTATGGGAATAGGGCGGGCGCAGCGAGATTGAGGTATTCCCCTGGTCCAAGGGACTAAACGGGCGGCGAAGCATGCGGTTATACGGTGCAGAGGAAGCCATGCAATAGATAGAGCACAACACCACAATATCCTGTAACAGCAGTTTCACTTTGGGTGCCGAGATGTTAAAACGCTGGCACCTGTCCCTTTCTTTATACCGTGGCGGCTCAATACTTTCCCGACAAAGCGATCGAGATAATCTTCGGCCTTCTCATCGTCGTCTGAATCATCACTAGCGTGCGGTCGTCGGGAGAGTCCGTCAGGCACCTGGTGTTTTTCTCCGGGAACGTGGGCGCATCTCGAAGTCGAATAGCGTGAGGTACATAATCCACCTGGTCATCGGGCGAAGTTAGGCAAGTCAGGGGTGACAATCATCTCACGCAAGAACTTCGCGTCATGCTCCAAACAAAACCGTATGCCCCAAATCCGATGGGCGCAGATGTTTGAAGGCTCGGAAAACCCCATACAGTTCGGCTTTGGGCTGTGAGTATCTCTGTTCGCGCCGCTGTAGGTGCACGACCCAAATATGGCAGGACGGGCGCTGATTGTCGAGATGTTGATATACTACCCAGCCCGCTGCCGTTAAGCGCCGCCGTCGACCGCCACAATCAACAGTCCCTCGTCACTTGTGCGAGTAAGCTGGGTCACTTTCTTGGCAGCTTCGTAGTTGATTTTGATGAGCACCGGGGCAGTGGTTACCACCACCTTGAGCTTTTCCATTGCGTCTAGAGCTTCAGCTGAGAAGTCAAAATCAGCATCTGACATTCTTAGCAAGGCAGTCAAAGGCTTAGCAATGAGGGCGAATCCCTTGATCCACTTCCTTCCGCACCCTGCTACTCCGAGGAAGCCGCGCACTTGAGAAACGTTCTCACACGCCGGCCACTTGATAATCTTCGACACGAGGCCCTGTTCGAGATGCCACCCGTCTAATGAGACGACGGTGCCCACTATTCGTAGGACGAAGCGTAGCCAGCGTAGTCTTGAGCCCAGATGCGGTGATGCCCGCCGCAATAAATCGTGCCAGTACCCTATCCAAGTTAGTGGCATACTCAAAGACAAATCTTCGTATCTGATCGCTTCCCTCTATCGTTGCGTTGTTGTAGTTCGTCGCCGGTCCCATGATTCCCCCATCGTCCATGAATGCCTTCGCTATCACGTCTTTGTCTTCTTGCAAGGCATGATCAATGCAGCGCTGGAATTCTGCCCCCGCATTAGTCGCACCCATAGGTAAGGTAGTTTGTTGCCTCGGGCCGCAGATTGAGTGAAACGCGGTGAGAGGGCTGTGATGACTTAGCTAGTATTCGGGCATCATAGCCTGCAAACAAATCGACGGATCCGTAGATAGCACGACCGATGAAAGTTTCCGCGAACTCTTCGACGGACGGAGGCAAAGCCAGCGTCCCTGATTGTAACCGAGTTCAGTTCTTGCAAGTCTAAAACCAGACGCACCCCAACTTTCTTAGCCACCGCAAACAGCGCAGATCGATAGCTCGAGTGTGTAGGCTCAAACCGCTTGGCTTTTTCTTGTTCCAAAATCTCTTCCCGGATGACGCTTTCGAGCGCTTCGGGTGGCCGGATCGGGGGTCGCTGCCAAGGTACATGTTCGATCGTAGGGATTTCGTAGTCGGGGTAGTAGTTTTGAGAGAAATTTCCTTTCTCGGCGAATGTGAATGCGAAGGCGGCTTGATTGTTGTCGACCACATGAGTGATCAAATCCGTCTCTGCGTCCGTGAGGAAGCCGTCCGGTATCGTGTCCAGCAGAAGTTGTAGTCACTCAGCCGTCATGAGCGTGGTGGGATTAAACTTTGTTCGCGAGGGTGGCGATGTTGGAAGCGGTGTTCGAGGGAGGAAGAGGGATGGGCTTGAATACTTGAGCTTCCGGCGAAGGCATATATGTTGGCACCGGCCGCACCTTGCGGTCGACCGGCTTATATTTTCGTTTTGCTGCTAAATGACCGTGTCGAATGATCGCGGTGTTTTCTGTGGAGAACGCTCGCATCGTCCACGGCGTCATAAGTGGCTTAATACTATTAGAGGCAAGACTTACTTGTCTCAATAAATAATCGAATGAATCCGGGGGCTGAAAAGAAGAAAAATAATAAGAAAACTCTTTGAACTTGGGGTCTCCTAAGAGCCCCATGATGGACCGGCCTATAGTCGCGCGAGGAGACCCGGTATGTCTCCGGCGGCCGGTTGTGCTCCTCCTGCGCTAATAAAAACCCTCCAAATCCTCCTTGTCGCTCACTTCCTCAATCGACGCTTCGGTGTGCATGGCTATGACGATGATGACAGTGGTGAGCGGCGTCTGCTGCTTCCTGATGATTATGTGGCATCGCCCCCCGGAAGCGGTCCTGAGGCATCCACATTCCTGGGGTCATTGGGGCGCGTTAACTGCACCGACACTGTAGGCGGCAGAGCACGATCACCGTCCTTCCACAACATAATTTTCATGTGACCATACCGTGTGTAATCAATCCAGCGCCGCATACCACTGTATCCATGGCTGCCCTAGAATACAATCCTGCGATTCCATGTCGTCGCACGTCACAAAGAAATGGTGATCGAAACGGTGTCCGCCGATATTGACCGTTACATCCTTGCAGACCCCTCGCAGTCCTACTGGGCCTCCATTCACTCCTTTCAACGACCACCTGGTTCCTTCGTAGTCGAGAGGAATGCTCGTTTGGGACAAAAGCCTCTCAGGGAAGATGTTCAGTTCGGAACCACAGTCCACCATGAATTTGATAGGGATGCCGGCTAGTTCTGCGTTGAAGATGCCCGTGGTCATTGCGTATTTCTTGGTAGGCCTGAATGTAACCGGCGTTCGAATATCTGAGCATAAAGGAGTCAAGCATAGAAGGATCGCTGAGGTCATCAATTTGTAAAGAACTTCGCCGAATTGACCTGTCCTGCCCCCGCCGTCAGCGCATCAGCTCCTCTTCCGCCCTGCTCAGTGTATAAGTCATATTCGCCCCATCTTGGTTACATATTCCCTTTGTGTCTTGGTGGCCTCAGCCATTCTCTTCTGCAGCCCGGGGGATATTCCAAGGATGTCTCGAAGAGTTAGAGTGACCCTCGTATCCAAGATAGTGTCCTGTATGCCTTCCAGCTAAATTTTATCTTGAACATCGGACGTGTAATGATATTGAGGCTGCTTAGCTTTAGCTTCGTCCTTCATAACCACGTCCTTCTGATTCCTTGGCAAGGAGTCTTTCCAGCCTTCTTTAGTATTGATTGGCGGCGGTGGTGCCGGTGCGGATGTCGCTTTGGCGGGTTGCTGGTTTGTGGCAGGCACGGGTACTGTTGGGCGTGAGGGTGGCGCGGTTGTGGGTGCCGGCGTGGTCAACCGTTTGGGGATATTCCGGTTCGGGCGTCGTGTAGGGTCCATCCTCGCTGATGTGTCTTTGCCAGTGCGAGTCACAGGAGCAGTTCCATATTGAAAGTACTCATCTTGGTTCGACGCAATCGCATACACGTCCCCACAAATGGCCGGGATGTTGCCCATCATCAATGTCGCTGGAGAAGCGTTCACCGTAAGCTTGTGCGGCACTGTATCTCTTCTTGGGAAGTCATTTCGGTGTTCACGCATATACTGAGCCACACCGCCCGGGGTGAAGGGGATCTGAGGCAGGTCTGCCCCATCCATCAATGTATACCTGTTGAGGGCCGCGTCGTATTTGATCAATGCCTCTGTGATAAGCTTTGCTGTCTCGGGGGCAATAACGAGGGTGTAGTCGATGCGTCCCAGCCTGTCCACAAATGAAACATGTCTTCTCTCCTGCGGGCAAAGTGTTAGCGGAGCGAGGAAGGGATCCATTACTCAGCACAGTCTGGAAAAACTGTTGCATTTGGACTTGGTTGAGCGATAGCTGCTGCAACTGTTGCGCCAGAGTGTCAATATCCTGCTTAGCGGGGGTCTGCTTGCTCTTGGATGGTTCGATGATGCTCGAGAGTTGAATAGTCGACGTTTTGGTTGCCGGCGCCATGATCACGTCCCCGTCTGAATCTTCCTCTTCCGAATCCACGTTATATGACTCGATACTGGTTGGGTTGAACTGTCGGCAAATAATGTCAATAACAGATTTGATAGCAGGAGGGGACGTAGTCAATAAGTTTTCTGCAGGCAGCCGGGCAGTCACGAAGGCACGAGTACGTTTAGGCAATCCGGCAAAAATTTGAGTTTCATTTCGGCGTCATCGATCAACTTCTTCGACTTCAACTGGGCAGCAATAGTGAGGTATCCTCGGTGATAGATGTCGACTTCCAGCGCGGTTCAAAAACTCCTTGCCTTTGGCGTGCTCGCACACATAGGACCTGAGAGACTCGAGCGTCGCCTTCACCGGTTCGTCGTTGGACCCATACAACTCAATGAGTAGCGTCTTGACCTTGTCCCAATCGTCGCCGGTCAACTCATCGCAGAAGCAGATGACCTGTTTGACTTCGTCAGCACAGTACTGGACGACGTACTTGGGTAACTCTGATAGTGCTAAACCGGCTGCATGGCCGTGGCGCTCGACAATTGCCAGAAAGTCGTTGACGTACTTTCCGTCGAAGGTCGGCGCACCTGCTGTGCGAGGGATAGGCATCGGCTTCAGCTGCGTGAACACCTGCGCCGTGGCCGCTGTGTTTCCGTCTCCTATGGTTGGCATTTTTGGAGGGTAGCTAGGAATTGTGAACCGAATTGACAAATATGACGGGTACTCAGCGGATGATTTTCGACGGAAAACCTTTTCCGAGTCTCGATAGCTACTGTGGAAGAGTTGAATGTTTCCAGGGAGAGAGACGGATATAGGTGGTCGAAAATGGTGAGATTTGTGTAGATAAAATATTGGTAGATTGTTCTTTGTCGCTTGCACAGCTCAAATGTTCAAGAAGGCTCAGGCTCGGCTCAGTTGCTCGTTCGTAGATAAAATCCCGGGAAATTCGATATCGATTACCAGTTTTACAAACGTCTATATACGAACACGGAGCGCGCGTACTCTTGGCGCCTCCGGTTACCACAGCTTGTCTGTAATAATGAAATAGGTAGATAGGGGTGACCGTTTGGAATGATGACATGAAATACGTTGTGCAAAAAGCGTTGGAAAATGTGTATACGAGTGTCCGTTTGAAATAAAATAACTGGACGAGCGGTTAAAGGATAGACCACGGCATGCCAATGGCTTACCGAAGTGTGATTGCACGCGCACGGCTCTGCCTGTCCCAAGGGCATCCCCATCGTAGCCCCTCAACTACGTCAGCGGCACCACAACTCCAGCAGGGGATCGTCATGACGGCAGTCATCCTCAGCGCTAGCCAGCATGTATATAGATAAGAAAAGTGTGATTATAATGAAGCGTGAAATATGGCGGAAAGATTCAAAGAAATAAGAAAACATTGGAAATACAACTCGCTGATGCCCTGTCCACCGTTCCTGGTTTCCGATGGTGATCCTTTTGCGTGTATTTGAGGGTCTAGGTGCGTATCCGAGCGTCGTTGAGCATCCGAGATTCGGCGAATCGTGTTGTGCACGTTGAACGTTTGTTGTGTGAGAAGTGGGGTTGTCATCGGGCCGTGCGAATTGGAACTTAGCGTCGTGTTCACGAGTACGCTGTTCATCTCCTCCACAATGGGATCAGATGAGAGGAAGTGGGTGTGGAAAATGCCAGGAGAAGCACTTTCTGATGGGCTGATAGAGGGCACAATCAAGTTTGGAGGAGGACCTTTAATGTTTTGGGGCTGTATATTTTGGGAAAGTGTTGGATATAGAATCAAAATTGATAGAGGGATGGATGCTGATTTTTAAATAGTATATGTTGCATGAATTCAAAAATATCTTTGCAAAAAGTCCAAATTTGGAGAAGGAATAACAAAAATGTGTTGTTATTGTAGACTGTGGTAAAAAAGATTATCAGTGTGGGATCATTATCTGCCAGCCATTGGCACTGAATCCAAGGCATCTTTTGAAAATGTTTAACTCCTTCAGTTTTTACTCAATTCTTTCCAAAAATATTAAGCATATAATTAACATGTATCTTAATAAAATCTAGTAGCAACATTTCATTCAATGGCTGAAAACAAATTCTATAAATGTTCCATTGTTTTTCTGTGCATTTATTTTCTGATTTGATCAAGGATGTCACACAAAATAACACCACATGATGCTATTTTTATTATTATTATTATTATTATTTAATAATCAAGTATATTTTACTATATTAAATGGTGTGCAATAGCAGTTCTGCAAGGTAGGCTACACCTAAAAAAAACCCTCTCATCAATCCAGAAAATAGAAAAGAGCACAGTTAAACACTGAGCTCAAGGATGGCCAGTCCAATTTTAGTGGGTGGGACTGACAGAAGTGGTTTAACCAACTTGGGCGCTGAAGCTTCCAGCTGTCAGCAAGCTGCATAGTTGGTGAGCTGGCAAACACAGTGAAAAAACCCTAGAAACACTAAGGTAGGGAAATCCATAATCATCCAATGTCAGGTGATGTTATTTTTTTGTGACAGGCAACTTAGCAAAGCATGTGCCATAGACATTCCGCCAGCCATCATCAATCGTTTCAATGACGTTCACGCTACGATAATTAGAATAAAGACCATGCTACAAACGCTGAGGTATAGTAAAACTAGAAGGTTTATAATAAAAATTACAAGGCTATTAAATGTGTTTCTGTGAGTAAATCGTGCTGGGACATTGATAAAGTGTGGTTGTCAAAGGTTGGCTTCTGCGAGATCTTCCATCAACGACTCAGGCAACACACGGTGACCGCGGTATTTCCTTGATGCCCATGCTGCTTGCTTTCCAGTGAGACCTTTATGGTATGCATCCATAAACTTGCGAAGTTGAAAACCTGAGAACACTTTCGCTTTGTCGGCCTAGCCATGCGCTAGCGCTCTTGTCTCTTGGCGTGTCGACACGCTGACACGCCGACATTTGAATGAGGTCACATGTGCATGTAAATGAGTCGTAGTTATCCTATTTAATGAAATAACAACTACTACAAGCAAAAAAAGTAATGTACAACCACCAAAAATTCAGAATTCTCATTTTCGAATTATTGGTGGTCTTATATTTTTAACAAGGGCATTTTAGTAATTGTTATTTTGATTTAAGCAGTTTTGTCACTTTTTATCACGTTTTGGTCATGTGATATTGGATGATTATGGATTTCCCCTACCTTAGTAGACAAGAACTATCTACATACAAAGGACTGGAAAAAGAAATAAAATAAGAGTTGCCTGCCTTCTACTATGCCTGAGGGCCCCTGAACCCCTCTGTCCATGTCTCCCCCTGTTCCCCCCCCATCTTTCCTTTTATTTGTTGCAATCAAAACTAACCACAAAATCCAACATATTGCGACTGTGCTAGCTGTCTCCCCAAGAGGTAGGGCTGTGCAGGGACAGTTCCTGGATCAGGTGCTAGCTCCCCTCCCTCTGCTCCTGTTTGGGTAATTGGGTGTTGTTGTGGTTGCACCCTCTAAGGGTCTGCATGAAGCAGAGCATAGTCAAGGATACTCAGGGCCTTGTCAAGAGCATCTGAGGTGTGTCGGAGAAAATTGTAGACAGGACCATCAGGCCTTCAGCAAAGTGAGAGTGGTGAGGACCACACATAGTCATGATCTCCACAGATAATACAAAAAAAAGAGGGTGTGGTGATAAAGGAGTAAGTGACCAGGCCTTGAGAGCCCAATGAGGATGCATGCATTAATGATGAGGGTTTTGGTAATATAGAGTCCAAACCATGGTGGGGAGGGACGAGTTCCCATGGTTGGATGGTGGTGGTAAAAGGTCAAGAAGCATTGCCATGTGATGCTATTCCATTATGAAAGTTGTCTAACTTACATTATCTGTAATGTATTGTGGTGTCTTGAGTCATGCTATATCTTGTAATTGTGGTATATAATTAAAAGCACACAAATATTAAGTATTCATGCACATGCTTTATATGCTCTCTTCCTGCAGGAGGCTAGCACACGTCCTCCTAATTTGAATAGAAATGGGCCCAAAGTGTGTTGCACTGGCTGAGAGCGTTACATGACTACTCCACACCATAATTCCCACCGTAAAAACAGTCGGCACTTACCCCGTCAATTCCAATTCCTAAACTTATTGGCATTAATTTGCTCCTGTCCAGCCTGATTCAGATTTTCAAACCCAGACAATGGAATGAACCAGGGTTAAAATATAGGCATGTACTAGAAAACTAGATATCCTCAGAGATATGCTGTGATCTACAATATATATATATAACTACAAATTTGTGCTGTAAAATAAAAATAAAAAGCTAAAGCCTAGTATGAGATGTGAAGGGTATGTAACTCAATGCTAATTCTCCGGACTCGGAAATATTCAATTCAGAAACAAACCAAAGAACCGAAAAATTAAACATCAAAAAAAAAATCCAATGTGGAAAAACAAAGAAAAAGATAAAATCCGCGGAAACATTCGCTACTACTCGTCAGGATGCTCATCAGCTTATAAGTAGAAGGGGAGTTTTCAATGTATGCCGTTAGTAGCTATCAGCTGATGTCCTTCTTGCAATTGTCGCAGTCGAGTCCTTTCTGCCACAGCATCATATACAAAATTCACCTTCGGGTGGAACACACTGTGTTCCCTGTCGCTCTCATCGTCGTACTCCGGATCATGCCCCGAAGAAAACGGCTGGTCCTTGCTAAAGTACATATCGTCCACCTCGAACTGGCCCGCAGCCTCCGGCTCCGGCTCGACGACCTTGCGCTTACCCAGGGCTTTCGCACTTGGTTTAGGCGGTTGATAATCCTGCTCCTCGTCGAACACGCTGAGCGATCCCGAGTCGGAGTAGGCGTGTCCATTGGTATATGTTTCGTGAATCGGGGATCCGGGGAGGGTGTTCTGGAATGCAGCGAGTGTTGTGAAGACGCCGCGTGTGCTGGAGATCGTGGCCCATGGGGAGCGGCGGGGGAGGCGCCAGGTTCTGAGAAGGATCAACTTCAGGTTCGGGTGTAGGTTGAGGTAGAGGTAAATGGTGTGGGCGGGGCTGCACAAGCGTGGAGGGATGTGGCGAATTGGACCGCGAAGACGGGGAAGGCGTTCTCGACCTTGAGGCGCCAACAAATGTATCGGTCGAGGGCTCTGCCGTCAGTTGATCCCGGGCCTACATCGTCGTCGTCATTGTCACCAGTTAATACTAGAAGTCAGAACTGAGCGACATACCCTGCGACCCAAACGCGCTTCCCTTCGACTCCGATCCTCTATCTTCCGCTCCACACCAACTCGTTCGAGATCTTCATACAATTTGAGCGCCTCCATAAGCTCCGCATTAGCACCCAACAGTGCAGCCAACAACTGCTCCTCGATCGTCAGATCACCAGGCATATCTGTCTTATCGTGCACACCGAGACTGAACTCATCAGACACCTTGCGGCTTCGGGCATGTGAATCCTTCATCGCAATCGACTTTTCAGCTAGAGACGATGCCCACGGAATCTGTGCATAGATCAGTTCCTGCGACGCGCGGCATTTTGCGTAGAACTCCTATATAACGATATATATCAGAAACCTGTAAAAAGGCGAGATGAGACGCTAAAGTAACACACTTTAATGATATCTTGTTTCTTTAATTCCTCTGGTTTAGCAAGAGCAAGAGCCTGCGAAAGCAGCGACGCGTTTCCTTGCGCGATCTTGCACTCCTGGAAAAGTCGCCGCATATCTTCATCCAAAGGAATGATTCGATTGCGGGTAGGGGATTTGCGCTTTTTGATAGCATTCTGATTGATCATCGCAGAATCAGAAATCATTCTAAATTCAGAAAGCGAGAAACTGTCGCCCACGGAAGTAGGGGTATTCGGCGCCGACTCGACAGGCAGGGGACTAGCTTCCTGATACAACACAGTTGGCACCTCAAATCCTGATAGCCGACCAGTCGTAGGAGGGTTGAACATCGCGTCATCGGTATCAAACGGCACACCCTGATTGAAAGATCAGTACCAAAGAAAAGTCTGTAATATACAGGCGGGAAAGACGGATACCTCGTCAGGCTTGTCAAACGGCTTAACGCGTCTCCATAGACCTTTGAAACCCTCCCTATCACTGCCTTTTTCTGTGTGATACGTTTTAGCGAATCAGAATAGGTATGAAACATTCCACGATTTGAAATAGCACATACTATTGCCGCTGGCATATGCAGCCGCCGCGACCACCTCCAGCAATCGTTCGCGGACCACGGGCGACGTTCTCGATGATGACAGAAGATCTTCCAGAGTATCTAAGAATTTTCGAGAGGTCGATTGAGCGATAAAAGATCATTTGAGTTGCGCAGCATTATCGCCCATAGCTGCAAGATGTCTGTCAGTGTTATTCCTGAGCAATCAGAAATCAAGGACATACCCTCGCGGCCGATAGTTGCGCAGGAGGTTCACCATACCTAGATTTGATCAGCATAAGGGTATAGCATGTAGATTTTGAGGAATGAATACTTGAATTCGCGTCTTAAAGCTCTCACTGCCTCCTTCGCATTGTGCTCGCTCGCGGACGCTCGATCACAGACTTCTAAGACCAGAGTCCAATCCTCCGACGCTGTGGCAGTAAGATAACCTGAAATACGAGTCAGAGATTAGAACAAGCAATGTGCGATCGACTCACCGATCATACGAGTAAGTTCTGGTTGACCGTCGTCTTCTCTCCTGAGTTCTCTCCCCGTTCATGTTCATGTGGCCTCTCTCTTTCTCTTACCACTTCTCTCGATTGAAGTTCCCTTTCCCTCTCTCTTTGATTTTGAATCTGAATTTCCCTCTCTCTTTCGCGATCGCGATCTCTTTCCCTCTCTCTGTCCCGTTCCATCTCTCTCATCCGTTCCCGTTCTCTCTCCTTGTCTTTCTCTTTATCCCTCGCACCCCAGAACCCTCTCTTCTTATCCCTATCTCCCTGATCCCGTTCCCGATGCCCATTCTCCGACACCGAACGGCGCTCCTCCGACGGTGCCCTTGGCATGATCGGCGCCTCATTCACACGTGGGGGTTCAAGAGCCCTCAAAATGCCTATCGCAACAGGCGCAGACGTCTGGGACTTCTTTCGCCCGCCCGTCGCCTGCAAATACGCCTCGCGGTCCTTGACATGGTGCTTAATCAGCTTGTTCGACGTGGATGTGCTCGTGACCGTGCTCATCGGGGATGCTGATCGCGGCGGCACGGGGCTAGCTAGCGGCGGGGCTGCACTAGATATCGATCCTTGCGGCAGCGACGTGAAGGAGCCTGTGCGAGATGGTGCTTTGATGCTAGGGGGTGGATGAGAGCTGGGTATGCGAGGCGATTCGCCTGGCGGGACTACTTCCCAGAGGTCCTCGTCTGAGATGGCATGATGCCCAGCAAAGGGCTGATTAAGAGGCCCATCCATAGGATTCCCATGCGTGGCCAATTTCTGATAGAGTGGTGTCGATATAGGTGGCTTCGGTCCATCCTAGAAAAGCAGCAAGAAACGGGGACAAGGACGCGCCATGATAGTTTAATGACGATATCCACAATAAATCAGACGTAAACAACGTACCTCACTGAAGTCTCTGGAACCAAGGTTAGATTTACCTGTCTTTGGCTTATGGCCAAATAGTTTTTTCATCGTTCAGCCGTGGTATGTGTTCTGAGGAGAGAAGCGTTGGGAGCAACAGCCTCAACTGAACGCTGAACCTAAGGCTGTGTAGTGTTACAATGCCACGTGCTAAATTAGAAATATCGACTCTATCAGATAAGATCAATCAACCGACACCGGCAAACTCCCCAGCCCTTGTTGCTCTCCCAGTATAACACTCACCGCAGCCTCAAAGGCCTCTGCTGTAAACTCGTATGTAGCTATATACCCTGTCCAATCCTTGTACACAGATTGTCCCAAATCATAGGGGCCACAGCTTGAGATCAAAACCAGGGGCAAACCCGCCGCGCGTGTTTCCTCTCCCAACTTGTCCAGATATTCCAATTGCCATCTCCTGAGGTCCGCGTTTCGCATAACAAAAATGACACCGCGTCCACTGCCAAAAGTCTCTGGTGGCACTACCTGACCAGCAGCGTACACGATGTGCCGCACCTTGACCCTGCTCTCCAGCGACTTTGCCAATGCAAGGTAGTAGGGCGCCGCCGTATTTCTAACGACGCCGTTCTTTCCCTTCAGAACCCCATCCCCAGAGTCAACCGCCCTATTCACGCTCTCCATTTCAGGCGTGAACAGAACTACTTCATCCGCCTTCAAAGGGATAACATCTCCCCCATTCCAAACCACGGTCGTGCTGTGTATATACGCGTCGCGGCTAATCACCGAATTTCTCGACCTAAGCTCGTTGAACCTCATATCCCAGTCCTGCTCGTCTTCTGTCTCCTTCCCAAACACTTCTTTCATTTTCGTAATCCTGACCTCGCTCTTCGCCAGCTCCTCCACAGAAACTCTGCCTTGTTGCAATGCCACATACACCCCTTCAATCGCACTAACCTGGCTCTCAAACGTATGGCATATCATCACAACATCCGCACCAGCCTCAAGCGCTCTGACCGCTCCCTCCCTAATCCCACACCCGCCCTGCGCCGGCTCAGCGATCGCATCCATCTCCAAACAATCCGTAACAATTACCCCTCCAAAGCCCAGCTCATCCCTCAGCAATCCCGTCGTGATATCCCTCGACAGCGAACACGGCGTATCATCTCCTGTCACCATCGGGAGCGCCATATGTCCTGTCATAACACTAGGGACACCCGCGCCGATCAATGCTTTAAACGGTATCAACTCCTGCTCGCCGAGCTGCGCTTTAGTCTTCAAGATCCGTGGAAGAGCAAGGTGAGAGTCGACATGCGTATCACCGTGTCCCGGGAAATGCTTGCCGCTCGACGCAACCCGGCCAGCATAATGCCCACGCGTCACAGCAACAGCATACTTCGCGACTTTGACGGGATCTAAATGACATATAAGCCCCGCCGAACGTCATTGCTCTAAATAAACATACCATCCCCAAACGACCTGACGCCTATCCCATGTGTCTGGAATTAATCACAATATTATTCGAGACTGTGTTCCAAACATACCTATGACGGGATTTCGGGGGTCCGTGTTGACATCTGCCACAGGGCTGTAAACCCAATTTATTCCAACCATGCGCAACTCGGCCGCTGAGGCTAAAGATACTTTCTCTGCAAGCTCTGCAGATCCTGTAGCGGCAATGGCCATAGCTCCAGGGCTTATACACACCCATAAGTCTCCCTTGAGGAAGAGGCCGATTAAGATAGGCTTACAAAGTAGTGCCAGCAGTAGGAGAGCTAAAGGCAGACACAAGTCCTGCGAGTAGAATGAACACTAATCCCAGGATAAACGCACACGCAGATCCTACCATTTTCCTGATCAATGCCAATCATGAGCGGCAAGCTCTGCCCTGACTCTTTCGCCAAATGTTGCAAATCATTGACAAGTTTCCTTGTCTGCGAAGGACCTGTATCTAGTGCGTCAAAACCACTCTCACGTCGTACGCAGTCCGTAAAAATGCCCAACTTTGTATGTTTCTCTTCATAAGAATAATATTCCCAACATAGTACCTCTGTATCAACGTCTTGACATTGTCGTTGACCTCAAAGCCATGGAATCCAAGGACGAAATGCTAAATCATTTATTTTAAATAGTAGACTCTCATCTTTACTCGAGAATCTCCTACCTGTCCAACTTGACGTTTAATTTCCTCGGTAACCAACGAAGTTGACATGTTTTTGATTCCTAGTTGCCCTGGGACCTTGCTCAACATCATTTACCAGGTGTTGGTAAAGTTTATGAAGGAAAAAATAGTAAGAAAACTCACTATGCCTGACAAGAGGAGATCAAGAAGCACCTGAGAAACACTCAGGGGCTCCAACTAGCAGATAAGGTGGATCAGCGGCAGCCGGACCGTGGACAAGCACAAGTAAGCGCACACGTGACCACCGTTACGCCAATGAGCCAAGTTTGACATTTGTTCAGAACTCCAATGTCCACTACGAAATCACAACTCACTCCCTCACCACCATCACTATGAAATGGCATCCAAATATGCCACAGACCCGCAAAACGCGGGAGAAGGCCTCCCGCGCGCGGCCAAGCGGCGCCGGGTGGAAATGCCAGTCGCTGATGGTTTTATTCTGAGCACGCCAACAACGATCGCGAACGCGAAGCCCAAACCCAAACCCGTGCACAAGCCCCCAATACCGCGTTTTTTCTCGGCTTTTGGAGACGACAGCAATACAAACTTAGATGATAAGACCAAGATAGATGCTGCGAACGTTCAGGGAAAGGCAGCGACGGTTTCTAAGCCTCTGCTACCCGTCGCTGGACTAGGGATCGTAGGATCTTCATCCAGGCCCAATATCCCCGTCAACGATGAGTCTATTTCACGACTGGAAAAGGTGAAGGAAAAGAAACGGATAAGCTCTGCGCCGAATCTTGCACTTCATTTTACACTGAATTCAAATTCAACGACCAAACCTAAGTCTACTTCTCGTCTGCGACCGGCGCTTGCACCTCTACCCGTCGGGTCATCGACGCCGTCTATTCCCAATTTAAAACAGATTATACCCCCTGCATTCCCTGCTCCTAAGCCCCCTTCAAGGCCTCTCCAACCTGTACAACCACCCGTCATCCCCATACCCCGGAACATCACCTCCGCCAAGAAAGAGCTGCGCGCGCTCTCAACAACAGGCCTCGGGCTGCTAAACGATCTCTCTTCCGAAAATGCCGCCGAAGGACTGGCCTGTATACTCCTGCGTGATCAACACCCGGAAATAGCTGCACTCCAGTCCGGTGAAAACAGCATCGAGCTTCGCGGCTTGCAGATGAGCCCTGAGAAGAAAGGCAAGATGAACAAGTCCAAGAATATGAAATTCGTGAGGTGCGTTCGCCAGGTTATGTGCCGTATCATCTCTATTGACTGTCATGATCATCAGAGGCGGTTTGGCCGCACGCGCAGCATCCTTCTTCGACCGATCATCAACAGCCCACATACTATGGAAAAAGGACATCGAACGCGGCCCAAGCGCCCTCCCTCCTCCGAATTCTGCGCTCGCGTAATCAAAATCCTACACCCCCAACGCATACAACCAAACCTCCATCCTACTCTCCAGGGATCGCACTATGTCGGATCCGGCAGCAGAACGGAATGCCACACTCAACATACAAACCCGACCGGCTCTACCGAGTGATCTTTGCTGCTCCAAACGACGACAAATTTGCAACACAGTTCACAGAAGGTCAGACAATATCCATTTTCAAGCCATGGCAAGAACTATGCACCTCTGCAGACGGACCGAGCCCGTCACCTGAATTCCCTCGTCGCCCAGCGCGTCTCCCGCTCCCATTGTCGACGCCCCAACCTTCGCCCGACCCGCTCAATGCGCCTATCCACTCAATGGTGCTAGTGTGTACACGCTTCCAGATGCAGCCCTAGTGGTGTATAATAGCCTCAGTGTACCTTGTAGTAGTAATGTCTTAGACTCAGCGGCTGTGGGCAGCACATTTGCTGAGTGTGTATGAATGACGGGTATGCTGAGTCATCAACGCCCCTGTGTTGGCACTGGCTCCATCGACCTCACTTTCCCTCCAACTCAATCCATCCTCTCTAGGTTCCTTATGTTATTTGCACTCTGAGCCTTTGTTTTCTTTCTCTTTTCTCATACCCAACGCCCCTTGTATGTCACTCTTGTTATATCCTCCCACATCTATCCTGATCTCCCGACTTTGGTTAATCTTGCATTGCGTCAGAAAAATACCCAGGTTTTCTCTGACATTGTCCACTTCGGGGGCGTATATACCATCGTACACAAGGCGAGAATGCATTCAGATGCCTTTGATGTGATACCCTACGACGTAAGTCACTTGGATCCTCCGGGAGAGGGTAGCATCTCCGAAGCAGACTCCTACGCCTGATTTGTCCGGATCTCGTACTCCGGAAGACATCGCCCGCATAGCTTTGTCCCAACCGCGTCCATATCCCTGATCTACAACTATAATGGCTTATTGACATTTACTTATCTGCGTAGGACATCAAGGGGGATTGGAAGAAACTTGGTTCAGGCTCCTTCGGGAATGTCTTCAAAGGTCACTCCATTCGACCATCTGCACCCATCTCCCAAAGCTCACACACATCCCCCCAAAAAATACAGGAACATATCTCGGAATAGAGGTCGCAATCAAAGAAGTGCTCCCTTCCACGGAATACGACGTCGCCAAATACTTCGAGCGCGAATGGCGGCTCATGAAAGAATGCCGCCACCCCAACATCTGCCTCTTCATCGGGCTCAGCCGCGCGCCGCCCCCAGACAACCGCATATTCATCATCTCCGAGTTCATCGAGAACGGCAACGTGCGCCTCTACATCCACGACAAGATCAAACCCTTCCCGTGGAAACTCCGCCTGTCATTCGCCACCGACGTCACGCGTGCGCTCGCCTACCTGCACGCACGCAAGTGCATCCACCGCGACCTCAAAGGCGAGAACCTCCTCGTCACCTCCAACGGACGCCTCAAGATCACTGACTTTGGCTTCGCCCGTATCGCTGCGCGCAACGAGGAGGAGTCCAAACGGCTCACCTTCTGCGGCACGGACTCGTACATGTCCCCGAGATCCTGCTCGGCGACGAGTTCGACCTCCCCACGGACATCTTCTCTCTCGGCATCATCTTCTGCGAGATCGGCGCGCGCAAGCTCGCTGACGACAACCACTTCAAGCGGACCGCACCCACCTTCGGCATCGATCCCGCGGAGGTGAAGAAGCTCATGAGTCCAGGCTGCCCAGACGACTTTTACCAGCTGTGCATCGACTGCCTCGCTACAAACCCCGCCGCGCGTCCGACTACGCGTGAGATCCTAGACCGTCTGCGCGCGATCGAAGCCGAGGTGCTGTTACGCCCTGGCGAGGGTGACGATGGCATGCATCTGGGCAGTGTGCGCTTCATGACAGGCGGCAAGCGGCCCACCGCAGCGCCTCGCATACCCAGCTTTGGCATGGGCGTGGGCAAAGATATCCGTGGCGCCGCCAGCTCCTCCGAAGACAGCGAAGACGAAGAACTAATGGAGGCCGTCGCCGGCCTTTCCAGCGTCGGCCTAAAAAGCGATTGGAGCCATAAATCATTAAGTATGTGTGCTTTTGAATCATCCAACTAGGGTGTTTCTCATATTTTTTATTCTACTTCATCTAGGCAAAGAACCTCTGCTCAACCGCACCGCCGACTCTCCAGGATCAGAATACAGCACGACCGTCATCAAACCACACACGTCGTCGTCGCTCCCACCCTCTCTCCTCCATTCTGACGATCCGACCTTCTCCAGACCCCAGTTCTCACTCACCTCCACCTTCTCCTCCGCACGGCTCCTCCGCACTCAACGGCCGCTCTCCGATCGAGCATCTCGCCGACCCGCTTGGCACCTCCTCCCTCCTCTCCATCGCGACCATAGACTCGTACCGTACCGCCTCCTCCACCATCTCCAGCGCGTACGCCACAGAGGGCGGGTCCACCATCCGCGGGCAGGGACACGGGAATGGGAACGGGGGTACGCGCCCCCGCTCGTGCACCGCTTCACGCTCCTCAAGCCCGGCGCGAAGCAGAAGCGGCACAGCGGGTCCGGGCCAGGATCTCCGTCATCCAATACCAACAACGGCGGTGGAGGTGGTGGGAGTCCAGTGCCAGAGACGACAGGATGGAACCCGCTCGACATCCTCTTCTCCAGCGGGCTCTTAGTCGGGAAATGCGATCTGTGCAATAAACGCATCGGATGGAAACCCGTCTTGGAATGTGACGATTGCGGTCTCAGGTTCGTTCGCATTCCTTGTCTTTCGTCTCATCACCATCTCTTTCTTTCTTCGTTAAATGCTAATATAATACTTTTGACAGAACGCACGTCAAATGCGGAGAACTCGCGCCTCATAACTGCGGGATCCGCCTCATGGGCGCCGGCGCCAGCGGTCTCGCTCCTACGCAAGAACAATTCCAGAACCCATTCTACGCCATCTCCCCCTCTCTCCAAGGTCAGGCAGAACGCCCTCCAGGCTGGAGAGCAGATGATGAAGACGAAGTCTCCTGGTCCTGGCCGACGTTAGCTTTCACGTACATATTTTTAAGTTTTACAAATCTCCATTCACGCTTCACGACCGACGACGACACGAAACACGACAATATTCAATCACTCAATTCAATTCAATTACACGGGACGAAATGGCATAACTTATGCACAAACAGCAAACGAACTCCTGTTCTCCTTCTCTCTTTTTCCCTCTCTCGGTTTACGCACTCTGGTCTTTCAGCTTTTTCATGGACTTTATGAGTCTGATTCTGTATGTATGAACTTGCGTAGTTGTTATTGTGTTTTTTCTTCTACCAGTACTCTATTATTTTAAAGTCAATAATTCAAGATGATAATATGTCTTCAAGTTAAGTATCAAAGTTTAAATATAAAGTCTCAGGAGAAGTGTCACCTTAACAGATGTGCCACCGACCACCTATCAGTGATCCAACCCAACCCAATCCATACTCATACAATCCCACACCCCAATTCAACTCAGGCATCATCTGTCTGATGCAGATATCAAGCATCAAGCATCATAGCGTTCACTTCGTCCGCAACCCTCTTATTTCAGCTCCGAGTTCGATAGCTCTCTTACCTTCCAACCAAAGCATAGCCTCTGTCAAAAAAAAAAGAAGACATCCATCAACATCCGACATCTCATATCGTATCGTAGGACAGAATAGGAATAGCATAGCATATCATATGTCCACATATCCAAGAAACACAGATATAGACATCGACATCGACACCGACACAACGCATAGAAGCACCACGCCATTTCAAAAAATGGAAGAACACACACCTTTATAAGTTTTCGGTACGACTTTGCGCAGATCAGGGCTGGCCGTCTCCGTGTCCTGGCACCACGTGAACCTAAAGTCGTTCGTCGTCTGCTCTTGCCCCGTCTTGACGTCAACGACGTTGGCTTTTACCCCGACATGCTGTACATGAGGTAAGTAGGGTGGTCAGTCATTCAGTATCTCATACTCATGATGGACGGGGATGAACAGATAGGTGATCAGTGACCAATGATCGGGGAATGGTGGGATGATGGACAGGCGCAGTGATAGATCATCCATCCATAAATTATGCATGGACAGATGCTAACATGTCGGGGAATAGGAATACCGAAATCAATAATAAAAATATATAACTCACCACTAAAATAGGATACTGCGCCGACGAAGCCGTGTACAGGATCTGCGATCGCAGGCGGAGGATGGACCCAATGGGCACGGGGCGCGCGAACGATATCCCGTCGAGCGATAGGAAGCGGACGTGCCCGCGCGTGAACATGCTCGCGTTCGCGAATCCAAGCTGTACAGAAAACAAGGTCAAGGTCAGCGCTATTAACCCCCGATAACGAAGAGGAGAACTCACCTCATACGCCAATCGCATAAGATATCCACCAAAGATTTTTTGATGGATGCTGCATCAATCTTCACATCAATAACATATCAAAAGCCTCCCACAAAAAAGTAAACACCCACTTTCTCTCCTGCGGAAACATTAGTAAACATTTCTCCAGGATGGTGTCTCCCATCCAAACGTGATCAAGACCCGAATCAGATCCCTCCGCCTGTCCCTGCCCATGCTTTAAATAAAACGTATGCAGCTCAGCGGCTTCTTCAGAGCTGGGCGGTACTCTTGAAAGAGACTTTAGAGCCGAAGACTGCCGTCTCTGCTTCATATCTAAAATATTCGATCTAACGTAAGTATCTCCACGCGATGGAATAAGAAAAGAAGGAGCTCACGCTCTCCAAGCTCATGCAAGCTGCGCTCTTCAGCAGTCGCCAGAATCAGAGGATTGACCTTCCGCGCACGGTGGGTTGTCGAGTCCCGGCACACCATCGAGAATCGGCCTGAAGCGGACGTTGTTGAGTTGAAAGTAGTCAAATTGTATGGGTTGCTCAGCGCTGACCAATGAGGACGGTTTCATCGGGCAAGCCTTTCCCTGTCGACTCCATTTTGACTGCGACCTCCATGGAGCTGTGGCCTGTGTATATGACTTGCCCGCTCAACCTTAAATCCCTCGTAGGATCGAGAGGAGATAGCATATCAAGTCTGGAGTTGTGATTGTCCTTGATCATATATACAACGCAGATCACCTGCAGAGACCCACCTGTCGACTGAAGCTGTGACGATATAGAAACCGCTCCCTTGAATCTTCTTTACGCTGGGGCCGAGCATATGTTTGTACGCGATAGATCCCGCCAAAGAATCCAAGTGTTCCATCAATCTGTGCACCGCAACGCAAATTCGTCTAGGAAGCAAATTCTTGTAAATATAGAAAGGACTGACTTTCCAGTCCTAATTCCACCTGATGCGTTTGTGTACTGCTCTAAAAGCTGCGAGGACGACCCAAAAGGGAGGACCAATTCTGAATACGACTCATGCATATTCCGAGGAGCAAGCGGAGTGTCATCCTTGAGCTCCTTGGCCTCATCCAGGGCGGCAGGCTTGGAGGTGGCGTTCAAGAGCGTCTCTGACCACAGACCCCGCGATCTCACAGGGACGGCACTGCAGATAAATTAATGGCGGTAGGCGGAGAACAAAGGAGCACCTACCTGTGGTATGTGGGGTCCGATCTTTCTCCTAAAAATGAGATAATTGGATGAGAGTCCGAGCCCTACGCTACGAAAAATAAACAAGACTCACTAACCGCCCGCAACAGGGTATCCATCGAAGAAACATCTTTGTTCTCCTCTGCGACTGCTTTATGTGTGTCTGCTTTAGCGTTTTCTGGGGGCGGGGTTGGGTGTATGAAGCGCGCGTGTGCTAGTACGCGGGGTTTTGCGCGTCTAAGTGTGAAGGAGAGCATTTTTGGGCGATGGATGCATGTCAGGATGGACAAGATAGACGGACCGGGGAATGCCGGACTCTTCCTTATTAGATGCCATTAGCCGGGCTGCCCATTCAGTCAGTCCTCCTGGCAACCGACTGGCGGTGTTCAGGCGGCAAAAGAAAGGAAGTAAGAACTGATCTGATGAATGTTCCTCTAAAAAGTCATCTTTACCCTGGTTGCTGGCCAAAAATGAACCTGGGAATCTCGGAATCCATAGCCTTGGGACTGAATAAGCTTGGGATGAGCAGTTAGAATTGATGTTGTTGTCGGCCTTCAGCCCTCTGTCACTCGAGCGTTCTTTTCCTCGTCTTCTCTTCTGCGGCAGGGCCGTTATCTCGCTGAGCTGGTTCTTTGGTCCCCTTTCTTCGTCTTCAATTTCCACTCTTTTATATTATGCATCTCTCTGGTTATTTCTCGAGAAGAGGTATTAAGGCCAAAGCTGCCTCTGCTGTACGTCATGGAACACCTATTTCACCTCTTCACTGGCTCACATCAGTTAAAAGTACGCTCGCATCACCCTCACGCGCGGCACAACGGCCTTCTTCGTATTCAGCTTCATCTACTGCTTCGTCCAGGGCATCGTCCAGTCTTTTCTCTTTTCCACCGATGTCGGATATGGCTCTCTGGTCACTGGAATTGTCTCCGGCTCTGGCCTCGTCTCTCGCCAGGAAACAACCTTCCTTACAGGCTCGAGGGGGAGTTTGATACTGCAGATGTGCAACGACGTTCCCCACGGCCAAAAGATCTATCCGTGCTTCACAATCTTCAACTCCACAGTGGACTCTCCGAAAGATAGCGGGAACTCAACGCACGGACAGCTCCGTACTCTAGACAACTGGGAATCTGGCATGGAGATGACAACCGTGTTCGACACAAACAATGAGCCCATTGCCGTGACACTAGGATCGGACGATGGCACCAGCATCACCCTCAGCAAGCAATGCGTCCAGGATCTTGCCTATACATCGCAAATGTAAGCACCATCGCATCTCCACCGACTCATTAGCCTAGCTAACGCATCCATTTCATTCAGCCTTGAGAATCTGAGACGGGAAGACATTACATGGATTTGTCTCCAATTCTGGCTGCTCGCAATCTCCTTCCTCGCCATTCTCAACGACTCAGTCCCACACGTGTAAGCACCATTCCCTCTCCTGTCAAAAGACTCATCCGAGCTCGCACACATAGCCTGACAGTCCTCATGACGCGCCTGATATCGACTGGCTGGTCCTCATACGCACTCTGGCGCGGACCCTTCTACGGCGGCAACTTTCAAGAACTGATTGGCGACCCAGGTACACCATGCTCTCTCGACATCTTCACCTCATTCTGGGGTGCTCGATCAGGTCTTCAGGTGAATCAACCATCTTCATTCACTCCTTTCGAAAAGATTGCGCACAGAACATATGTTGACCATATATCATTTATCATATCACATCAATCAGATCGTAGATCTACTTTTGAGCGCCACTGGCCTAGTTTTCTTTTTCTGCCTATCCTGGAAACTCTTGAAGGTGCCTATCCATTCAGCTACACATTCAGCTCCTCACAATTCTCAATCTTCGATAAAATAAAATCCCAGATGTACAGCGACCAGTCGTTCAAATGTGTCGGTGCACCCGAGCATGTCATGCGCATCCACAAGGTCAGTCAAAACGCTCCTCACCCACTCCCATGCCTTGAAGAAAAGGAAATATAACCCACTGCTGTCTCCAGTTCTTCATGGCGCTGCTAGCCTCCCTGCAGCTAGAAGCGTTCGTTATTGTGACAAGCGGCGGACTCTGGATCGACGTGCTCATGAACACCGCCATCGTCAAAATCTCAGCGCACACCCAGCTGTACCAAGCCCTGTTCATCTCAACGACAGTTGTAAGCACTCTCATAGTTATGCGTCGCCGCTAAAAAGTCCTTGACGAATATTTTTAACTAGCTCTTGGTACCTTGGATCGTCATGGTGCGTCTCCTTCTCTTCAACCCTAACTTATCGCCATCTAAGCAACCCAAATATAACAGGGATGGTACTCAATCCGCAGAGAAATGAAACAAGTCATGGTCATATTCCTCGGCATCGGCATTAGCATCATCGCAGGATGGGCGACCATGTTCTACTCCATAGTCTACAGATGGTGCGATCACCCTTTCCAGTCCTCATTCTCACTCACTCACAACTATTTGCTTCACGATTCCAGGAGCTTCTTGCAATGGCCCTTCCTCGGCTGCTTCACCGTCGCCTCGTTCATCCTACTCATATCTAGCATGGTCCTCGGTGTCGTCTGCCGCATCAACTTCGGCAAAGGTCTCGCTCAATTCCGTAAGCTCCCTCCTCTCTCTTTCCACCACATCAAATTCAAAATCCTAACCTATCCCTTACACAGTGCACGCCGAAGAAGCCCTCGAATCGCTCAACTTCGCACCAGACGCATTCAACATCCACGCCAATGACCTCGAATCCAAAGGAAACAGCAGCTATCATCCGGGCGATGAGAAGTTCCACGCTGACTCGGATTCAGATTTCACGCAGATGTACTTCGTCCAGACCCTGGCTACCCAATCCCAATCGCAAACGCAAACGCAAACACGGTCTAGTACCGGCGGCAGAGCAGGCTCCTATGAGTACTCAACCTCAATCTCAAATTCAAATAAAGAAGAGCGCTCGTTCTTCACCGAGTAATCAGTTTTTCCAGGGTTTCCTTTGCGCCCTGTATGCATGTTGTAACATACATCCTTCCGTTTCGGCCTTCTACCAGTACCAAGTTCTTCTCCTTCCTTCTCTTCTTGTACATATTTCTACCCCTTTTCGAACATAGAGGGCTGGTGACTTCAAGCGGACATGCAGAACAGTCGTATAAGCCAAAAAAAAAAACGTTTATGTAGGTAAGACTTATCGGAAATTATCTGCATTGCCGCATTCCCTTTCCCCGTTCAATATACATAGAAGACATGAATGAATGAATGTACATATACAAGACCACCTAAAAAATGGCAAGGAAAAAGACGACCACAAATGCAAATAAAGTAGGAAAATCTCCCATCCATCCAACAACCGTCGGGCAGCGAGCGCCCTCTCCAGCTCCTCACCCGCCCGACTTCGTCAGACGTAATCAAATCTCGTATTTTGTACATACACTTCCTTGAGTTCTCTATCGTCCTCTCTTATCAAACAACACGAGCGCCTGAGCGAGGGTTGGCTGGCAACCCTGCTTCATCAAGTTTCTCCGAGTCGAGCTCCTCTTCGACGGGATAGACGAGGACCGGGTCGGCACCTTCGTAAGGATATCATCCCCGTCGCACGCGCAGCGTCATCTCCAGCGACGTTCGCCTTGCGCGGAATAACAGGGCTAGGGCCACGAGTGCCAACCGGCGACGCTTCGCTGCTGCTCTCATCCTCATCACTCGTTCCCTCCTCCTTTCGCAAGCTCGAAGCATGCGCTTGCAGCCCCGGAGGAGGATGCGGCGCCGCCATCAACACCGATACCGACGACTTCGAACGTCCATGCGACATCGACCGCGACCTAACCACAGCCACCTTCGCCAACCTCGTCGGCGCAGGCGTCATCTCCGAAATAAGCGGCGGGGACGACGACAGCATGATGGGCGTGCCCACATCCTCCGAATAGATCGATGAGCCGCGGTCCTGCACCCTCTGCCTCCCTGACCCAACATCAGCACCACCAGCACCTGCGTTTGCAGTTGAGATCTGGCGCGTCAGCGCCGGCATTTGGAGTGTAATATTCGGCCGCGGGGCAAGGGTCTCCTTCGTCTTCTCATCCGGGTCGACTTTTTCGGGATCGCCACTGTCGCGCCCTTTCCAGAACGAAACAGGAGTGAAATCAACGCCTTCCAACGCATCGGTGACTTGCACTAAGAAGCCGTCGATCAATGGGGCATAAGTTATCGCACGGAAAGATTCGCAAGACAAGACTCACAGTAGTGCGCAAGACCTTTCCCAAAGTTGAGCCTGCACACAATGGCGAGTATGCTTGCAAAGACATTGAGCCCATACGCCGTCATAGTGACAGTGGCAAAGAACGGCCATGTCATGAAGATATATCGATACCCTATAGATTCAAATAAGGCTCCAGGCTGGTTTTATTGCAGAGTAAATGACTTACGAGGACTGAAGAACATCAAAGTGGAGATTGTCAACAGAAAGACCGAAATCGCACAGAAAATTCCAAATCGAATTCTGCACTCGCGTCGAACGCAAACCCAGCCCTATTGTGATGGCGACCCATCTCAGCAAAGAAAGGAGACAATATGAATGGTTATCAACGTACGAGGTAGAGCCATGGGAATTGAAACTGAAAAAAGAAATCAATTTCGATGCAAATACTTTGGAAAAGTCGGAGTTAAGCTTACCACCAAAATAACGACGAAAGCGGCCAAATACAATTTTGAATGCTTCGCCATTTCTTTCATCATCCCATGGCACACTTTATCAATCCACATCGCAGAGGACGCAAGAGAAAAGAATCCTGATAGCTGGAGACCCACAGAGAACATCAGAACAATCTAAAGGTAAAGAAACAACATCATTAGAGTTCTCAAACAAGCTTTCTGGCCAAATAAAAGGCGAATAATACCTTGTAAATTCTATGTACCACAGAAGAAGCACCGACGCGACTGAAGGATTCGTTGGCGTACACCTGTAGCACATCGAAAACTGCGTGTTAGCAAAGCTGTGACCTAAGCACTCTCAAAGCACAAAGAAACATGCCTTGTATAGTCTCACGGAAACGTACAAGAAGGCAACCAACACTATGCTGTTGACGATGACGATTGGAATCTGGGAAGATATTAGCATACCAAGACTGATTCTCGATAGGAGGTAAAGACTGACAGCATGCTGGATCCGAATGTCCCACCAACCCCCAGAAGATCCTGTCCGCCACAAGCTTCAGGAACAATATGGTTTCGATAAAGACGCATTAAGGCTTGTGAGGACGATATACGATATCCTGCCCAGCCTGTGCCCAGAACATGGCCAAAAACGCTGCTCCCAGGTGTGGAATAGATTCATTGAGGATCTGAACAAGGTCAATGATGATAGATGAACGATGAACAGAAAGGCTTACGGTTACGACAGCGAGAGAAAAAAGCCAGACTTGGAAGAGGAATGTGACGACATCTTCGCGTTTGGAATCTTCGAGGCTAGAGTTTTAAAACGATTAATGACATATAAGAATTGTCACGCAACCCATCGAATTCCAGCTGAGTCACTCACATTTCGTCCAACCAGGCCAGAGAGAGGACACAAGTATCACTCAGACCAGGAACATTGGCTAAAACGCCGGTAGAAGAACTAGCAGAAGACCCATTTCCGAGCGAAGAGTCGGAGTCGCGATCTTCGCCAGGGTCAACAACATCATTTTCAACGTTCCAATGGCGTGTCCACTGCTTTTCGGCGTTAATACGGGCTACACATGGATGCTGAACAAAGTCACCTTGAGGGAGTCATCGAACAGATCGCGTTTCGTTTTGTTTGCGCCAAAAACCAGCTTCACAGTGCACTTTGTTCCACGTTGATTCGGGATGCTAGTACAAGTCTGCAACACTCCCTTCTCCAGGACGAGAACCTGGGCTGAGGGGACATTCTTGACTAGCGGCGCAAGAGCCGTTACGGCCTGAGAGTTGTCCACGAATGCGACCCCTTGCAGGGCACTGAGAATAATACAAGAGGCGAGGGCGAGGAAAAAATAGAAGGTGGTGAATCGCGTCAAAGTAATTCTGCTGTACTGCAAGCGGGGAAACAATTGAAAAGGCGCGGAGCTTAGGAACGTCTTGTAATTACTAAGGAAAGGCTGAGAGCACACACCAGCAGTTTCACTCGAAGAATAGAGAGTGTACGCTTCCATAGCTGACGAACGGCCAGGTCGACCATTCCTAAGGAAGTACGAGGATTTGAAAAGGGGACTCCTGGTCTTGAGAAAAGTAATAAAATGATCAAAAGGTAATGTTCATGCCCTTGACGGCAAAGAAAAGAAAATAAGGACCAGCCAAAGAAAGGGAAGGGCGAAGAGACTGTGGTAGAAGCTCAACAAGAGGGATCAAGTTGGAGAGAACCCCATCTCTCTTCAGTTCAAGGGACATAATATGAAAAGAAATTGCACATGATCGCGGTTACCGTCGCACCCAGGTGCATAAAATGATAGTCGATGGTTCACGGTGGGCATGCCGATTATTGGAGGGATCACAGCATATCAACATTGAAAGGGCACGGAGAAAGCAAGGAGAAAGAGCTCTGGGCAAGCTCTGGAATTCCAAAAATACCCTATCAACGAAGTCCCTGACGACAATAAAGTCGCATCTTCGCATTCATAATTCCAGAGCGTGTCCCTCTGATGCACGCGTCTGAGTGAAAGAAGAATGCATATACGAAAAACTTTAAATGAGTGGCCTGTTCAATGCATCGTTGCCAAAAGACAAGTTCAAGTTCAAGTTGACGCCTCGCCCAAAATCATTATCAAATCTTGCCAACGATTCCGAGTATGCGCTCACGTGACCGTTGCCTTTGGAGCAGCAGTCGAATTTGATTACGCCGTCTCTCATAATCAAACCGTACTAACAGTGGCGGTGAATTACCCCGTAGACCGACTCCCTCATTCAGCAACCCCCCGTGTGCGGTTTAATTTCTCAGCTTCCGAATGCTGCTTGTAAATATACTCACCGAACTCGCCTCGTCTAAAGGAATCCACTTGCATTCCAATTATTCTCAAAAGGTAGGGCGTTGTTAATTTTACTGAAATACTCCATGTCGGCACAAGAGCCTTCTTTGATACAGTTCGCCATGATGGTTGCAACGTCCAGTCCTTCGAAGTAAGCGCCACACAGGAAACCTATAAATAACACAGTGACAGAGGGTGGCGAGTTTACATCAATCCTTGGCGTCTACCTGGCGTACCAAAATATTTTCTGCTTGTTGCTTCTCCTGGGAAGAACAGTGATCCAACATTCGATCCCAGATTATCTAGATGTTGTCTAGTGAACGCTGCAGGCCAGTTTGAGGATCAGCTACGGAACAGGGGATTACTGTCCTATCAATAGTCGACAGGATCTGGAGGGGACTGATGGTTGAAACAACAGCCATAACCTCTTCCTTCACTCGAATATCCGACAGTGCCTCACGAGCAAATCTGCGTCAAACGTAGCTTGGAATAAGGGAGAGATTAGAAAATCACATCAGTCTCAGCGTATTCTTATCGTTTCCCAGATATAGTGGTGTAATGCAAGTACACAGCTACATGGCACGAGGCGAGCGGAGTTAAATAATTCTATCTTTACTCAGATACCTCAAATTTTGCCAACGATCTAAATCTCTGTGTCTTTCTCTCACCATGGCCAATAGTATCATATATCGCGATTTACTTTTGAAGCAACGACACGGCTTGCCTTTCTGGAAGCCCGATCCTAACGCAAACCTCCCAGAGGTATACACAAAAGAGGAATCAGCATTGGCGATCTTGGTATCCTTACTGATGATGGAGGGTTCGATTATCTGTTCAACATACATGCTGATGCAGATGACCCGGTCAACATCTTTCTAGGCTGCCCGGCGTCTTTTAGACCCCTCCCCTTGAACACAGTTAAAGACGTTAATAAAACTATTTTTCAACATCCCGAGAAGGCTTGCATAACGCGTAATGCTAGCTTCGAAGTAAAGAGTAATCTCGGGGGCATGGCAGTTGTGTATGTGGTTACTAGCCTTTCATCGTCTCCTCACTTGGCTTATCGATGCGTAGACCAGGTGCTAATATTGACCTTGCGGTTGAATTCACGATAACTGAAGAACGTGCTGCTATGCTTGTTCTCCCCATGGCGCCGATCGTTATGACGCAAAGGCCTACGATAAATATAAGGCCTACACCATGCATCACGCCAAATCGTGGTATGAACATCTCAACCAGGTTGAACAGCGTGGGGCGAGGAATGGTTCTTTGTACTTGGTGACCGGGTGCGATAAAGCTCGTTCGTGGGGACTTGCCGCTGGCTCGCCACACCAAGAGCGCACAGTGGGGTTCAATATCGCGGGAGGGGCATTAGCCTCAGGGACTGTAGGCATCCACGCATCTTGGCGCAATACAGGTGGAGTGGAAAGTCGCCATTATCCTCCATCGATCACCTACACCACCGAAAATGCGAACCAATGCGTCTTCGCCCGAGGTTTTGTCATAGGAATCAATGAGAATTTCTTCAAGAAGATGTGGGCGGGCACTGTACGCACTGAGCATATGACCTCTTCATCCAAGAACTTCCCAGCAATCAGCAGCAGTGTACCGTTTCAGTCTCCTCCTGGACGAAGTACTTCACCTGCCACCGCGACTAATCAACCGCCATCTCAAAGTCTAGCCGACAATTCTAGTCCCGGTGAATTGCTACATTCCGAGCAGGACATGGTATATTTCGATAATTCTGACACCATGTCAGACGTAGTTATTTTGGACACTTCTGAATATCCCAAGCCGGTCGGTGACTCTCCAGCATGATATGTTAACTACTTAAGGTCGAGTTACAACAGGTGTTGAGCCCTGGCTCTTATATCTGCGAGCATCTCCTGTCCTCAGTAAGATTGTTGTTTGCTTACATTTGCGTGATTTAAACTTGCATCCAGCTATCAGGTATTGATGTCATTATGGTTCACGACAGCGACTGGATAACAGCGACTACGAGTGATACTGGAAACATCTTCACTCCTGACGGAACAGACTATGACCAGCTTACAGCTCGCGTTCTGGAAAGACGCTTCCCTGCCATCCGTGGCGCTTACGCGGCTCCAAACCCTCCGGTGCACTTGTCTGGCTTCACCACTCATCCCCTCATCACTTACTCTCAGTATCCTCATTCCTCTACCCAACCTCGACCAATAACATGGGATATAAGTGAGCCATCTGAGTATGCACGCCATCCATCTGATCCCTCCGGAAATCCACTATCCCGGTCCGATCTCTCCCAACTAGCCACCAAACCAGCCATATCAACTCTACACATCGTATGCGACATATTCCCGAGCAATTGGCCTATCAAAGTATCTCGTTCAAGTGGCGTCACCATCGGTGATGTGCTTGAAGCAATACATTCTACTTTGATCAAACCCATCTCAATGAGCGACTGGGACGCTCTTTCTCAAAAGCAGGAGACCCGAGTAAAGGCTGCTTTCGAGAGGCGTTGTAGATTGGCCCCAGACCAGGACGCGTGTCGCTCGCAAGGTGTAATACGACTGGATTGCTTGGTGGAACACACCTGGTTTCGCGGGCTATCCGTCTCTGTCGAAACGGAGAACACATGCATCATGTCTCTAGGTCGACAGACACAGGAGAAGTAATGTGATAATGAACCATAAATCATGTACCTCCATTTTTCATCAATTGATGCTTGCTCTACTTGCTCGCATTGTTGTACCCATCATGCTCCCTAAACTCACATGTCCGTCATTAGCGCTTAATTTGCTACAGACTTGACTTGTTAAATATCCTGATTTTTGGACAATCAACATGCATCCTTTCTTCATTAATTATACACTACTACTGAGTAATCTATTACATATCTTCGGATTTGCGTGTATATATTACTGCCAATGATATGTAGTATCATGTCGTATTCAAGTAAAACAGCCGTTAGACATATCCTTGAATTCTACAGTTTAGGCAAAAAGACGCCAGTGCATAACTATCAACTAAGGAATGGAGATCATCGAGTTCGCAAACGTATTGACTATCTACGCGCCACTTCTCGCCACTGGCGTCTAAGTCCATCAGCTACCTCTTTGGTCACATCAACGACAACATCGGCCTTGTTTGTTCTTATAATCAAATACAAACCAGCCAAAGGTCTGATGCCAAAAATTATCAATTATTCTCAAAAGGTAGGACATTGTTAATTTGAGTGAAATGCTCCATGTCGGCACAAGAGCCTCCTTTGATACAGTCCGCCATGACGGTTGCAATGTCCAGCCCTTCGAAGTAAGCGCCATGCAAGAAACCTATAAATAACCCAGAGGGTTGCCAGTGAGTGGAAGTTACATCAGTCCTTGACGCCTACTTCACGTACCAAAATATTTCCTGCTCGTCGCTTCTCCTGCGAAGTACAGTCTCCCAACATTTGCTCGCAGATTGTCTAAATGCTGGCTAGTGAATGCCGCAGGCCAGTTTGAGTACGAGCCACGGAACAAGGGATTACTATGCCACCGCGGGAAGAAGAAGTCGATGGGTTCTGGAACGGTGACATTGGGGAACATAGTTCGAACAACACCCATGACCTCTTGCTGGACTTGACTATCCGGCAGAGCCTCTATCCTCACAGAATAGTCCCCTGTTACGGTTACAAAGACGATGCCAGATCCGGGGAGGAAGTTCTCATGATCTAAGCTCTGCCAAACAGGATACCTTCCGCGCTCAGAATCGGCGAAGATAGCCATCTAACCATATCGATGACCCTGGTCAACACTTAAATCTCGGTGAAATAAAGAAGGAAATACAAACTAACCTCTGTATCAAACCAAAATTTCTTTGGGAATTGCAAGAATATCTTTGTATACGTAGCCATCACCATGCTCTGAATGGCTTCCTGTTTGAAGTCTAGTTTTGCTTTTACATCAATCAACCATATATGAGCGTAGAAAATACCTGGAAGTGAAGGTTTGAAGCTAACATCATCGTTTTGTAGAACACCTAGGCTGAACGTGCACAAAGCGTAATCTCCAGTAAGTGTATCGCCATTTTTCAACGTCACAGTAACACCGGTCTTCGAATACGATATGGTCTTGACCGTAGAGCCGAACAGCCTCTGTTGGGGTTTCAAAAATTCGTCTGCTTCAAGCTGTATCAAAGTTTTGAACCCTCTTTGATCGATTGACATCTGATTATCATCCGAGAACCCTCCTTGGTCGGTGTCATAAGTGAAGTTATTCCCCTGGTTAGAAAAGAGTTAGTTTTCGTCCAGCTTTCCAGGAATCCTGGATGGATGAAAATGGTCACCCATGACGAAGCAATTAGCGAAGACTCTTCCGGAGTTTGCGCATACTCCCAATCGAACTGAGAGTTGAAAGCATCAGCAAGTCCTTTCCCAAAATCCGAAAGGACACAGCATTACCTGATAATATTCCGAAGCACTAGCATGAGGATTCTTTGCGTTTGCCTTAATAAGCGCATATCCAGTCCGTGCCGAAAGATCGACAAGGTTCTGATCTACACGAGCGCCTATAATCATGGTTTATTTGACAACTTCGTCACCACAATCGTAAGACTATGCAAAAGAAGCAGAAAAACTCACCGGCAGCGACAGTCAAGCTATCAAAATCGTCCCCAGACTGATTAAACACGTCCAAGAAGTCCACTGCGCCCGACGCATCAAACGTAGCTGGGGAAAACAGGGAAAGATTAGTAACACACGGCGGTCCCGACCTCAAAACCAAAATAAATCCCGCTCATTGCATGATCGCACAAGGGGGGAGAGCACGATACACCTTCCCATGATCACGCTCAAATTTTACTCACAGACACTCCCAAACCAATCATTAAACTGCGTCTTCAGCCCATGCTTCTTGGCCAGCGTAAAGATAGGATTCGCCGGCCCCTTCCCATCCTGCGTGCCCTGTATCCAGTTCGGGCCCTGCTCAATCGTTCTATTCGCAAACGTCGCCGTCTGCATCCTCCCACCCAACTCATTGCGCGCTTCAACGACAACAAAGTCGTCGATCCCACGTTCATGGAGCGTGCGCGCAGCGATGACGCCGGCTACTCCTCCACCCAAGATAAGCACTTTGTGGTGAGTCGAAGCCGGCTGCGGTGGCGGTTTGGGGGGACAGTAGTAATGGCATTGGCATAGAACGAAGCAGCAAGAAAATGGTGAATATAGAGGAAGGCAGGAAACAAAGCAAGTCGCCCCATATCGCGTCCAAGATAAGGTCTCAGATAACCTTCAAGGGTGACTTCTCATGCTGAGAAACCGAGTTTATTATATACCTCAGCGGCGCTTTCCTATCACCCATACGTACGCCTGTCACCGTGGAATAATTTTGAGAGAGCTTGAGAGTAATTCTAAAAGAGGTAGCGTACATGTGGATGTCTCTTTGCAGGACACATATATAAAAGGTGATCACATCTATACGATCAGCGCATGCCGATCCAAAATGCCATAAAGCATTGCCCATTCTAGCTCCCACGAGTCAGCGATTAATATCAAAATTTCATTCTCTATCTCCAATTGTCGAGTCCTTTTACAACTTGGGTAAAAAAGACACCAAGGCATAGCTGTCAACAGGGAAGTCAAGGTGAAAATCATTAAGAAGGAAGCACAAACTTCGCAAACATACCGCCCATCTACGCGCCACTTCTCGCCGCTAGCGTCTAGTCTATCAGCCACCTCTTTGCTCACGCCAACGACAACATCGGCCTTGTTTGTCCTTAAACTCAAAATTGGGAACGAGCCAGCCAAAGGCCCTAGTAAAAACTATTTGAGCAGTGGCGTCTCATTGTTTAGAAGAATTTATTACCTATTGCTTCTGAAAAAGGCGTCCATGCAGGCCATTTGATGTCGCCGGTGAGCCTTTTAAATTTTATTCAATCACCAAATTGAAAAGAACATCCAATGCATTGGAACTCACTTTCTGTAACTAAAAATGGTCGCTCATCAGCGCCCATTTGACATATCCAATAACCCAAAAAACTCACTTCAAATCACCCTATCCAAGCCCCATTAACTCCTCATCTCCGACCATATCTACAAATGAATACATTACTCACCTTGAAAATAACAAGCCCACTTCCCTCCAGCTGAGCAAACATCGCCGGTGCCTCCGTCCTCAAATCCCAATACGGCTTCGGCGTCGTCCAAAACTCACCCACCCTGCTCCCCACATCCCCTCCCAAAGGCGTATCAAGTGGCACAGAAAGGCTAAACACACCCTCATCGACATACCTCTTCCACCGACCTACCATCTCCTTAAGGTACTCCACGTTAGTATCCTGTGAGTTGATCACTTCCTCTGGGAAGAAAGAGACATCCGACAGAATCTCGAAGGTGGCTTTGAAATCCGGGGGAGTTACGTCGGATACAAACCAGGGTATCAGCTTCGGACTGAACATGAGAATTATCTTTGAGCAAATTTTCCTTTTTAAAAAATCGTAGACGTACTGGAAGACGACTTTCGAGACGTAAGGCGTATATGTCACCAGGAAATCGGCGAATACCAAGTCCGTAAATAGCTAGACACTCATTTTAAAACACATAAAACTGTCAAAAATAAATGGAAGCACCTCAAAGCCCGCTAGAAGTCACGGAATCAGCACACCGGTCAAAACGTAAATTTGCCGAAGTTGATGTAGCATTTAATGGAGGAAGTAACAGGGGCACCACTCACAGTTATCCAGCACAAAGTCAACCTGGCCATCCTTTAAAGTCTGGATATGCTTCCACACAACCTCTTCATCATCTTTAAGAATAAATTGCTGTCTCGCAATGCGCGCATCCTTCCCAACAGACTGCAAGTTCTGTATGTCGGCTTCTGTCATATGAGTGAGGAGCGACAAGTCCTATGTGTGTCCATTCATCCAACAAGAAGGAAAAAGAAAGTCAGTCAGATGGCGTACACAACTTTTTACATCCCACATCGACTGACCGTTGCATTTCCCCTGGTGTCGTAAACAGGTTAAGTTCAGCAGTTTTTTCACAACAGCGCAAATAAACGCCCGCCAGGAAGGGTCGCGTACCAAAGACACATCTGTATCATTTCATTGAACAAAATCTTCAACTTCTCCGGGTTGGACTTTATGCCTTCAACATCATTCCCGAGCTCGTGTATCGTCTTCGCGATTTCTAGTCGACATCAACAAAAACAAAAATAAAAACTACGGATTCAGCATGACCAGAAAAAAGACGGAACAGGAACGGGACATGGAATAGTTTGTACGTACGGAAAATGGATTTTCCCGATTGCTTGAACGTCTTCAATTTCTGATCCTCAAAAGGATCATCCGACTTCCAGTGCGTAGTCTGCACAAAGAACGAACGCAGAAGACGATACCTGCCCCCATTTTCATCATGTTATGCAGGTATGCATATATAATTTAGACACTCACAAGTAACATCTGAATAGAAAAGCAAGTCAGATATCTACTCCTTAAGAGAGCAAAGGCGAATCATCAACATACTCTGCGAACAACCAAGGCGCTGTGAACCACGTATTTCGACTGTCCTTCTTCAACATATCTAACTCCGAATTATAAAGCTCAACACTGGCCTCTCCATCATCTGGGATCTCTCTACGACCCCAACGACCAGTCAAAAATAATTAAACACAAGAAACGCACACATCAAAGACAAGTAAAGGAAGGGAAGCAAAAAGCAACACTCACACCAACTCCCTGTCCCTCGCCATCTCATACTTCAGCTTGCTCAGCTTCTCAATAATCGCAGTCCCTTCCGCGACCTTCTGCAGCGCTTTCTTCTTCGCTGCAACCGCGTCCTCATCCCCACCGTCGACGATCTGCGATATCTCCACAGTCAACCGATGGCACGCATTATGCAGCGTGTCCACAACGCCCGTCAAGATGATCGGCCAGCGTTTGATGACCGTCTCATATCTTTATCAAGTCCAAGTCCACGATCACAGCAACAATAACAGCGACAGTGACCACCACACCGAGATCAGGCAGACAGGCAAGCAGAAGACGTAGGAACGGACTCGTAAGTTCTGATTTGTTCACAAAGAAGAAAGATCGCGAATCGTCCACGACTCACGAGAATCTGAAAAACGCGACACACCGCCAACAGCCACAAAGTCACCTTGAGCATCCCAAATATAAACCAACAGAAACACGCTCGCGCACCCGTTTTTATCAGTCGGATCATGAGGGGGGATACGGGGGCGAGAAAGTCATAGCAAGCAGTTCAGTTCAGTGCAGTGCAAAAAGTTAGGGGCTGAGTAGACAGTGACTCCGAAATCGGAAAACGAGAAAAGCCATGGCTGATCAATCAAGCCGCATCTATGCGGGCCGATATTTCCAAGTGCCAAAGGTGGGCATGAATTTCCTAATCCGACGCTTCTGCATGGTCAAGGGCCGACGCCCGACGAGCGGCGTCAGCATTTCCAATGATTGCGTATGTAGATAGATCATAGATGGTAGCAAGATGGTAGATACGATAGTGAACGAGACGATTAAAGAGCAGCAGCATATAGGAGAGAGGAAGGAAGGAAGAAGAACTATGTAGTACAGTACACCGCGTCACTTGGATTGATTTGCTTGGAGGTCTTCGTATTGCTTCGGGGTATATGTTTTCTGTCCAAGATAATCACCAAAATATATTTGACAAATTTTGAGCACTCTCACCTGCGAAAAAGCATGCATTTGTGCGATTTGGTCTTTCAAAAGCTCATTAACTGGACACACCCATGAGTAAAATAATCATCATCGAAGACAAGCAACAAAAGGACACATACTCATGCGGTGCCGCGCCAACGTGGTCTTTCCTTGGAACGCCTAATAACAGCAAAAGAAGAGCACGTTCATAATTCATTGATACGCGCAAGAGCATTGCAAACTCAAGCCATAGTAGAGCTCATACATACCTCGCTAACGAGCACGATGGCATAATTCTCCCCACACCCGCTCGACTGATCCTCAATTTCCAGATGCGTGACGGGGATGGCGCGCTTGATGGCTTTCTCGAGGGCGATAGTGTCTATAGGCATGGCGGCGGCAATGCAGTGGAGGATGTCAAGAGCAGTGCGTATTTATGATCGCAGGCGGTGATGGCTAGAACGAAACAACAGGTGTGATCTCATCTGATAAGATGCTCGACCATCCGGTAACTTGATTTCACCCGACCCCTAATTCTATAGCTTCCCACTGTTTTGTAGGTATTCTCATACTATCTGCAATGTCGACTACATCTACAGTACGACAAGAACGATACCCCGCATTGCACAAAGCAGCGTTCACCCAACCTGCGATCGACAATCACGCGCATCCCCTATTACGCGCCGACTCGCGCGACTTGCTCCCCCTTCGAGGGGCTTATCTCCGAAGCCGAAGGCGCCGCTCTCATACAAGACGCTCCAAACACCCTCGCATGCTATCGCGCGACCAAACAGCTTGGAGAGCTCTTCCATCTAGACAGTAATGTCCCTAGCACCACAAGCACAGAACTGCAGGAGCAGTTTGGGGTGGAGCCAAGTGTGACATGGGAGGATGTGAAGCAGCATAGGGCTGGGATGGATTACATGGAACTGTGCAGATTGTGTTTTGAGAACGCAGGGATACATAGTATTCTTATTGATGATGGGTTGGGAGGGGTTGCGCAGATGGCTGAAGGCTATAAGTGGCATGATCAACTCACGAGCGCGCCGACGCGGCGGATTGTGCGCGTTGAGATCGTGGCAGAGGTGCGTTGCTCCTGCTCGGATTCGAAATTGTATATAAGAGAAATAAATGATAGGACATATTGAGGACGTTGTTCTCGGAGGGGAAGGGAACCAATCTGAGTGCGTTCGAGAGCTTGCTGGCGGAAAGCTTGTCGAAAAGCGCAATGCAGGACGAGGTTGTTGGGTTCAAGTCCATCGTGTGTTATCGGACGGGAATGAACGTGTCGGTGTCTGGAAATGAAGTCGAGAAACAAGCTGCATTGGCAGAAGTACAGGATATCTACGAGACGAAAGGGATAATCCGCCTGGCTCATAAAGCGCTCAACGACGAAGTCGTACGAATCACGCTCGCTGTAGCTGGCCGGCACAACCTCCCAGGTCACCTTTATGTGCTTGAATACCGAGATAAAAGCTAACACACGACACAGTGCAATTCCACACGGGACTCGGAGACAGCGACATCACACTGACGCTATCCTCGCCCGCGCACCTGCAGCCCGTGATCAAGCATTTCCCCGATACAACAATAGTGCTTCTCCACTCTTCGTACCCCTATACACGCGATGCGGGGTATTTGACTGCGGTATACCCGAACGTCTATCTCGATTTTGGGAGGTACGTGGCCTGCCCACATGCACGTATACAGACAAGCCGTCATGATCTGTCCAGGTTTTTCCATTTGTGTCCGGGGAAGGTCAGCGGTCGATCATCCGGCAAGTTCTAGAATTGACTCCGACAAACAAGATTATGTGGTCCAGTCAGTAAGCTTCTCTAGTGATGATGACTGATGCTAAAAAAAGTGATTGCAGGTGATGGACACTGGTGGCCCGAATCGTACTACCTCGGGATTTACCAAGCCCGACAGGCGCTGTTTGAGGTGTGTTGCTTGCACTAGACTGTGGTTAGATGAACTAAGAGCGATGCAGGTACTATCTGAACTAGTGGAGAAAGAAGAAATGACCGAGACAGAAGGGGTAGAAATAGTGAAGAAAAGCCTGTTCTCAAACGCCAAACGCGTGTATAGATTGTAGCGTACAGCCCTGCCACGTCTCTCCGTGTAACGATGGAGGATGAAAGAAAGGACGATCCACGTGATCTGGCCACGTCTAAGTGACACGTCATATTGGGATAGCTCGAATAAATAGCAAGCGTCTTGTCCCAATTTTTGCTTTTCTGTAAAACCACCACCACCACCACCATGACCCGCCTAGCTCGTCGTCCGACGCGCACTCAGTCCAGGCATCTCTTTTCTACCCTCTCCGTCGCCTTTTTCGCCCTCATTGCCCTCGTCTGTCTGTCTCCAGTAGCAGTCAACGCTGAAGAGACTCACCCAGAGTATGGAACTGTGATTGGTATTGGTATGTCTTCATACTACTTCACTCGCCTGGGCAGAGCGCTCATACACGTCTTATGCAGATTTGGGAACCACGTATGCATTTCTTTCTGTCAATTTTCTGAAACTCGTCGTGCTAATCTCTATGCGCTGGCACTTAGTTATTCATGTGTTGGGTATGTTGCCTTCTTAAACGCCTCCAAAGATCCACTAATAACCATTCCATTACAGTGTTCAACGAGGAGGCGTCGTTGAAATCATCGCCAACGACCAGGGTCACCGTATTACGCCTTCATGGGTCAGCTTCACTGATGACGAGAGACTGTAAGAGTTTCCTCCGCCCAATCGCTATCATACTTATACTCATACCCGCGATTCAGTGTCGGCGATAGCGCTAAAAACGCTTTCCACTCGAACCCTGAAAACACCGTCTTCGACGCAAAACGACTTATCGGTCGCAAAATGGACGACCAAGACATCTTGCGCGACATCAAGCACTGGCCTTTCAAAGTTTCGGAAAAGAATGGCAAACCCGCCATCACTGTTAAACACAAGGGCGAGGACCGTCACTTTGTAAGCAGGTCTTCAACTAGCGACATTCATGAAATGTGCTCATTCGCGTGTGACAGACCCCTGAGGAAATTAGCGCTATGGTTCTCACCAAGATGAAGGAGACCGCCGAGGCTTACCTTGGCCACAAAGTCACCCACGCCGTTGTCACTGTCCCAGCTTGTGCGCTTTCTTCCTCCGCTTGAAATATTTCACTCGATTCTCATTGGTTTCATTACATCTAGACTTCAACGACGCTCAGCGCCAGGCTACCAAGGATGCCGGAACAATCGCCGGTCTCCAGGTCCTCCGTATCATCAACGAGCCCACCGCCGCCGCCATCGCCTACGGTCTTAACAAGAAGGGCGGTGAATCTCAGATCATCGTCTACGATCTTGGAGGAGGAACCTTTGATGTCTCGCTCCTCTCCATCGACGAGGGTGTCTTCGAAGTTCTCGCCACCGCCGGTGACACCCATCTTGGAGGCGAAGATTTCGACAACCGTGTCATCGAATACCTCACCAAGTCCTACAAGAAGAAGACCGGCACCGACGTCTCCAAGAACCTACGCGCGCTCGGTAAACTGAAGCGCGAGGTCGAGAAGGCCAAGCGCACTCTGTCCAGCCAACAGAGCACCCGCATCGAAATCGAGAGCTTCGAGGACGGAAACGACTTCTCCGAGACGCTCACCCGCGCCAAGTTTGAGGAACTCAACATGGATCTCTTCAGGAAGACCATGAAGCCCGTCGAGCAAGTGCTCAAGGACGCCAACGTCAAGAAGGAGGACATCGACGAGGTCGTACTCGTTGGAGGATCCACCCGTATCCCCAAGGTCCAACAACTCCTCAAGGAGTACTTCGGTGGAAAAGAGCCCTCTAAAGGAATCAACCCCGACGAGGCTGTCGCTTACGGTGCCGCCGTCCAGGGTGGTATTCTCTCTGGCGCTGAAGGAACCGCTGACGTCGTCCTCGTCGATGTCTGCCCCCTCACTCTCGGTATCGAGACCACCGGCGGAGTCTTCACCAAACTCATCCCCCGTAACACTGTCATCCCCACCAGGAAGTCTCAGATGTGCGTTTCTCTCTAGCCTTGCGCCTGACCTACATTTTCTGACTTGCAATTTGTTTGCAGCTTCTCGACTGCCGCTGACAACCAGCCCACCGTCCTCATCCAAGTCTTCGAGGGTGAACGTTCGCTGACCAAGGACAACAACCACCTCGGTAAATTCGAGCTCACCGGCATCCCCCCCGCGCCCCGAGGCGTCCCCCAAATCGAGGTCACCTTCGAGATTGATGCCAACGGTATCATGAAGGTTGCCGCCGCCGACAAGGGCACCGGCAAGTCAGAGTCGATCACCATCACCAACGAGAAGGGCCGCCTCTCGCAGGAGGAGATCGACCGCATGGTTGCCGACGCTGAGAAGTTCGCCGCTGAGGACGAGGCCCAGCGCAAACGTATCGAGTCGCTGAACTCGCTCTCCTCCTTCATCTACGGGCTCAAGGCCCAGCTCGGCGACCAGGAGGGTCTTGGCGGCAAGCTCTCGGACGAGGATAAGAAGTCCATCCTCGCCACTGTCAAGGAGACTACGGACTGGATTGACGAGAACGGCGCGAGCGCGAGCACGGAGGATCTGGAGGAGAAGCTCGCGGAGGTGCAGGGCGTCGTGAACCCCATCACCTCGAAGTTGTACTCTGGAGGCGCCGGCGGCGCTGGTGCTCCTGGAGGAGACGACGACGACGACATGATGCGCGACCACGATGAGCTATAAGTTGGCTTGCCCCTTACCTATTTTTTATTGGTTATATTCTCTAGACAACCTCTAGAGCATGCCGGCGGCGTCCCTTTGGTGGGATTGTTCGTTCGCGCTGCTTCTTTGGAACGTCGCGAAAAAATGATACGAGTAGATTAGCTGGAGGCGTTACCTAATTTAAATCACACGAACACGCATACATTCACACCTGCATTGGAATCATACTCAAAGAACTAAGTATCGGGGTTCAGGCTAAGGATACGAGCTGAGTTGTGCCATTTAAATTTTCGTGTGGGTGACGGACGCGCAACTCACGTGGCCGATGTTATCAGACTTGAATTTCTTTCAAATTCTTGAACGTGTACCGTGTCGATACCATCACTTTCAATCTGACTCTTGAACTCATCGCTTACTATCCCTGAATATGCTGCGGACTACGTCGAGTTTAATGCTGTCGATATATTTAACTCACATGGGAAGATCTCACGAAACGCTTTTCGGTCCAGCCAACACCTCAACATAGAAACGTCAAACAGACAAACAATATAAAGCTAACTGGGGAGTTCTATGATTAAACACGGCCTCCTCTTTATATAGCTCTGATTGATAGAGTTATACTTTGCTTTCTTATTCTGCATTGACACTGCCCTGCGGTCGCGCCACCCCCGCCGCCCCGAAAGATTATATAGTCTTTTATCTGTCGACGATACGTGCCTCCCCCATGACGAATTTACACCAAAGAATGTCTACTTTGTCACCAATCGTTCCAAGGTTTCTCTTTCCATTTCACAATTAAATTGGCCCTGATGCACTGATGGAAATCACTCCAGATTCGGTACAGTGGGCGGCATAGTGACGGGCGGTCTCGTGGATATCGAAATTTCAGGTATGCCAGGAGAACCAAATTCTCCCCCTTGCGTTTTGGTAATAAGGCTCGCCATCCGCGATTTTTACAGTAATCAGCGCAAGAGGGCTCGGCAATCCTCACAAGTTTCAACGGAAACCCTCGTTCGGCGTCGCATTGACGTTGAACAACGAGACCAAATATACCGATGCAGTACAAAGTCAGGACCAAGTCGTCATATGGGATTCTGCTTTCGTTTTGTGAGTCGAATGTTCAGGTTTTTTAACAATCATTTCTGTATTTAAATTGTGAATACGTCTGTTCCTTCTTGATATCATAGCTCAGCGGCCGTGGGTTCGTCCGTGAAGCTTCGAGTTTATTGCAAGCATCAGCGTTTTGGGACTGATCATGTCGTTGGAGAGGCGTCATTTGAAATTCTCAGTGAGGAGAGGAATAAAGGTCAGGACTCTCGCCAGAGCAATCTTATATGTAGACGTTGATATTAACACGGCCTTTGTAGACATCGAAATCAGTCTTCACCCTCCCGCCGGCCCGACAGGCCAGAAAAAGCCCTCCCCGGCATTCCTTAAGCTTCATCTCAAGGTAGTTTTGTCCGTCATGTTCAATATCGAACATGACGACAAAATGGACATTCGATCGGCCAACTGTCTCAAGCAAATGGAAAAAATTGTCGGATCGATATCTTCACACAGGTTCAAGGAGTTACCTCCAGCTTGGATTCGCTTGTTCAGCTCACTGCATACGTTTTCTTCTCTTGCGCGGGCGGTGGCCGAGGTGGGCGCTAACGCATCAACAATATTCATACAGTTCGTTAATATGGATTTTTAGCTAGATTCAAAAGCCAAAGTTGCCGTCGGAGCTATCGCATTTGCCATAAAGGTGGGGGGCATCTACGTCTCAATGCTCGCCTAGTATCTGATACGGTTCCCTCTAGGTTCTGGTCGACCAAATGAAACGCGACGAAAAGGTCGATAATTTGGGCCGTATCATGAATGACCTATACACATATGTCATCGACGCATGTTCTGTACGAAAGATCATGTCATTCGAAAAGACGCTGCAGCGCTTGCTTACCCAGACGGCCGAGTGCGCCTACTTTATTGCCGATTACCAAAAGATATCAGTCTTCTGTGGGTTTCTTTTGTCCGAATTGATCACTTTCACGCAGTACTAATTAAAGTTTGCTGTAGCCCAAAGGGCAGTTATAAACTTGGTATCAAATGCCGATACCATGATAGCAAACTTCGAAGCTGCGTTCGGCGAGTTAAAAATTGCGCTCATCCTTGGTTCAAGCCTCCAGACCACCTTAGTCTCGTATCGGATATTACAGACCGTGGAACATATCGGTAAACCTTCATTTTGTTGTGACTATATATGTGCTTCTCTAAACAATGTTTAGAAAATCTCATTCGAATCGACCGTCTCCCAATTCTAGAGGATGTGGGATGGGATTCCGAAAAGATATGCTTTCGTGGTACTCGCGAAAACACAATAAATAGCATCATTCATTGGGCTTCAGGAAATCTTGTGGACACAGCTTCGTCAAGCCGTGTCTGCATTTTGTCAGGACCTATCGCCTCAGGAAAATCAACTATAGCGCATACAATTGCAAAGATATTTCATGAACAAAGTCGATTAGGGGCTGCCATATTTCTTCACGACCAAGTCGCCGACGCGAACTCAAAACGAATATCGAGCTCCATCGTTCACCAGCTCGCCGGATACGATACTGGTCTTCATTCACGAATTGCCGCGAAGATCAAGGCGGATCAATCTCTTACGTGGGCTGACGCCAGGCGTCAATTCCGTGCGCTCGTGGTTGAGACTACGTATGAAGCAGACAGTAAACTGTTGATGATTGGCCCTGTTCTCATTGTCATTGATGGTTTGGATAGAATTGATGACGAAGAGCAAGTCAAATTTCTGTCCACCATTGCTGAACATTCCAAGAATCTTCCCGCCAACTTTCGCATCCTCCTGACATCTCGAGACGATAATACTGTGATGCAGAACACCCGGGTTCAAATGACAAGTCATGTGCATGCCGTAGGTTTCGACGATACGGAGAGCGGTTATAACGGCAACATCACAGAGTATATCTCCCAGTTATTATTAGGCCTGTTTCCGAGACATTCCAAGGTTGCGACACAGTACCAATTTCACGATTTACGGGATCAACTGGAGAAACGCGCAAGAGGGATGTTCTTCTGGGTTTCCACCCTCAACGATTCATTTATTGCATGTGGAAGTGAAGATGACGATGTCTGCCTTCTTTTATCCCTTCTCTTGTCAAACGCATTTCCCCTTTCCAATAACGAAGCCATGGATCACCTCTATCGAGCCATGTTCAAAGTATTCTTCCGCGATGAAAAGAGCGCTCAACACTTTTTCGTTTCTGTGATACAATCGCGTCGACGCATGACACTGCCAGTTTTGAATCGGGTCGCCTGCATCCCGCCTATAAATCCGCATGAGGCAACTGACGCAGAGGTTGCCCAAACACTTGGTTTGTTAATCGAAATGGACCAAGACGAACGAGGAGTACCGCTTTTTGGTATTCATCCCAGCCTCGAAGACTTCTTGACAGATCCCCATCGGTGTCATGGGACTGGAGTTTACGTCGATCGGGAGATACCTTTGTATCAATCCACTTCAGAGGTGTGCGTCCACATCATGAACCAATCTCTTCGATATAACATCTGCAATATCGATTCCATGACTATGAACGAAGAGATTACCGACAGAGAAAGTCGCATCAAACAATATATACCGAAACCATTGCGCTATGTGTGCTGCAATTGGACCTTACAATTCGACTCAGAAGACGACTCCGATCTGGACAAAACCCTACATTCAAAACTCCAATATTTTGTGTCGACTCATATTCTTCACTGGATAGAAGCCATGAGTTGGTTGGGCCAGTTTGACAATGTTGAACTGACCTTGTTACGTTTTCTACGTTGGACAGAGGTATTTATAAAATGCATTCATGTGTCTAACGTTATCTGATATGTCCACAACGGTCCTAGAAACGGAACATTAAAAGTTCAGACATGTTGCATGTGCTAACCGCAGACGCAATTTATTTCGTCAAGGTTTTCTCGGCAATGATTTCGAAAGCACCGCTGCAGATTTATATCTCCGCTCTTCCACTCATGCCTTCCGATACTCTATTATTCCAACAGTTCAGCAAAGGAGTCATTATGGGCAGATCCTTTTCAAATCTCGACATAAAACATAAATGGACTATGGAACATATACATCTTGATTACACCACATGCTTCTGTAGCGACAACCGCGGTTCCCTCGTTGCACTGGGGCCAAGGAACGGAGGTCGGGTCATTCTCATGGACGCTCAAACGGGCGCTAATATCCAGCCTAGTGAGGGAAGTATCGTCGACAATGAAATCCAATCAATGGCCTTCACCCCTGAAGGAACACATTTGGTGCTTATCACAGTCAAGGGCAAAATCGCTGTATACGACGTTCGAACCGGTTTACATGCCTATTCATACGACATAGGTATGGCCGAAACATCCGTCTCACACTCAAGAAATAACACCACAACACTAACTATCAGCAAGTACCGAAAATCGGATGACACGCAACTGATTTGTTATATCTTCGACTTCGCTCAGAGTAATACTGACAGAAAACTGCGACTCTTGGAGGCAATGCCACCTATACATAATCCATCCAGTATTGCTTTGTGTCCGGAAGGGGAAAAGATTGCCATACCCAACGAAGTTGGTATCCAACTCTTTCGCATGGGCACCAACAAAGTTATTGAAACCGTTAAGCATCCTCGTGTGCTAGATTTAAAGGAATTGGACAAGTGCCTAGTCGAGTGGTCGCCCGACTCCGCTTTCATAGCAATCGCATTGGTGGGAGAAAGTACGATCTGTCTCTGGTCTTGCCGAGATAAGGTCACTTTATGGACGATTGGGATCGACGAAACAAGCGTCTCAGCAGACTCATATGCACTGGACATCTCCGTGGACTCGTCGCGAATAGCTTTTGCCTGGTCATATTCTGATAATAGGGGACATTCCATTTTCAGGATGCAGATCTGGGACACGAAGACAGCAAGACAAGTCGGAAACGAAACAATCGACGAAGGGACAATTGTATGCCCGAAAAGAAATATATCGATTCTGCCTGATGGTCATAAAATCGTCAGTTGGTCAAACGCGTGCAGACGTGATGGTAGTCCGTCGAAAAGCCTCGTATACTTCTTTTCGAACACCTTGCCTGCCTATCTGTCGCACCCTCCGAAGTCTCCAGTTCTCCAATTTCACGAACTCGACTCGGAGAACGCACTTGTACCCACCGTATCAATATTTTTTTTCTGGGGATAGGCCTAGCCTAGCGCAAACGTTTATAATTGATGCTCAAGGATGGGTTATCGACTTCTGGGGGACACGAATAATCCTCGTCCCTTATCCCAATTTCGAGATTGTTACCTCTCTGCACCTTCCAACATCCATATTTCTGTCAATAAGGCATCCCAAAACCAAGAAGATTGTGTTGAAGTATATCCTCAAATGGGACCAGCCACGGATTTAACCTCGACGTCGTAGCATTGGAAGTAGAGCCTCGCAAGCATTGCACAAGGTACCGAAATAAACATATAAACCACCTCTCTCCACTACGCTTGACTGTATCATTAAGCATCAGTTTCTCCTATATATGTTTGATATCGCACATACATTTTTTTTTAAGAAAAAGTCTAATGCCTCGCACACGATTTATTGAAATAACGGGGAAAGGGAATACATACTTCGTGGCAAACGAATGAATGTAAGGTTAGAAAACTATGTAGACTATGTAAGGAAATGGGCCGAATAGGGAATTTATCAACATGAATGCTAAGGTATTAATGGGGCCAATTACCAGGCCAGCGAGTAAAATCCAACACGATTACGTGGTATTGGCTGTAAAAGTTCATTCCCGTGTGGCGGTATTCACGTGACCCTCTAGCGCCGGTTCGTCGAATCGGAAATGCTAGAACACCATGTTTCCATGACCTTCACTTTCAACTTGACAGTTGATCGTTGAATCCTCTCACTGGTCGCTATTGGCGACGATGTGCATCGCCAAGTACGTTGAAGTCAAGAATCTATACCCCGCTCCCCCCAGAAAATAGTACGCTTCATACTGATATTCCACGTCGATACGCTTGCATTTGCATAGGAACGTTGGAAAGCTATTTCTGTTCGGCACACTTCTCACAGTACAGAGATAGAAATGGCATACAGCCAATTATCAATATCGAAAGCTGACATGCATAGCTGCGGCCTGCCTTGTGCTAATAGCTCTCTGATTGGTAGAGCTTTACTCTGCCTCTTCTGCACTGCACTGTGACGGCGCCACTTCAATAACATATATATAGTCTTTTTGCTGCCATACATGCCTCATCATTGTCTGCCCAAAGTCCTACACTGTGCAAGCCAATTGCACGTCCTTGACATCGCCTCCAGGATGTATTCGCACCAAAAGAAATCTACATTATCTACTTCTTCGCCAATCGTTCCAAGGTAGCTGTTGTCTCTTTTACACCCTGGCATCCGCAGAGTCAGTATATTGACATAAATTAATCCAGATTCAATAGAACAGGCGCTGTGAGAGGCGGTCTCGTAGATATCAAAGTTTCAGGTACGGCAGAGTGCAAACTCGCCTATTCTATCTCCCTCTCCCTTTGATGTCTTTGATGTTGAGACTCGTCCTCCGCACTTATGCAGTAATCAGTGGAAGAGGATTTGTGAATCCTCACAAGTATCGACGGAAACCGACATTTACCGTCGAGCTGACGCTGGACAACGAGACAAAATATACCAATGCTGAACAAAGTGAAGACCAAGTCGTCTTATGGGATTCTGGTTTTGTATTGTAAGTAGAGTTTCAAGTCGGAACAATCACTTCTTTATTGACGTACTTTTCTTGATGTTCTAGCTCTGCAGGTATAGCTTCATTCTTGAAGATTCGAGTATATTGCAAGCACAGGCATTCTGTAAAGGACCACGCGGTTGGAGAAGCGTCATTTGAAGTTCTCAGTGCTGAGAGGAATAAAGGTCAGGACTCTCACCAGATGAAGTTAAGCAAAAAGTAACAAGAGCATCACAGATATCGAAATCGGACTTTGCTCGCCAGACGGCTCGACGAGCCAGAAAACGTCAGTACAGGGATTTCTTAAACTTCATCTTAAGGTTGTTTTATCAACTAAGTTCAACATCCAACATAACGGCAACACCGAAATCGACCTTCGCACAGCCAATTATCTCAAACAAATGGAGCTAATAATTGGCCCGATATCCTCACATAACTTAAGGCAGTTACCTCCAGCTTGGATTCGATTGTTTAATTCCCTTAATACGTTTTCTTCTCTCGCACGGTCGGTGGTTGAAGTGGGCATCAATGCATCAGCAATATTTCACGATGCTAATGAATACGGTGTTTAGCTGGACTCAAAGGCTAAAATTGCCTTCGGAGCTATCGCATTTGCAATCAAGGCAGGTCGTTCATGCCGGCCTAACGCTCACATTATCTGACATGATTACGATTCTCTATAGGTCCTAGTCGACCAAATAAAACGCGACGAAAAGATCGACAACTTAGGCGGGATTATGAACGATCTGTACACATATGTCATCGACGCATGTGCTGTGCGAAAAATCATATCATTCGAAAAGACGCTGCAGCGCTTGCTGACTCAGACAGCCGAGTGCGCCTACTTCATTATCGATTACCAAAGGATATCAGCCTTCTGTGAGCCCTTGTGTCTTTGAGTTTTCTCCCTTTACACAATACTGATTAAAGCTCGGTAGCTCAAAGGGCAGTTATAAATTTGGTATCGAATGCTGATACCATGATATCAAACTTCGAAGCTGCGTTCGGCGAGTTGAAGATTGCACTTATACTTGGTTCAAGCCTCCAGACCACCTTATTCTCATATCGGATATTACAAACGGTGGAACACATTGGTAATCATTCATTCCATTGATGCTATATATGCACTTCTCAGAACAATATCTAGAAAATCTCATTCGAATCGACCGTCTCCCAATTCTAGAGGATGTGGGATGGGATTCCGAAAAGATATGCTTTCGTGGTACTCGCGAAAACACAATAAATAGCATTATTCGTTGGGCTTCAGGAAATCTTGTGGACACAGCTTCGTCAAGCCGTGTCTGCATTTTGTCAGGGCCCATCGCCTCAGGAAAATCGACGATAGCGCATACGATTTCAAAGATGTTTCATGAACAAAGTCGATTAGGGGCTGCCATATTTCTTCACGACCAAGTCGCCGACGCGAACTCAAAACGAATATCGAGCTCCATCGTTCATCAACTCGCCGGATACGATACTGGTCTTCATTCACGAATTGCCGCGAAGATCAAGGCGGATCAATCTCTTACATGGGCCGACGCCAGGCGTCAATTCCATGCGCTCGTGGTTGAGACTACGTATGAAGCAGACAGTAAACTATTGATGATTGGCCCTGTTCTCATTGTCATTGATGGTTTGGATAGAATTGATGACGAAGAGCAAGTCAAATTTCTGTCCACCATTGCTGAACATTCCAAGAATCTTCCCGCCAACTTTCGCATCCTCCTGACATCTCGAGACGATAATACTGTGATGCAGAACACCCGGGTTCAAATGACAAGTCATGTGCATGCCGTAGGTTTCGACGATACGGAGAGCGGTTATAACGGCAACATCACAGAGTATATCTCCCAGTTATTATTAGGCCTGTTTCCGAGAAATTCCAAGGTTGCGACACAGTACCAGTTTCACGATTTACGGGATCAACTGGAGAAACGCGCAAGAGGGATGTTCTTCTGGGTTTCCACCCTCAACGATTCACTTATTACATGTGGAAGTGAAGATGACGATGTCTGCCTTCTTTTATCCCTTCTCTTGTCAAACGCATTTCCCCTTTCCAATAACGAAGCCATGGATCACCTCTATCGAGCCATGTTCAAAGTATTCTTCCGCGATGAAAAGAGCGCTCAACACTTTTTCGTTTCTGTGATACAATCGCGTCGACGCATGACACTGCCAGTTTTGAATCGGGTCGCTTGTATCCCGCCTATAAATCCGCATGAGGCAAACGACGCAGAGATTGCCCAATGGCTTGGTCTGATAATTGAAATGGACCAAGACGAGCAAGGAGTACCGCTGTATGGTGTTCACCCCAGCCTCGAAGACTTCTTGACAAATCCACACCGGTGTCATGGGACTGGAGTTTACGTCGATCGGGAGATACCTCTGTACCAATCAACTTCAGCGGTGTGCGTCCATATCATGAACCAATTTCTTCGATACAACATTTGCAATATTGAAGACGCCATGACTATGAACAAAGAGATCACCGACAGGAACAATCGTATCGAACAATATGTACCAAGGCGATTGCGCCATGCCTGCCGCAATTGGACCTTACAATTCGACTCAGAAGACGACTCAGATCTGGACAATACCCTACACTCGAAACTCCAATACTTTGTATCGACTCATATTCTTCACTGGATAGAAGTCATGAGCCTCTTGGGGCATTTTGACGACATCGAACCCGTTTTGTTACGCTTTCTACGCTGGATGCAGGTATTTGTGACACGCATACATACATTTAATATCATCTAATATGTCCGCGACGGTACTAGGGACAAAATATCAAAAGTTCAGACGTGTTGCATGTGCTGACCGCAGATGCAATCCATTTCGTCAAGGTTTTCTCGGCAATGATTTCGAAAGCACCACTGCAGATTTACGTTTCCGCTCTCCCACTCATGCCCTCTGACACTTTATTGTTCCGACAATTCAGCAGAGAAAATTTTACAGGCAGATCCTATTCAAACCTCTACATAAACCACAAATGGACAATGCAGCGAAGTATCCCTCTTAATTACACCACATGCTTCTGTAGTGATGGCCGCAGTGCTCTTATAGCCCTGGGACCAACTACCCGAGGTCAGGTCATTCTCATGGACGCTCAAACGGGCGCTAAAATCCAACCCAGCGAGTACGATATCTGGACCGACAGTCAAATCCAATCAATGGCTTTCACCCCTGAAGGCCAACATCTAGCAATTGTCACGGTCAAGGGCGAAATCATTATTTACGACGTTCGAACTGGTTCACGCATCCATTCATCCAGTATAGATATCGCCGAAACGTCCATTTTATACTCGCGAAATAACACAACAATGCTAATTGTCAGCAAGTACCGGAAAACGGATGGCACGCTACTGATTCAATGTCGTGTCTGCAATGCTCGCATGATATCTCCTCTCGCTTCTCTTTCCCACTCAGTTTTTATTCTTCCTTCCGATGCATCAGTGCTACTCATGCCTACATGTAATCCGTCATGTATTGCTCTGTGCCCGGATGGACAAACGCTCGCCATCCCCAACGAAGTTGGCATCCAGGTCTTTGACTTGGGTAGTGGTAAAATCATTGATATTGTCGCCAAACACTCCCGCGTGCTAGGTCTAGAGGAGTTGGACAGATGTCTTGTCGCCTGGTCGCCCGACGCTGCTTTCATAGCAGTTGCATTGCTGGGAGAGGGCTCAATCAGTCTTTGGTCTTGCCGAGATGGGGTTGCCGTTTGGACAATTGACATCGACGAAACGAGCGCTTCAGCGGACTCATATGCACTGGACATCTCCGTGGACTCGTCGCGAATAGCTTTTGCCTGGTCATATTCTGATAATAGGGGACATTCCATTTTCAGGATGCAGATCTGGGACACGAAGACAGCAAGACAAGTCGGAAACGAAACAATCGACGAAGGGACAACTGTATGCCCGAAAAGAAATATATCGATTCTGCCCGATGGTCATAAAATCGTCAGTTGGTCAAACGCGTGCAGACGTGATGGCAGTCCGTCGAAAAGCCTCGTATATTACTTTTCGGACACATCGCCGGCGTATATGTCGGACCTTCCAATATTTCGCAAGCTCCAATCTCACGAACCCGAGGACACACATGTACCCACCGTATCAATATCTTTTTCTGTGGACAGACCAAGCAAAGAATACTCATCTACAGTAGACGCTGATGGATGGGTTATCGACATCTGGGGAACACGAATAATCCTTGTCCCTTATCCTAATTTTGATGTTGTTACCTCTCTATGCCTTCCGACATCTATATCCCTGTCAATACGGAATCCAGAAACCAGGGGGACGGTCTTGAAATGCATTCTGAAATGGAGCCAGGTGTCAAGCACGGATTAAACCTCAGCATCGAAGCGGGCGAATAACAAGTGACCTCACAAGCCTTGCACAAGACACCGAAATAAAAGCAAAAGTCAGGTCGGGAGATGGTAGAAAACATACTCAACAGAACGGCGAATCTGGTCGTCTGACATGTGACATCTAGCGCAAACGTTGACTTGAAGGGATCCTCGGAAATGAAAAGCGGACACAGTATGACGCAGTCAGGAGGCACGCGGTACATATACACACGCAGCGATAAGTCTGGGGAGTGGTGATAACGATAGTGAACAGCTAGGTTACATACAAAGCAGTACAAGGAGTAGAATAGATTTGAAGCGGGGAGCTGAGAGTTAGGAAGCCAAAAGAGGTATTACAACAAGATAAGAGAAGCGAAGAAATACAGTCGAAGCTATTATTAGTCCAGATGTTAATAAGGGAACACAGTGGGGTGTGAAGCGGAGGATGGAGGGGTAGAGGGGTATATCGAGGACCGAGGTTGTTGTCCGGGGTAGCCAAGACATTATCTGATAACCAACAGCCAGCAGGCCACAGTCCAAACCGAATATCCCAACCCAACCTAACGTAAAAATATCAACGAGCCGACACCTCATCCTCGTCGTCGGAATACGGCGAGACACATATCGCGCGATACGATGCCTCACGCCTCCTGCTCGCGTACCTCTTGCTCAATGATGACTCCGCAGGCGGCGTGTTCTCGCCCCCTTCGTCATTCGGACTTCCCTGCGGCATGACGGCGAGCACTAGCCGGAACGCGTCCTTCCCATTTAGATAAAACCGATACAGCCGTTTCTCGCGGATGAACCCCAAGGACTCGTAGAGTGAGAGCGCGGCAAAGTTGTCGTATTCCGTTTCAAGCACGACCTGCATGACATTTGGGATGGAATGCGATAGGGTAAAAAGGGAACGTGGGTGAGAAGGAAGGGGTGCAAACAGGAATAAGTACGATTGGACGTGGCACGGCAAGATACGATATGAAACGAAACGAATGGTTGGCGCGACGAAAAGGAAACGGAAGAAACGGAGAAACCAAGGGCAAAGAGAACAGAATGACTAACCTCATCCACCCCATCCTGCTTCATGGCCTGAATCGAGTTTTGCACGAGCGAGCTAGCTATAATATCCCATAGAAACACCCAAAGGGACAGGGAAAAAGAAAAAAAGTTGAGTCCGCACCAGAGGTGGTTTTCCCATAATCTAAGATATCCTGTGAGGACGAAAAGGAGGGGGAAACGTGGACTAACCTATACCTCGCTTCCTCCACTTTTTATCAACGCTGAGCATCGCAATGTAGCCTCTGTTCGCAAGATCGTTGTGCATACTCTGCTTGCACACAATTACTCCTACCGGGGCGGCGTCGACGGAATCGGCTGGGTACGCCTGTAGATAAAAGTTGATTAATTATGGAGCACACTGCACAACGCGGAACAGGACATACAAGAAATGAAAGATGAGGCCTAGAAACGCGGTAATCGGGTCAATATTGGCAATTGAGAGTGATCACACGACGCGAAGAGCTCACCATTGATGTAGGAAGTAACGAAAGGTGTATATGACATATGGCTCACTGAGCTCGCTCTGGACCAAAGCCATGATATGTGGGAGATCCGACTCGCCTACGTACTGACGATAGAGTATAGAACTAGAAGCCATGAGATAAGTATGCGCCGGATGGTGGTTGTTCAAGGAAAGGAAGCGAAGTAGCGAGCTGTCACACTTATATGTCCACGAGTCACACTCTTCCCCATAATTGAATTTCATTATCGTAAGTACAGAAACAAACGAATGCTTCTAATTATGCATCGATAGTATCAACGCGAGCATCACCCTTTTTTTCTCCGCTGAACGATCCGCTGGCAGAGTCCGATGATGATGCTTCGACGTTGGCCACAGGTCCCGTAAACCAATGCACGCCACCCACCACCGGAAGATAATAGTACAGCAATGAAAGCACCATGACCCCTCCGAACACCGCAATCGTATAGTTCATATCTTCCACAGACGTCGTGGGAGTAGTTGGGAATAAGAATACCACACTCATGAAAGACATGAACAGCACGGCGATAATGGCTATGGGGAGACTCTGCCAACACACACAAATCAGTAACCAAACTTTTGGGGCAAGCCTGTTCGGACCCACCAGAACACCGCAATTAAAGGGCCCGGGTTTGAAGTTATTGTCGCCCAAGAACCGAGCAGCGATTGGCACTGCATACGCAAAATAAAGCCCAACGACCGACAGAGCAAACACCGCGTTGATAGCTTGGTTGCCTGCAAATACAAGCAGACCTAACGCGATCGACAATATGGCATCATACCATACGGTGTTGACAGGTGTCTTGGTGTAACTATTCATCCTATACAACCAACTAGAGAACGGGAGGGCTGATGCAGTTGGTTAGGCCAGGCGATAGAACTCTAATGGAAAGATGCATACCAGAATCACGACTGAACGCAAATGTCTGACGACTTGCAGCCAACAGCTGGCATGCATGTTAGATTAATACAGTACAAACCAAGATATCACGTACCATACTGGAGCCCATCATATACTGCACGATGACAACAATCGACCAGATAGCAAGCGTTGGTTTTTCGCCAAAGCTATTGAAGAATATCTGTGCCATGGGTTGTTCACTCTCATTAAGAGCGGCCAAATCCGTGCCCATGCAGAAGGCCAACGACATATTGATTGCTGTAAAATATATCAGCGTTGACTACAGATAAAGTTTTCAGACACGCACCCCATCCAAGAATACCAGCAATTCCAATGGCATTGACTATGGCCCACGGAACGGCAACAGCAGCGTTTGACGCTTCCTCACTGATGTGTACACTGGAGTCGAAAGAGCCTATACAGACCGATAAGAACGGTAAACCTCACGACAGTCATCTTAACAATTTACATATCGTCCAAAGTGGTGCGAGGAAGCTCAGAATGAAAGCATAACCGTCTGTCCATCCGTTACCTATGCAGCAATGAACACTGATCAGCGTATGAGTGACATTCTCCTATAAATGTTCACGTACTATTATAAAAGTCCCCAAGTGCCACCTTGGCCGAATTCTTGAATTCACGCGGTGTAGCGGCAGGAAGCGCAATAATGATAGCAAGACATAGCCTGAGTGATCTTATATCAGAGATGAACGAACATTGCGAATGCAAGATACTCACAGAACATTAAGAATGACATAAACAGTTTGCAGTCGCGCCAACACCGCCGTTCCAAGACAGCAAATAATGGCATGAGAAATAACGATGGCTGCGTAAACACCACTATAACCGACATCTTTAGCAACCCGGCCACACGATAGCAATCGAATCAAGAAGAACACCTACAAAAGTTGTGCGGAAGTTGGGGTGAAGGATCCATTCGATCCGATCGTAGCCGCAGCCATAATTTGCACGGCACACCCCCAATCAATCGATGCCACAGACGCTATAGATCCTATCGTGTTCGCGTCTGCAAAAATAAACACCATCGTCATCATTTGAGGTTAAACGCCTATCCTGACAAGCAGCAGCAGCAAAAACCACGCACATCCAACCGACCAGCACAGCACATTCCTCCACCGTGCGGATGATAAAGAATACGTCCAAAAGTACAACTTTTCAAATGGGAAGAAATACCAGCAGTGCAAAAGGAAGGTTAGCAAATATAGAACTCCATAAAGATAAAATTAGATTGGGCTCACCCCACCAGAGGTTGGAGCTGCTGACGCCAGCTCCGCCATAGATATGCCCACGAACAGGATGAATATACTAGCCACCAACCACTTCAGAAATAGTCAGCATAAGACTTTCCAAAACACTAGTCTCGTCCTCCATGGGCAGAAAATTTGAATAAGCAACTCACCCCCAAACCATCGCTGGTCCTCCTCCATTAGGTATCGCGTAGAATAACACCGACGCTATAGACGGCAAGAGCCCAATAATCGAGAACGCAATCCCAAAGACCTATGTACCAATTTGCAAAAGCCCTTGATCAGCCAAGATCCAAACCTTCCTCATAGAGACTAATGTACACACCTCTAGAGGTTTAAATGCCCTTTTAAACTCCTGTTTGTATCCGAGCGCAGCCAGAAGTGCTTCGTCCTTTTGTCTAATTTCATCTTTCTGGGAAGTGCGGGTTTCGGTAGCGGAACCAAAACCGATTGCCATGGTGGAAGTAAAAGGAAAAGGTGAATGTTGGAATCAACTACCAGCGAGGCGTGGAGCTATGTCCAGTGGAAGAACCCTAATAGAAACTCTAACAGGTTCCCACCCGCTGACCGATACCAATGAACAAGGTTCGTGGGTGGTTGGAGATAAGCACCATGGGACCACCGATATCCCATAAGTATTCTAAATATACTTACCTAGAATCTCTGGGCCTACCGCGAATCGACAGGCGGGAAAACGAGGGCCCCGGTCTCTCTACACGGATGGGTGGAAAAGGGGATAACATGATAGCAGAATGCAAATATAAAACTTTGATAGGAAATCATATGACAGAGATAGTGTCAAAGAGCACTGAGCACAAACCCCTGATCCATCGATGGATAGAGTTGGTATCGATAACATGTCCAGGGATCGGCATCCACTTTCCTTTGTTAAAACAGATATTCAGGAGTTTTCTTTTCAGAATATGGACACTTCAGACGGTGGAGAAAGGTTTAGCAGCGCTCTCGGAAGATTCAATGAATGGGACAACTGGAGGTGCATATGGTACAGCACTTCGTTGGCGTCGGTGAGAGAAATTGAATCAATAATTCCACGTGACAATAGTTATTTATAGTTACCATTCGGCGTCAGCCGGGCCTCGAGTGAGGACTTACAACTCCAACAGCAGTAGAATGGAACACCAGCGTCTAACTTTAGCACAATTTGAGCAACCCAGAGGTGCTCCGATGAGAAAAAACAGGTAGTAGGAATTTTTGACTCAAGGACAGGAGCCGCAAATGATTTGTATCGAGGCAAGTTTGAGCGGTGGCCAAGCATGCCATTTAGTGTCAGTGTTTCACACGACTTGGCAATTGCAGGCAGTTACAATGCATGAAATTTGTTCCAAATACAATCAATGCGTTGTACATACTTCTATTCCGACATCGGTATCAGTCATGACCTCATGTTGGACAAGGTGTATACGTGCATGCGAGGTACTTACACGTTTATATTGCGTGGTTTGTACGACATGAATGCCGACTTGATTACGGGGATGAGAGGAACAAGCAGTATATACTCGTTGAACAGCAAATTGAAATATCGAGGCAAGCTGCTCTTCTCATAGATATCGCTAAAACATCCTACTACTATCAAGCTCCGGTACCCGCAAGGTCACTGTCAACAGTCACCGGACAGGCTCACCTGGGCCAGATAGTGAACGTCATACTAATTCCTCCCCCATATAACCTTTTAAGTTCGTCAAATCTAAGTATAGACCGACTGGTGGCAACTATTACTCCAACAAAGTTCAGGAATCGGTAATGTTAGCCTAGAAGTCATTCTTCTTTTCCCCACTAAACGACCCAGTGCTTGCAGAATCCGACAGTGGTTCGATGTTAGCCACAGGTCCCTTGAACCAATGCACGCCTCCGACGACCGGGAAGTAGTAGTATATCAGGGAAAGAGCCATCACTCCTCCAAAGATGGCGATCGTGTAATTCATATTCTCCACACTCGTCGTTGGCGTGGTCGGGAATAAAAATACGACGCTCATGAACGTCATGAATGAGACAGCAGTAACTGCAATTGGTAAACTCTGAGATATGATTGAGATACTATGACCTTCTGATCAGATCGAATCAATAACCCACCAAAACACCACAATTAAAAGACCCGGGCTTGAAATCGTTGGTACCCAAGAACCGAGCGGTAATTGGGACAGCGAGTGCATAGTATAACCCAATAATTCCCAGAGAAAACAACGCACTGATAGCCTGAGGTCCTGCGAATACGAGGAGACCCAGTGCAGTTGCGAAGGTGGCAACAAACCACACGGTGTTGACAGGGGTCTTTGTATAGCTGTTCATTCTGTACAACCAGCGAGAAAACGGGAGAGCTGCGAGTGTTATTCAAATAATAGAGAAGTAAGAGAGATCCACATACCTGAGTCGCGACTGAAAGCGAATGACTGACGGCTCGCGGACAGGAGCTACAGTTTGTGTCAGTTAGCTAATTTAAAGGTTAAGAAATGATTCTTACAAAACTAGAACCCATCATGTATTGAACAAGTACAACAAATGACCAAATTACGAGTGTCGGTTTATGACCAAAGCTGTTGAAGAAAATTGCCGCCATGGGTTGTTCGCTGCTTATGAGAGTCAGCAAATCACCTCCCATGCAGAACGCCAACGACATATTAATAGCTGCAATATTCTTTTCATTCGATAGGCACAGGTTACACATAATGGCAACATACCCCATCCAAGAACACCTGATATTCCAATAGCACAAACAATTGCCCAAGGAACGGCGATTGAGGCATTTGAAGCTTCTTCGCTGATGTGTACTGCGGAATCGAAGCCACCTGCGAAGATAGCTCAAACCCTTGATCACAGCACAAGATATTTTGACGCATACATATGGTCCATAAAGGTGCCGTGAAGCTCATAATAAACGCATAACCATTGGGATATCCATTCGCTAATTGAAGGAGGTACCTGCTCAGAGATAAGACAAGAATTATAATTGAGATTACCATTAGCAAAGTCCCAAAGTGCAACTTTTGCCGAGTTCTTGAACTCATGGGGTGTAGCAGCAGGTAGGGCAATTATTATGGCAAGACAAAGCCTAACCAATTATGTTTATAAAAGAGAATACTTGGAAAGATCGAGAAACCATGCTACTTACAGCACATTAAGAGCAACGTAGACACTTTGCAGGCGGGCCAATATTGAAGTTCCAAGACAACAGGTAAAGGCATGTGAAATTGTGATGGCTGCATACACACCACTAGGATAATCGATGTAACCATTAGTTGAAAGATGGTTCGGATTCCAAACAGAATTGAAGAAAGGACTTACAATAACTGTGCTGACGTTGGTGAGAATGTACCATTAGACCCAATTGAAGCAGCTGCCATAATCTGGACAGCACACCCCCAATTAATCGAGGCAACCCCCGCGATACTGCCTATCGTATTGGAGTCTACAAGGAGCAGTCTGTTCAATAATATGTTTTTTAAATGGCTATAGGAGACAGAACACATACAGCCAACAGTCCAACAAAGTACGTTTTTCCATCGTGGCGAGGAGAGAGAGTAGGTCCAGAAATACAACTTGAAATGGCTGTCAGCAATCCGAGTCAATAGAGGAGTGGTAGATGCCTACTCCGCCAGATGTTGGAGCTGCTGATGCAAGCTCTGCTATAGCGATACCCACGAACATGATGAAGATGCTAGCCACCAGCCACTGAGTTGCGGAAAGTCAGCTTGATTTCTCCTCAAAAGACAGACCTTGCGGAGCACTCACCCCCAGACCATAGCCGGGCCTCCACCGTTAGGTATCGCAAAGAATAAAACCGACGCTATAGAGGGTAGAATTCCCATGATTGAGAATGCAATCCCAAAAACCTGTCGATGTGATATGATAGATCACAGATTAGACTATACTCGGCAAAATCGCATCGGTGAACTAAAACATACCTCGAGGGGCTTAAAAGCTCTCTTGAACTCTTGCTTATACCCAAGAGTGGCTAAAAGAGCTTCGTCCTTTTGCCTGATGGCATCATTCCTGGACGAATCTCCATCGACAGTGAAACCAGAAGACATGAGAGGAATTTAAGGTCGGCGGTACAGTGCAATCACGGCAATGTGGTTCTCGAAAAGAGAGATCTTATACACTCCAGCTTCACTGATCAGGTATTTATAAAGTCTAAAATCCGGACATGTTAGCTCGCTTAGATACGCTTCTCAATGCGTTGCTCTGGCTCTCACATATTTTTAAAATCTTCACACTCAACTGGTATTTTTGAGATAGTTATGAGCTTTATCACCATATATTCTCATTCAATAGCCATCTTTCCTTTGAAATGCCATGTACATCACGCATTTACGAAGCTATATTCCAAGTACCCGCTGAAACATTGACTTTTCAAATTGAGACAGGCAAATCAAGACAGTATAAAATCTACCAAGTTGGAACCTCCACAAAGCTCCTAAAGTGTGATATATGTGGGCTATTTCTCGCCCTCAAGGGTAGATCTCCACAGTTATTACAACAGCATCGAGGAAAAAAGAATGTGAGAAAATGGTCCGACGAGACTGTTCGCGTAATACCACAAGAAGTTCAGCATGACGAAAATAGTAGAGTGTTGCGCAAAGGAGGCTTATCGAGTGTTTCTGCAATATAAACCACGACAGAAAGAGGCCAATAACCAACTAAAACGCATCAGGGTGCTATTTGGTAGTCATAAAATGTATTACTTACAGGTTTCTTGGATTAATCCGTGCGGAGGATCTTCCTAGTGGATGAAGATATCGATTATTGATACGTAAGTACATGTGGGAATTGTATCTAAGCGAGCTAACACGTCCGGATTGGGTCTGTTCCTTCCAAATACTATGGGAGACCCTGATTCCGCGGAATTTGGACAGCAGAGGAACAGACCCAACTTCATTTGTGTCTCGGCCTTTGTGGAAGACCCTTCAAGATAACATGGGAATTCAGAAGCCACTGGATTAATCAACGGGCGATTATACCCACGAATTATCTCTGCCTGACGGAGCAAACTAACGATAGCTCTTCCGGTATTCGATTCCTCAAAGCTTCTGAGGACTTAATAGTTGGGTATTAGGTCTTGTGATCCCAAGCTCAGTACTTGCGACGAAGTTCTAACATGCGTTGCCTGCTTTACCCATTCAGACCGATTTTTCCTCACAACATTCTTAATACAGTATATACGCAGACCGTAGGCTTTAGCAGTGATATCTGTCGATGCATGACAAGTCTATAGTACTAAAAACACCACCACACCTTACAATGTTAGGCAGTGATCACAATAAATATACTTCTTTTTCTCCGTTGAGTGATTCATTTCCAGAATCGGACTATGCTTTGATGTTGGATACTGGTCCAGCGAACCAGTGTGCATCTCCGACTACAGGGAAATAGTAGTATACTAGACATAGGCTCATCACTCATCTGAACACCACAATAGTGTAATTCATGTCCCTGGTGCTCGGATTAGGCATGGTACGGAAAATAAACACGATGAAGAGCACACCGATGAAAGCAATTGGAAGATACTGAAATGCTCAGCTAAATCATGATGCCTTTGATATTTGACCAAAAACTTACCAAAGCACCCAATCAAGGGGCCCATGTTTGAAGTTATTGTCGCCTAAAAACCGAGCAGCAATCGGAACTGTATAGGCATAGTAAGGGCCCACGACCGACAGAGTAAATATCGCATTGATAGCTTGATCTCCCGCAAATACAAGCAAACCGAGAGCGACGACTAAGATGGAAACAACCACACAGAATTTACGGGCGTCTTTGTATAGCTGTTCATCCTCTATAGCCAGCTGGAAAAGGGAAGAGCTAAGTTATTGATTCAGCAATTGAATTATCGTTAATCGAAGGCGTGTACGGTACCTGAGTCACGACTGAATGCCAACGACCGACGACTGGCCGCTAAAGGCTAAAAGCATGGTATTAGTATAACATTACACGTACACAAAATTGACCCTCATAAAACTGGATCCCATCATATACTTAACAATCACAACAAATGACCAGATGGCAAGTGTTGGCATCCGTCCAAAAATATCTGTGCCATGGGCTGATCGCTGCTAATAACAGTCTCCAAGTCACTCCCCATGCAGAAAGCTAGAGACATATTGAGCGCTATACAGTTAGGACCATGAGACCAATGTGTAACATGAACTAGAGTTCTATGCATCCCATCCAAGAATACCAGACACACCAATAGACAGAAATAAGCCGCGCCTCGCTAACGCTACGGCAGCTTGTTAAATGTCCACGAACACACTGAAAATTCGGACGGCCAAAGCACTGTAGAGACAAAAGAGAACGATCCCAATTAGTGTTCGTACATAAGAGGAACAGAACAAATATGTATATACGAAATGGGGACATCTCGATAATATATAGGTGATTAAAAGCGCGTTAGAGGTGGTGTGATGGCCTTGAATAGATGTTCACAAAAGCTGTGCAGAGGTTGGCGAGAAGGATTTATTAGAGCCAATGGTGGCAGTAGTCGTGACTAGAACAGCACATCCCCAATCGATAAGCACTCCCGGCGACGTTTCCAATCGTGTTTGAGTCTAGATGAAGTGAGTAAGATGAAATGCACGTTCTCTAGTTGCAAAGTAACGTACAACCAGCAGTCCAGCACAATGCAAATAAAATAATTTACACGTTTCCAGGGTGGCGAAGAAAGCGAATAAGCCCCAAGATAGAGCTTTTTGTATATGCGTGTCGGCTCATTGACTTGAATTTTTGGAACCTCACCCCGCTGGGTGTTGGTGCTGCAGACGCCAGCTCAGCCATTAAGATGCTTACTAAAGGAATGAATATACTGGCTACCAGCCTCGTCTTCTATTGTCAGCATAGTGTACACCTACACCCGTGCGTCTTAGCATCTCGTCTGCTTGTTGCACGATAATAAAGAGATTCAAAAAAAAAAAAAAAAAAAAGTAAAAGTCCTATAATTGAAAATGCGATACCGCAGACCCTGTGGTGCCATATATCGCGAAGCCCTTTTTGGATGTCGAAGCTTCAACAGCAAAAGAGTGAGCTATGGGTCATAGCAGAAGAAGCCTGTAGCCCTCACAGTCGTGGGAGCAGACTCGCAAAAAGACCGAACGAGACCCAAAAAGGCGTCAATCATTTCCTGGTTTTGCCTGGCTATGCTGGAGACATTTCTCGGGGATACCTCCAGAATCGTTCTAAAGACACCGTTTACCCTCACTATCAGTACAAACATGTACGTTTTGCGAGGCATAATACATTATTTACGCTAGCCAAAACTGATCATAAGGTGTTCTCATTATCGGATGATGAAGTTACAAGGAGTATCCCAATCAGTTGGTACTGCATAGTGCATTGTTAATCTGCCATTTCTACATTAAAACCTGGAGCCTGTGGCTATTGATTGTCAGGTTTCTTGATGAGAATGTCATAGTGCCCAGGTCTTGTCAACAGGGGATTAGCAGCATACCATTACGCAGTTGTTCAGTGGACATACCGATACAACAGGATGAGAGGAGGCGCATTCTCGCTTGAATCATAGCGGAATTTGATGAAGTCCACGCCGTCCTCCCGAACCCCATTCAAATAGGCAAGATCGACGTTCAGCTGCAACGCTCGGCAAAGAGCTTGGATTTCCACGTTATCTTACCGAGATTAAGAAAGATAAGAGTTATATCGGAAGTCGCAATCGCATAGTAAATGAATGTCCAGACATTTACCTGCTTCTTTACCCATGGCTTGTACGACATTTGCGCAAAACGAGTCGACGTCCATGAAGTCCTTGGTGTCTGGGTGTACCAAAAATCCTTCATAGTCCTCACGATTGAGACGAATTTGAGCAGACTAGAAGATGGATGAGAAACATGTAACCCGAAAGATGACTAAAATGCTGACAGTAAGGAATCTCAAGTAAATCACAACGGAGTTGGAAACTGCAGGAGGAAGTTAGAAGTGCTTAAAAGGTTGTATCGATTCCAACACACTTTCAGGAGTCTGGAAGGACTTCAAGAGACCATCGCTGCTCAAGGTTAGTCCATCTACACCGGGCTTGATGATGCTTTCAATCAAAGATGAGAAATCATCGTAAAAATCTTCATACACGAGCTTCTCAATTCCAGCACTGTCGAGGGTCTCCTTTGTTCCTGAAAGGACAGAAAGGCTGCTGGCAACGGAGAAATCTCGCTCCGCGCTATTAATAAGGCTGTCGATGTAGGCAAACCCAAGAGCTAAAAGAACAATACACAAGATTAGAACCGGTGAGACGTGGAATTGGGAGAAGAGGGCAAGTACATCTGTAAAAGCAATCACCATCACCTGTGTCCACCATGAGGCATAGTAAAAGTTAGTAAGAGTTAGAGGCAGATATATACCTTCGAAAGACGTACCTCTGGTCCTTCGGACGCGATCGAAGCCGTGATCGGTGAGCCAGTCAATTTGTTTCAAGAATGAAAGGGATCCATTCTCATACTCAGACCTGAGTGTAGACATAGGCGCGATGGTATCGATTAGAGGGCGACTTGGAACACTGTCGTTGAGAAGTTGCTAGATAGAGGAAATCAGTTTAGCAGAGATAGGATCTGCGCAAAGTCAGCAGTCACTTGGTTCATTTCATACAATTGGGCAGGAGTAAGATCGGAGAACTCTGTTCGATTTGAGTGAGAGTTAAAAGACATGTATTGTTCATTCCTCCTACCTTCACTTGGAAAGTCCAGCAATCCGCTGTTTGCAGATGGTAGCTCCAGAGGTGGTAGCTCATCTTCAACATCACTATCGAGTGGCAACTCTTTCGGCCTTCTGATATTTTCTAATTGAGAGATTGAAGAAGTGAACATCGAGAAATTAGTGAGAATGCATCACTACTGACGAGGCGTTGATGGGGTTCTGGGAGTATCCATCTTACGCATAATAATCACACTTTATCACAACAAAAGGAATAGGACGCGTTCAAGAAGGTCACTGATACTGGACGGTCACACAATCACATACAATGAACGACCCGAATTGCCACGTGATTAAATCGGGCCGTTAAAGCCGGTAATCGTGTTTTGACTGTTCCCAGAGAGGCAGTCTTCATATGGAGTCTTCATGCATGCACTGCCCGCAAACTACATGGGCTGGTTCCTCGCCATGAGATTGCGTGTTAGGTGGCCTTGAGCAGAGGTGCGCGCTTAACCGATTTAATAACTCATAACTGTTGAGCCATTAATAGCAACAAAAATTAAAATACCGATTGCCTATACTTGTACCGTAACACGTTTCATATGTGACTCGACTATATGGTAGTTTTGTGTGTGTTTTGAAGTCATTCCTTTCTTACATTGGCACTAGTTAAATATCCAGCGCCTTTGTGCTGATTCGCTTCACTCTCTTTGTTCGCTTCAAGATAACAACCCTAGGACTGAGTCCACTGATGATCAGTCTTACTCGATCCCATCAAATGAAAGACAAAGAAGCCAAACAGGCAGTTCCATCATACGCCATCAACCTGCCGGTTTTTGGCTTTGCTAAGGAGTATTTAAATGTTAATTATAATGAAAATCACAATTTTATACATCAGTTCGGACATACATCCCCGACGAACACGACCCAACATATGATTCTGGCTTCGCTGTCGCCGACTCTTCCTCAAATTCTCGTCGGGATGCTCATGACCCCAACGTACCTCGAAGATCAATTCTTGTTCTTGAAATGCTCTACAAACGTTTGTGGCTATGGGCAGTTTCTTTTTCTGCACTCCAACGATGAAGGACGAAATCTTACCTTGGGTGAGTTTTATAATGCCTCCTTTTTCTGGCATAGAAACTAAAACCCCTGCACATAGACACTCTGCTTATTTCTTGATGGCACCCATTCGTCCCTTTTTGGCGTTCTTGCCAGTCTCAACCAGCACCTTCAAACATCAGGCACCGTCAACTCTATCACCAATTGCAGCAGTTTAACAACGACGAAGAACTAGTTTCTTATGATGTGGCCACAGATAGATGGGTCCCATGGACCCGGTAAGTGTCTGACTGATTCCAAATTTGAACCATTCTGACCACGGTATATAGTCCTGTTCGTGTCCTTCATAGTGGTGCTCTCACAGCCGTCGCTGCCTCTGGCTTCCAAAACTTGCAACATGGCTACTTACCACCTATTTGCCCTCATGCATCCGACGTATCGAAGGACACAAACTTTTCGAAAATGGAGCTCAACCTTCGAAAGAGGTTTCAAGGACGTGTTGTCGACTTTTTCCAGGTTCCACGGTCTTCCCATCTCTGCCCCTTTGTTGGTAAGTCCACTTTATTCTCTTTTCTTCATTAAAATCTCTGATGCTTACTATTTTATTGGTTCAGTTGTGATCCCTCCCCTTCATCCACCCCTCATACTCTTTACACAACAAGAAATTGAGGAGCATGCATGTATGTATCTACATCTTGCCGATTTTTACCACCTGCTCAATCCGACCTAGCTTTCCAAAATGACGAGGATGCTGCTGATACCCATGAACTTTATCAATGTAAGTAGCTCTTCTATTGGGTGTCCATGTTTAAAGCTCACTATTCAAAGTCAATCAGGATTTCTTACAGGGATTTACTGACTCCAGCCCATCCAAGTCGTCTCATGCATCGACCTCAGAGATTGAGGAGGTAGAGCTCTCAGTCATGCCACCTGCACGCTCTTCAACAACCCCCTTCTTGCGTGCCTCATCGTCCTCTGACTTGGCTCTTTTTTCATCGGGCGCCCGTCTCAGAATTTTCCAACAGCCACCAGTTACAATCCTCGACTCCTCCCATCACTCACCTTTGAAAAAGGCTCTCGGCCATTACCTCACCCAGTTACCAATCGGCATCTAGCTGAAGCACGATCTTTCTTTGAAGAGACAGTCGCAACTCCGGTATGTCCTCAACTTCATTTGCTTTCAAATGTGTTCTTACTTGATTCCCAGACATCAACTTTATGACTGATTTATATTACAACGAGCAGATTGGTCTTTTTAAAGGTGTGTCGTGTGCTTATTGACACATTTTGATGAATCTAACATCTGGATCAGAAAACCCCACCTTGCACCCAGCTTGGTCCCCAACCACCTTGCATCTTATTCTCCAGCCCTATGACAAATCTTTGTACCCAGGGTGCACGAATAGGTCATTCCAGCATCTAGATTTTCTCACAACTGACATAGGACAAGTCATCCGTGAGCTGAACTCTCACGGTCAGCATTCCAAAGACGACACTCAATGCCCTGGTCGAGACCTCCAGCAAATGTGATGGCTGCAGTTGTGTTTTCTCTCCTGAAGGGTTTAACCGCCACCTATCTCAGGAGAGCACCTGCGGCAACTCATCGTTTTCAAAAATAAGTAAGTAACTTTCACTTTCTTTGTCCATCCCACCGACTAACTATTGTTTACAGTTTCTCTGAAGCAATTGGACATCGACATTGCTCGTGCACTCAAGTTGCGCTCTTTTGCAGATACCCCTGCCTCTTCACCTGGCGAATATCTGGATACCCCAGTCGGTATTGCCTTCCTTGAATTCAACTCCAGGATTGGGGTTCCGCTTGATGTTTGGGTCACAATCTCGACTGCCTATGTTGACTGTTCAACTTGCCACCTCTGCCATACATTTCCGGGCCATCGGGCACATCTTAATCACCGTGGGGAATGCTCAGACTTGGGAGAAGCTGGGCCGACACTCGCAGTTGGGAAGGGGAAAGGAAAGGCGCGGGATCGAGCTGATGGGAACACTGCCTCTGGTGTGGTTACTGCAATGGCTGAGCATGAGCGTGGGGTTGAAGAGGATAGTGCAGGTGGAGATGGCAGTGCAGCAATAGGCAATTAGTTGTTTTCCTGTTGATTTTTATTTGATTTCTTGGCATCTTGTTCACTCTTTTCACCTGTCCTTCCTGGCCCACTGCATTACATTTTATCCGTGCTTTCTCCACATTCTTGTCCTCAATTTGTTTTTGCCTTTGCATAGCTACCAAAAATGTAATTCTGTATTTATAGCTTGCAATGAACTCTACTGTTGACGTTAATATTCAGCTTAGTGAAAGGAGATTCGAGTGCCCAGAAATTTTGTGAATATGGTATTTCGGTAAACTAGGCATTGACAGTGATGTAAGAAAATGTTGGGCTAAATATGTGGATCTATTGTTAGAAAAATAGGATGGTCCTGGTGCACGTAATTGCTTGAATGAAGGTCATATTTCCTTGCTTGGATGTGGTAAATTGTTATCTACGATCTACGAGAGAACAACATGTCCTGAATAAATCATAATACTCATGGGGTGGCTGGCTAATCAGCCGGAAGATATATACCAATCTTTCCGGAACCTGTCTGAACTAAAGTTCTTCCCGCCTCGACTTTCTTCAAATATGTTTCTTCAACTCGCATCAGTAATACTTGTGCCTTTGCAAGGGACTCAGAAGTGCGTTGATATTGAAGCTGAGATACTTGTGCAGGCAAGGTCTTCTCAAGAACGTCTGTCTGTTCATCTACCTTTCGGCCGAGCATTTTGGAGTTTGTCATGAGATAGACATATTTTCTTATTGTGCTCCTCAATTTTTCTGTCTTGAGCCTCGAGGGCACTGTGGTGGCCATTAACTAGAACTGGTCAATAAATTTGTTACCTTTTGAATAGTTAATTGACGTGACATTTCACGTTTTGAGATTCTTAGTCGCATTCTCAGAGATATGTCCTGAAAGATAGGATGGTCGCACCCCAGCTTGCTCCGATGCCTGTCAATGAAATTTGTCAAGTTATAAATATTGCCGAAGAAGTTTCATCACCTGTAAGGTTCTCATTTTCATATTATCAAAGGCCTGTCCTTTTTTTTATGCCGCCGACCAGAGTACAATGAATGCCTTCACGATTGACATCGGAATGGACACTCTCAATCAGGTTGCTAGTCGAATCACCCGCCCTCCAAACTGACTCAGGAATATGGCTCTTCTCCCAGCACAACGCTTCAAAAGCAAATTTACTACGGATTTTGTCCTTGACCCAGTCTGCACATAAAAATCTCAGATCAGACACGAAATAAAAAGGCAATGGCCAAGCACCACAATCATACCAGACAAAAGAAATACTTACCTGCTCCAGACTTCCCTCCATTCTGAAAAATTGTGTCAAGAGCACCATTCCAATCGCTGTGTCGCATACAAATGAGGCTGTGCATTACATTTCTTACATCCTCGGAAACAGGAATTTTTCAAATATTCCGTTTGCATGTCCTATGCACAGGCGAAAGAGGCGGTGGAGGTGTTCATAAGGACTGAGAGACCATAGAAGCTGTTGAGGCTCATGGAGGTCATATTTTTGCATGAAGCGAGGTTGTTGGCAGATCTTTTGGAGGTGAAGTCCAAGGCCTGGTAAAATTTATGTCTGTTAAACTTGATAAATTAATCGTAACTGTGAGGAATAAGATGCCTTTAGCCTGGCCACCATGTTGGTCCCCAGTCCACATTAAAATCATGCCTTCAAAGTCGTTTCACACCCTCTCCGTGGATATGGCGCCAACACAATTCATGGCCTGTATCGTACTTTACTATCTCTTCAATTCCAGCAAAGACTTTTTCATGAGCAGCAGCAGTTTGTCGATTGATAAAAACTCTGCAAAATGTAATGCCTGACAGAGTTGTGAAGGCGTAACTTAGTAAATTTGAATTTAGAAAGTCGCTGCTAGTACTTGCTTGTATTTGCAGTCCGGTCCATAGATCCGATCTCAAACTCTTGAAATCCTACAACGCGTTTGAAACCTATATCGCTTTGAAGATACTGAGAGTTGAGCATCTGTGCACTTCCTTCTTTTGTCATGCAGATAATGATTTGAAGAAAGTTCGAACCACTATCATCACTGCGATCTGTAGGCTTGTCGTCTTCATGCTCTTCCAAGCTCTCTTGAGGTATTTCGATGATTTGACATATGTAATATTCGTCAGATGGGCTATGGTCATCTTGGCATTTCTTAAGATATTTGGCGCCTGTATTGTAAGTAGTCAGGAATTAGTAGACCTGGAAAATGGCTGGTATCCCTGACCTTCCCAACCCGTTCCTGCAGGGAATATTTTGTTTTTAACCTGATCTATGTAGTAGTTAACGTGGGATCTGTTTGCAAGAGAAATATGCAGGTCACAGAGCATAGGGTGTAAAACATCTGGGAGCTGTGAAGATAGGTAGGTCTTGAGCACAGGATGGCGTAGGAAACAGCGAGGTGTCAAGTCAGCTAGGTCATTGTCAAGGCTTTGAAGTAACTTTGAAATCTCTGTGCAGATAGATGGTGGGGTCTTCTGAGGGATGGGTATTGGGTGAGAGTGATGGCCATGGCAGACAACCAATGACCATGGGCAAGACTGTCGATACTCAGGTAATGGCTCGTAAAGATGAAATGTCGCTTGACATGATAAATGAGCCATCTTGAGTTGTATGAGACGTTGGTGGTCATCACGGTGGTCTCATGCTGAATTCAAATTTTAGGTGGAAAAGAACATATACACATCCATTTTGACTTACGGCAGAATATTTTTTGCAATGAAAAATTTGTAACCGTTGAACACTCAGCAAGAGGGCCATATCCCAGTTGCCGTGCTTCATATTCCATTCGATCCAGCTTGTCCTCATCTTCAAAAAAAATAGGCTTCAAGATAGTTCAGGTCGTAGGAGTCATCAACATATTGAATGAAGTGATTGCGATTTTGCCATATATTGTAGTGTTCACATCTAATGATAGCTGGCCTCAAGTTCAATTGTTGTAATAGGAATGGTTTGGTATACCTTAGAAAGCCTTTGTTGTTTTGATCAAATTCAAGCAGTATCTGTCCTTCACAGAGCTCCTGGAGGGGTGTATAACCTCGGCTAAGCTGATGTTGGTGCTCAAGGAGTGAACAGCAAGCTTCTTGCTCCACCCTGTTCGTAAGAGTCTCTTCATGTTTCGCAGCTCTACATCCAACCTTGCGTAGCGCTGTGATAAAAGCCGCAGTCTTTTGAAATATGTTGTGAGCTGGATTTGATACTTCATGTTGAATCTGCCTCTCATATTTGAATCTCTGCCTCAAAGTCTCACCAGTGGCACTTGTATGAACTTTGGACCATTTATCAACATCAGCCGCAGGACATATCTTCGAGCCTTGGCCTTCGCAAAACATCATGAGGTCAATTGATAATGGCACTGTATTGAAGTTCTACATACAAGTGAAATGGCTCTTCATACAAGGTACCAAAATAGCAGGATTGTTGGTGTTAACAAGAAGATGGCAATAAACCTCTTTGCCTGGCCTGGTGCAACCTGATGGCCGGCCTAATGAATAGGCACAGTCTTGCAGCAGATTCTTCCAGTAACTTGGATCATGTCGGAATAGGTGACCCACTGGCAAACCTGCATCCGTTTCCGGGTATTCAAGATGTGTAGCAATATCATCATAGGTATTCAGCTTTGAGAGGGTTGCTTGACGGTTCAGGTAGACGTTACTCTCGGTGACAGAGGGGAAAGCAGTGAAGACCCGCAGGCGAGTGGTCGGAATCAGGTTATCAGATGCAACAACTGGGTTCAATAGATTCGCCACCACTAGGCATGGGTCGCGGTGAGCCATTGACAAGACGGAGAGACAAATGAACGAGGTGGGTGGTGAATTCGACAAACTCTTGACCCCCCACGTTGAACTATCCTAGCCCTACAAGTCCATTCCCCACATCCAAAAAAACAACCCCTTCTTGCTGGAATCCATGGTCGTCTGTGCCAATGCCAAATGCCTGCTAGTGCCGTAGTTGCTAGTTGGTGCATGATGCTGTTCCTTGTAAAAATTGCTCAGGAACTTGCCTGAAGGCAGATAAAACTAGTAAGTGCATGCCTTGAAGCGAATCATCCCCTCAGATAATGATCCTGAAATGAAACCCGGTGTTGGTTGCACGAGTGCGCAATCTACTTCTTTGTGCGTTGTATTTGCCATTGAAGCACAGGCTTGACGACGAGCTCAGAAAAGAGGTTCGAGCAGTGAGACCAAAGAGACGTACATGGCATTGAACAACTTCTCGAGAATGGGATTAGCAGGGAATGAGCTAGAACAGAAACGAACATAAATTTCCTCAGATTAAAGATGGATTCAAAGGGACCAAGGCCCGAAATTTGAAGGTAGACAATATGGAGAGCCAGCGGGCTTCATAGTATGGGATGGATTGGTGGGGAACGGCCTTTGCTCAGCGATATTCGAACCACTTAGCGCATTGCAATGTGTTAACATATGCACTGACCGCTCCCGAGTCCCGAGGTTTAGTAACTGAACGGCCGAAATGGATATCTGGCTTACAGCTAATTGCAAAACCCTAGGCACATTCCCAAAATATTGCGAATGTGCTGAGCTTTGTACAAACAACCGCTTTTGGTATGGCGCACGGGCAGGTGACGCAAGCCCATCCTGTTACCATCTCTGTCTTGTTACCATCTTCGTGACCCCACACATACAGTTCTCTTGCCAATTCCGGTCCTCTTTACAATGTCCTTGACCCTCATCCCTTGAATAGACATAGCCAGCACCAGTTGTTTCCGTTCCTCAGATATAGTGTGGTAGTTCCCCATTGTAGTATAAGAAGTTAACTACCACATAGAATGCTACGGTATACATACATAGTGGAGCAACAACTCCATTTGCATGGCGCCCTCCCGACGTTGTGGGGCTTCGTTGCAGGTAGAAGGCATAATGATGCATGATCTTCCCAAAAGCAGTTGTTTGTACAAAGCTCAGCGCATTCAGCGATATTTTGGGAATGTGCCTAGGGTTTTGCAATTAGCTGTAAATCTATTATAATAAAAGAGCTCAGACTCTTTCTCACGAGACACAATTCACCATTTTGATTGGCTCAGACAAATATGCAATCTGATTGGCTGGTCGGCGTCTCCCAGTTTTGGGTGGGGAGCTTGGGGGCAACGTAAATTGATTTCTGAAGCATTCTCAAACCGTCCGTGCTAACTGGGCACAAGATGTCAGCGACAACAGATGCCTGTCCATCTCTGGAAACTTCTAGAATTTTTGTAGGTGAGAGTATAAAAAATGGCCATTTATTAACAGTACTGGTGGGGTACACTGGAAGAAACAACTGGCCCAAGATTGAGAGGGATGCGTCAACTTACTCTACATAGAAGTATGTACTAGCTGAAGGCTCTCAAAAAGGAGGGAGAGTGCAGCTATGAGTCTGTAATGAATGGCTTTGTTCATTTTTGGCTGCATCAGGTTGCTGCAAAGTTTATCCCTCATGCGGTTGACAACTTCCTCTTTTGCCATGTTAGGTTTTTTTTTTGAATTCTCTGGATTATCGTGCAACAAGTAAACTAGCCTAAACTAACTACTAAGATGCACAGGTTGGAGACGTACCCAACCTGTCTGCGAAAGGGTCTACCTAAGTACGGCTATATGAACTGTAAACTGGCGTCTTAGATTCCCCGTGCAAAGCACGGGTCACTGCTGTATTATATAATGTGGCTGCCTAAGTTGCCTTTGCTGCTGTTTGCCAAAGGCGCCAGCTTCTTTAATACCTTCTAAGTTCTTTTGATGGGATCGAGTAAGACTGATCGTCTCTCCCCTCCCCTAGGACTCCAGGGACTCAGTCTATCCAAACCATTTCATCAGATCTAACGCCTTTAGAAAATCCTCGAGGCTGAAACGGTGTAAGTCTCGTGGTACTAGGGAACGAGACAAGGGTGTAGGCTGACCTATACTCTCTTAATCCTCTCTCCCACTGTTGAAAGCGCCACCCACTGGCCCCGATCATGAACGATTCTCTCTCTCAGCGAAGCAAGCTCTTGCAGTAAGACATCGCTTCAGTCCAATACTTATTTGCTCTCCGCGACTTGGAATAACATGATTAATAATAGGAAACTCAGGCGAGAACGCGTCGACCCGTCCAAAAGGTAGACATATTTTGTCTGATATTATATACCATTCCCCTAACCCAGAGACACCACGCTAGACCCTTCACCTCTCCAAAGACAGTGAAAAGGTTCTTTCTGCTTTTCTTTAATTGAGATAAGTAGCTTCTGACCATTTTCTTTTAGTCCGAACCCTCGCCTCTTCGCGCTCCTAATTGGTATAGATTTCTACCAGAATGTTCGATCTCTCCGTTCGGCGGCGGCGGACGCGTTCGCTTTCAAAGAAATCCTTGAGAATCATTTCGGAGTTCCGTCAAACCAAATTCAAACACTACTCAACAAATCGGCTTCACGCTCTGCGATCCTCGACGCATTACGTCGTTTTGAGGATGACCTTCGTATTCAAAATGGAGACCCTATACTCATCTTCTATGCTGGCCATGGAAGCGAGATATCTATAACGGCAAACAGTTCCGACCCAAAGATCCAGGCGCTCGTCCCGCAAGACTACTGCGCGGAACCTGGCAAGGAGATCCCGGCTATTCCGGACAGAACGATTGGTGCATTACTTTCAAAAATTGCGGATGCGAAAGGAGATAACATTGTGAGCCTGAAGCACTTTTGTTTATGTAATATAAGTCGTCTCAAAGACGACAATTATTTCAAGACTGTTATACTCGATTGTTGCCACGCAGCATCCGGCACAAGAGGATCTGAAGGCGATGACTTGGGCGTCCGTTCCGTAAAGCTCACCCCCACTCCCATCGACCACTTTGTGGATAGAGAACTCTGGGAAGGCGGTAGAAGCATTGCAATCGCCCCAAAATTTCAGCACGCTGGATTACGTTCTCATATTTTGATTGCCGCATGCAGCTCGTCGGAGACTTCCCGGGAGGCCAACGGCCACGGATTGTTCTCGAGCGCACTCCTAAGGCTCCTGCGTACATGTTCTCCAGAAACATTGAAGTATTCAGATGTTTTGAAGCATATGGATGTCATTCCAGGGTATCTCGTTATTTTCATTTTCATTTAAATATTCAACGATTATCTTCAGGCAAAACCCACAGTGCGAAGGCGTTAATCAAAACAGAACATTGTTCAACTCAAAGGTGATAGCACCCACTCGTGTTTGCTTCGACGTCACAGTTGATGAGCAAGGGAAACTGGTGGTGTCTGCTGGAGCTGTGCACGGTATCGCTCAGGATGCAGAATTCACGGTCTTCAAAAACGTTGAATCTATATATGAACATCCCCTGGGAGTCTTTCTGGTGGATACCTTGTCGTCATTCTCTGTTACATTGCAGCCCTCACTCGATGGCACAACCGTTATATCTGACGGGACGGCTGTCGCGCTACAAACAAAAGCAGGAAAGAAGGAAGACATGCGTCTGTATATTCCTCCAGACGAAAATATGGCCCCTTGCTATGAGGCCTGGGAATTGCTGATGCAAGGAAAAAGGGATTTCCAAAATATTACCCTAGTTGATGCTCCCGAGGATGCGCACGTCGAGTTATCTCTAGAGGACGACAACGTGGTGTTCATCTATCGAGACCAAAGAATCATTCAACACGGACTATCTCGGGTCTTCTTTGAAGTGAAGCCTCTGGTTCACGAGCTCTCTCGGGCTCTCAAGTCAATAGCACATTTTTTCTGGAAGCTTGAATTAAACAACAACAATCCGGAGGTCATGTCAAGTATCGATTTTGAGTTTCATCGCTTGGGACAGCCCGAATTCCAGTACGACGATATATCGAATACGCGAGCCATGGCTCCAATAGGCCCAAACCTACACAACAATGGCATCATTGATTTTGTGGTCGACGATGAGCCATATGGCATCAGGCTAGTCAACAACAGTGGTTACGATTTCTACCCATATCTGTTCTATTTCGATAACAGCGATCTCAGCATAGGTACTTGTCTCCTCCACAATCTCTCCCGATTCATCTGCATCTGACAGGTAATGTTTTCAGCCCCGTATTACGAATCGCCTTCCAGTGGATCATATGCACTTGATGTCCCTCTAAAAGCACACGGGGGGACGCTCACGATTGGATATGGAGCAGGCGGAGCATCGCCATTTTCCTATTACCTCAGGTATCCACAAACAATTGACGTCGGATTCCTGAAGCTATTCCTCTCCACCAAACCCATCGATCTTTCGAACATATCTCAATCGACTCCATTCGAGGACAGCAGAGGATCTGTAAACGTATCTAAAAACCTGGGAGATACATGGGGCACTATTCTCATCCCAGTCATTCAACGCCGAGATCCGCCAAATACCGAAACACATTGCATCCAGTGCGGGTCCATATCTGCGAAGTCTCTAGATTTGCAGCAAAGGACAGTCATCCACGATCTAGAATACAAAGCAGAGATGCTTGAGAAGGAGCTCAATATTCTCCGCCAGACTGCTGCTGATGAGAAGCGGACTCACGAAGAGGAGATTTCTACATTGAAATCTAAACTAGAGGCCCAGGAAGAGGAAAATAGAAAATTGATCAGGTCGACTGACACAAAGGACAACAAGCAGCAAGGTGAATTGCAGCTGCAGAGAAGGGAGAGCTTCGGTTCAAACCGCGTAGGTGAAAGATTGACACCGACTACTTCTCCGAGCAAGAAACAAAGTTGGCCCTTGCGAGTGAAAAGGCTCATTCACCTTCATTGGATATAAATTTTGCTGCTATCTAATACAACACAAATACTTCGATATCCAAGTTATTTAACTCCTAGTATCCAGCAATTATGCCATCTTATGCTACACCAGTTGGTCTGTCACTATGTACATCTATGGCATATGATTATGTTCAAATTATTTTTTCAAAGCAATGTATATACAAGTAAATGATAGAGCTACTGCTTAAGTGTATTTGTTGACTTGGACCATGTCAATGAGCCTTACGGTTCTTGTATGATAAATAGGTGAGCCCGCAGTTGAATGTGCGAATACTTTATTAGCATTGCCGAACACAGGCAGATCTATAAGATTTGGCCAATACGCCACATACTGCAACTTCTCAATGGCATTTTGATACAACTGAGTTGAACGTGTACGCAATACACCCTTTGCTACCGGACTTTGCTTATACTCGGCCTCGTTCCCAATATCGATTACTTACATTCTTAGATTGTAGAATATATAGAACTCTATGCATATACCTCATGGCCGACCCACGTGGGAATTTTTTGGCCCCATGTCCATTGGCTTAAGCGCCCGGTACTGGGATGTCATCCCGAAATGTATATATTGCCTGCCTTGCGCAACCTCTTTGACAGCCTTCGACCAACCTTGGATGCCAGGCGAGGCTGATAAGCACACATGACCGCATTTGAATCCGAGTTCTCGGGTACAATGTGGTCATCCTCCCGAGGAGGACAAGTCGGATATCAGAAATCACCGCCTCATGATCGGACTCAGCCTCATTCTCCGCCTCATACAATTCTGCTCGTTTATGTTACTTAGACCATATTATATTACATGCTAACTATGTCTGTGATTTTTTATAAAAATCTTTAAACTGCATTGCAGCCGTCAAAATCATCAAGAGATTGAAATTGCGCAGTATTGACACTTTGCGGTCACGAGATCCATTGCAGACGCGTAGCGAAATTCTGATCCGCAACTTCATATCTGCCTCTATGCAAGACCTCCTTAATGCTATTAAGAAAAGTAAGGACTCTCATGACATTTTTAAGCTCTCGTGCTTTATTCAGTATGCAGGAGAATAGCTACACCAATGATCAACAATCAACAACGGCGTGTCGTGAATCGTGATCACGCTTTTTCCTGCCAGATCACATGTGACAAACCTTTGAGTTTTTTAAACCTTCTCATACAAACATCAGTGTGGATGGTATAATTTTACAGCAGAATGCAAAACGGTAGACGTTTTTTTTTAAAAAAAAACGCAACTGCGCCTTTTTCTGTATAAATACCCGTATTTAGGCAGGTGAGGTCAGTATTGGGGAGCAGAGCAGCGACATAGTGGAGCAGAGTGGGGCAGCATTATTTGGCACCATTTACTACTACAGTATACACTGTAACTACAACGATGGCCAACTTTGCTATATATCAGAAGAGAAAAAGAAACTCATTCTCACCATGCATCTTCGGGTATGCGCTCTAAACACATTGCAACGGCAACAGGAATTGGTATACGCATCATCCAAAGAGTCAAGAGATTAACATATCTGGCCTTTATACTGCAAGCCCATCTACGTAGGCTCCTCCTCGTCGATAGGGTCAACAGTCGATATATTGCGTTGACATACATAGTAGACTGTATTGAGGAAGAGGCCAGAGATCAAGTGAAGTGGGCGAACGTGGAGCAATGAGGTCGAGGACACGTTGCGTCATGGTTTCTGTGGAGCATACCATATCTGGTTGTTTGTGGTAAACAAAGGCACAGTTGTGTTTTTTTTTAAAAACGTCTACCGTTTTGCATTCTGCTGTAACCTACGAAAGCTGATTAATAACTATGTTAAAATATCATGGTGATCATGCAGATTGCTCTCAACCAGGGAGAATCCATCTCTGAGTGGTCCGGACAGTGTGTCGGAATCCGGCCATGAGCCGGAGAGGCGGACTTCCCAATTCCGACTTCCTCTGATCCTCCCGGCTGTCGGCGGCAGCATCCGAGAGCGAGGTCTTGAACATTTTATTGCTACACCCATATTTCATGTCCTCAAACCCCCCTCAAGAAGAACAATTCCTCCGCTCTAGAAACGCGTCAGCCCATGAAAACTCTGCTCCATAGTGAAAGGGGAAATTTTTGGAAGTGATATTCGATTGCACAGAAGTCCCGGCAGACTCAGTCATTTTTCCACCTCTCCCGACAATTGTCACTGGAGTGGCTTGGTGTTATTGAATTTGACAGCTATGTATCAATCCAAACACTCGTACACTCAAATAAATCTGACATACAACAGTGAAAACTCGGTATTGGGTCGTTTTCAGCGAACAATTTACGGAGCGTGTACAGAACCTGTCACCGAAATATAGTCTGCACTTCCGCGTGTGTCGCGTTTCGTTCCTTGAGTTTCCATTGTGTTTGGTGATGCTGAGACTACAATAGTCTTCTCAAGTTTGCTTTCCCAGATCCCGAGGGCACAAGTCTTGCTGTCTAGTCGAGAGGTTGAACCCTTTGTCCTCACACGGCTGTCAGACCAAAACTGGATGCTTGGGATATCCTGCTCTTCTATCTTAAGTCTCTTTCTGTGTTCCAGACCTTCTCTTTGCGCCCGCCGAGCTCATTGAAATGATGTTTCCGGTATGTATGTCCCGGAAACGTCACTGCGTAAAATTTCGTGCCATTTTTGGTCTAGTGCTGCAGCTTTTGGAATAGTAGCGATCCATCCTCATCATTCACACTCATGTGTCGCTGGGGTAATACACTGTCTCACAACGCGAGAAAGAGAAACTTTGTCAATCCGTGCCTGGATACCGCGGACCTGTCGATGTCTATAGTTATGTCGTTATCGAGTAGGCGCTATGTGCTGAAATGCTTGATGCCATTACCGGATGGCAATAATACGCTTGATCTACCTACTCGTATGCAACACTGATAAGTCACTGATGGGTTGGTTTTGATATTGGAGATGTTTACTCAGTACCCTCATCCCACCTACCCAGGGGCCCACTAAGTGAACGAAGCCAATGACTCACCTCTTACATCCAGATGCAATTTCCCGGCTCTGGCATGCCTTACAGTGAGTAACTACGTTTCTTATAGCTGGTGTTCCCCTGACTCTACTCTTCACAAGCACACAAGAATATCAAACACGGCAGTACAGCTCTCCAGCATTAGGGACCAGGTTTGTTCAATTTAGCTTTTGACCACCGTCTTGCTCAAACAAGAGAAAGAGGGAATTTTGTCGGCGAACGATCTGTTTCAAGTTTACGGTGACTAGTTAATTTCTTTACCACTTGACCCTATAGACTGATATAGGGATACTAGGTCGTATAAAAGTTTCAAAAAGTCAGGGCGGTGAGTTCCTAGTGGTGCGTGGACACAGTAGCTATGCCTGACCTGTGTGGATTGTTATAGCAAAGGGTTTCCCAGATTATTTGCAATCACTATCGGGATAAACAACTACTCTCACGCTCAGTATCAAAACCTGAGGGGCTGCGTTTCGGACGCCGATGAAGTAGAGAAGTACCTACGAGACAAGTTGGCCGTCCCTAATGAGCATATCACGAGCCTTCGAGATCTCGGAGCAACAAGGCAGGCTATAATAGCCACAATAAAAGGTATAGGGCAGGATAGGCGTATCAACCAAGGCGATCCTATCCTGATCTATTATGCGGGACACGGCGGAGAAGCAAATGCACCATCGGGCTGGCCCTCTGAGACCGGGAGGATACAGTTGTTAATACCTCACGACTGTGGAACTGCCCCCAATGGAAGCATCGTCCATGGAATTCCCGACTCTACACTGGGATGTCTTCTGAAAGAGATCGCAGAATTAAAGGGGGATAACATTGTGAGTACTTGAGATACGCGTTCAGCAAATGACGCATCTAAGCCACTCTTCTAGACAGTCATTCTTGACAATTGTTACTCAGGGTCAGGGACACGGGAGCTTCCACCTCGAGATTCGCCAACATCTATCCGAAAAGTTCATTATGAGTATCCCATCCCGCCAAATCTTGATTGCCAAATTCACGCGCCAGTGATGTCCCGAGCATTGAGCGCTCCTTCGTACGGTAACCCAAGGATACAAATAGAGTCACAACGATCACTGCAGTCAGCGCCGGACCTTCGCTATGGTGGCCTAAACTCTCATGTTTTACTTGCTGCGTGTCGTTCCGGAGAGCTTGCCAGAGAGGTTGATGGTCGGGGGCATTTACAAAAGCCCTTCTTGCTACACTCACTAACTTAGCAATTGAAAGGGTGACGTATTCCCGTTTGCTGCAGCTTATGCCATCATTGCCCAAGTGAGAGTTATTGTTACCTTTGTGCAATGTTCTGCTCTAATTCAACCTGTACGTTCAGGCAACATCCTCAATGTGAAGGGAACTACCAAGGCCGGAATATTTTTGAAGGACTTGCACCACGACGTCGCCATATCACACATACATGTTCTCTAGGGTCCAACTACACACTTACAATCGACGCAGGACTAGCCCATGGCGTAACAGAAGGGTCCAGATTCTCCATATGGATAGATGATAGAAGTCATTTCAATGAGGACGAACCAATAGCCACGATTGTCGTCGACGAGATTCATCCCTTTACCTCGACTGGACGGATGCCGAACTCTAATGACCTCGTTCATCTGCGGGGCTCTACCAAGCTTGTCGCTGAGCACATTGAATCTGGCGCAGGAAGACCCGACCTAGTTCTCCACATCCCAGACCTGCCGTGCATGAAGCCAGTTTTTGAAGCTGTCACAAGAATCTTGAAGAGGCCAAATCGCAGGCACATGAACATTATTCTCTCAAGTGCTGAGAATGCCCAAGTTCGCGTAATCAAAGAAGGAAACGAATTCCATTTATACGTCAACGATCCGGAGGTCACCCAGTATGGCTTAAAACGCATTCCTCGCTCCATCCCAATGACTGCAGACGCCATTGATTTCCATCGCATCATTTATTTTATGGCCAACTATCAGTACCACCTCCACCGCTCAGACGCCCGGAGATCTGTATCATCGGGGCCGCCATTGTCCAATTATGTGTCCCTTGAGTTCTACAAAGTGCGGAAATTTACTCAAATGTATGATAGATTATGTGAAGAGGGTGGAAATCTAAATCGAGACGGCACTGGGATCAACATCATGCAAGATGAATCGTGGTACATCATCAAGTTATGTAACAAGAGCCAATTCAACCTCTATCCGGCGCTTTTCTATTTCGATAACTGTGACCTGAGTATCAGTGAGTGCATTTCAACAGTCTTCTTCCATTCCTGCGATATGTTATTTTACTAATACTGCCCTAGCTTCTCTGTACCAACCTCCCTCGACTCAACGCTATGGAAGGGTTGATCCCCCGTTAAAAGCAAATTCAATCTTCACTATCGGGCATGCAAGCTCGGGCAGCGTCCCTTTTATGTTCGAAATACGAGGGTCCCAGCCCATGGAGCTTGGCTTCTTGAAACTTTTCATATCAACGGACTACATTCGATATGCAGATGTCGAACAACAATCTCCTTTCCAAAGTTCCCGCGCCATGACCCACTATCAACCAAAAGCGGTCAAATCTTGGGATACTATCGTAGTACCACTAACCATAAGACGATCAAGGAGATAGTTCTCCTTTCGACTGACGTCCCTGCCATAGTTCATGTATCAATAGCTATTTCTTGTTCTACATTTTTCGACGTAATGTTACAGAGTATTTACTTGCAAAAATCCAGAAAAAATCAAAAACTAAATCACTACTACTTAGAAGCTGTCGATCGCTTAGTGTTTAGGCGATGCCACTGAGGTCAGAAGATTAATCATCACGTATTATGGCTTGCAAATACAACATGAAGATCTCGCAACTCATTCACAACATGACAACAAAGCTTTGCAACTCCAGGCTTCAAGGAACCATGTCAAAAGGTGACCAGAACGTCGTCGACTCCGCATTCTAAGCCACCATTGTTGAAATGGTGGAGTATTTAGCACCACAGATGTCCCCTCTGTGGTCTATGTACCGTTTTACAACGCATGTTGCAAAAAAAATAGGGATGGTTCGACAGTGGTTAATCCCTATTTCGGCCCGGACACAAGGTCGACTTGCAAGCTCGGCTTATATATTCTGCAGTTTACCATGGCAGGAAAGCAGGCTATATTAAGTATTACTATATCTATTTTATTTTGGGGATTACGTTTCGACCGTTTGAGCTCAAGGACGTTGTCTGTCACAATCTCCAATGAAAGTGTAGCCCACTAGAGCACACATTGAATCGCCGTTAGCCGAGCCCTAAATTGCGGTAAAGATACCGTTACGATTGAATACGGCATGGGTTCGGCAGCCTCTTGGATAGGCGCCCGGAGCAAACGTGCTATCCAGAAATTGGGCCAGACGCACGTCATGATATGAATTTATCCTTTTCTGTCCTGAAAAGCTCTCAGGACATTTTATGCACTTCAACATCTTCCTTGTATACGGAGAAAGCTCTAGGTTAATACATACGTGCAAAGAAAGAAGAGGATACGAGCATTTCGTATTGGTTCCCAATTTAGCACATGTTTGAGGTTCCCGCGTTGTATTCCAAACCCCTTTGCTCCACCTCACAAAAGAGTCGACTTCTGAAGTCGCCGGACCTACCAAATGTTTATATCACCCTTCCTTTGCCTAGACGCAGGCTCGTCTGGACGAGATATAAGGTCACACCGCAGAAGCGGGAATCTGTCCATTCCCAGCTCCGAATGGAGGCCATGTTTGTCCATAAACTTAAGTAGCTTTAAGACCTATATAGGATCTATAAGAATTTTTCAGTCGGTGATGAAGGTGAATGATCTTGCCACGTAAGTCCCACTCTCGTCAGCGATGATGTACAACTATAAGGCAATCAATTAAACAAAGAGGACGTTAGAATACAATAACTAACCGTTTTGATAGATTTTTCATGTTGGTGCACAAATCTGAATAAAAATCATTGGCAATATTCACTGACAACGACCATCAATAGAAGTGAAGGGCGTGATATAGACAGACGGCAAACCCATATCTTCTTCGAGCTGATGTATTCCGCCGTACGCTCGTTTCATACTACTTCGTGATGAAAATGATGGTCAGTAAAAAGGACCTAGGGAAATGAATCGTGCTTGCAAGCCTGACGGCCCACCGCTTCATATACAGTCCGAGCAGCTAGATACCAGAGTGTATTTATAGCGCCATTTTGGTGCAACGGTTATTACTTGTCGGATTGGCATGACTAGCTTACAAGACGCAATGGACATATTCACTGAGAAATTTTGTAAAAAGATCGCTGGATATGCTGACAGTGATAACTGACTGGGGCATTTTCTCATGCGGAAGTTGTATTTGGCGTATGTATGAGTAGATTTTTTCTATCCCCCCCGATAAGCCGCAGCCAATTGAGCTGACCCTAGCAAGGGGGATGACACAAGCACTCCATATCAGCCGTGTATGAGCCGAGTACAGAAGCATGTCAGCATTTGAAAAGTCTATGGGCAACAGACGAGGGAAACATAAGCAAATGACATACAGAATCACCGCAGGAGTCTCAAAGGAGTCTAGCCCAAGGCTTACGAGGGTGACTGAGAATCCCCATGTTGCGAGAACGTCACAGGACACACTATTCATTCATACTTGGAGCTTGGCAGATCACAGTCACACTCTGACGCCCACACTCCGATTAACAGTGATTCATTCATTACTTGGATGTCATACATCAACGTCCAACGATCCGATCTAGAAATACCCTGTCAGCAATTATATTAACATCAGACCTTATTTTACTGTAAGCGTACTTCGTAAATACATCGTTCAAATGTAAAAGTGCAAGATAGGGCATATGTGGCATGGGCTGAATCGGGACTTCGGAAGATGGCCGTTCTGGAAGCCATAAATAGAATGCCTGGTGGCACGCTAATGCGCGCACAATTGGATTTCGATGGTGTTGGCTGCCTCGACTCGTGTCCATTGGTCAGCGAACGGAAATGTTGTCCTAATTCTGAATAGTTGCATCGCGACTCCCAGCTGTCTTTTACAGCGTTGAACGTTGAGCATATCGCCGCTGGATAACGGGTATTAGGATAGTGTCCCACTTCTCTTCGGCCTTCTCACTCCAGGTTTTGGAAGCGCGAGTTATCTCCAAGGGAGATAGCTGAGGTATCTTCGAAAGGTCGATGGCTTTGGTACAAAGGAAGACTTTGATGAAACCAACGTCAATATCTTGATTGTTCTTCAGCTCATAGCTAAACGGTGTCACCCCCCAGAGCCGTGACCGAGAGTAAGGGTCCCGCCTAATTTTCTCAAGGGAATGTCTCCTATGTATCCTGCTGGGGAAGTAGGGGTCTGGTAGTACGAATCTGTAATGCACCTTATTAGTCATCCACTTCGTATAACAACACAAGATGACCCACCAATAGCAAGACTGCTGTTGTCAAAGTAAAACACGTAAGGGTAGAGATCAAGAGGACTTTTGTTGATCAGCTTGAGGCCGTAAGGTGCGCCGTCTTCGACAACAAAATCGACGACACCGTTTTGACAGAGATTACGATCTTCCGGTTGGAAAGTTCTCCATCCATGCTCGTCAAATTTAGAACAATCTAACTTGTAGAATTGTAATTCGATGTTGCCAGTAATCTGTTGATTGCTATTTGAGCGATTGAGCTCCCTGTAGTAATGTGCAACTCGGTTGAGAACCCATGCAACATAATCCAAGTCGTCCGTAGGCACAGGTTTGAACCGCATATTGAAGCCATATTGCGTCGCCCGATAGTCCTTCATCTCAAATACTACGTCCACGCCATTCCCCGTCGAAGCCTGCAAGTGAGCGTTCGCAGACGCCTCGTCGCCAACAAGTGTGATATTGTGTAGCTGGTACCGAGCGGAGATTTTGCTATTGAGCACCTCGTGGTAAATGTCGAGGAACTTGTCGTTGCCAGGGATGTAGAGCCGGAAGTCTTCCTTCTGCCCCGCTCTTGTCTGGACAGCAATACACGGTCCCTTCAAGGACAGTCGTGGAGAGTGCTTCACGGTTGAATAGAATGCCGATAGAGATTCGACAGTGACTGTTTCGACGATTTTACTCATCGACGTGTCAGTGTAGATTGCGAACTGTGCGCCAATGGTGATTCCTTGCGCAGATCCAGCTTCCAGAATCAGCTTCTCCGGCGAGTGTCTGTCAGGCTTGCGGAACTCGATCTTGTAGCAATCGGTGAAAGGAGGAAGAACTTTGGCGTTAAACAGGAGTCGGTGTTGATTATATCCTTCGCACTGGGGGTTTTGACTGTTCGGGACGGTTAGGAGCCGCACTGACCAAGGAGATTGATTGAAGAACATACCCTGATATAGCATCCATCAGCTGAAGAACATCGCTATACCTCAGCTTTTCAGGAGATACAGATTGCAAAAGTTTCAGAAGGGCGGTGGAGAAGTTTCCGCGATCTCGAGTTTCTTTGGCCTCCTCGGAAGATCCACATGCGGCCAGAAGCATGTGTGATTTCAACCCGGCGTGTCGAAATCTGGGTGTTGGTCTTGCGCTGCGGGCTCCAGTATAATATAGATCTTTGTCGACTTCGGGGTCATAAGCAGCTAGAGGAAGCTCGACTGAGCGTGTTCGTGTATCACTGGTGCCTCTTGTACCAGATGCAGAGTTGCAGCAATCAAAGATGACAGTCTACCGTACACACAAGATATAAGAACATATCGCTATGATTTGAGAGTCGCTCACAATATTGTCCCCTCTCTTCTCCGCGATCTTGTCTATCAAGGCCCCGATGGTGAGATCAGGTATTCCATGAACCATTTTCCCTTCTTCCATGCAGAAGTCGAAAGGGACCAGCATCTGTATTTTGTATTCCCCTGCAAGATCCTTGGCTGGAATCTCGCCACCATGACCAGCATAGAAGATCAAAATGGGATCTCCTTTGGCGATGTTATCGTTGTTCGCCATACTTTCGAATTCTTCAATGATTCGCGCCCGTGTTGCATCTTTGTTCAACAGAACAACGATATGGGATTCCGATACTTTGAGACTGTCCCTCAGATAATCCCTAAATAGCAGAGTATCGGGCTCGGCCCCGCGTAGAGGTAGAAATTCCTTCGAGTTATAGTTGTTTATTCCTATGAGCAAGGCGAAAAGGCGAGGTTTGGGGCTGAAGTAGGGATGTCAGCCTAATCCAGTTCAACAAGTCATTGTGAAACGCACTTTGCGATTGGGGCCACCGGCTTAGGACTCGAGCTGCCAGTGTTGTGTTTCAATATAGCTTGTATACGTAGTCAAAAGTGAAACGACTCACGTCTCTTCAAGTTGATCAGAGTCGACAGATGGCTCTGGGAGGTGACGCAGAGAGTTCTTTCGCAGGTTACTCTCACGTTTACTAAGAGAATGCCCAGGTTTGCCATCAACAGTATTACGGTATCGTTCAATAAGCGCACCTGTACATCTCCCTCAATACTTCATCGCGGTTAAGAGCGCCGCCGCGAATGGTCGACATGATGTTACTCGGGTTTCCGAACAACTCAGAGAGTCGAAGGTGAGGTTGAGCTGGATTTGAGCCGATGTTGGCAAACGGGAGCCAAGGTTGATGCACAGCCAAATGCGTGATATCTAGCCTCTTATCTTCAGCGTAATCAGGCATTTTTAGTTCAAGGGTTTGGCCGACAGAGCCGTCAAGCGCTCGTTAACTAATAGTACTATCAGCGCGGAATCATGAGCGGAAGATGATGCGAAATAGACGCTGAAGGAATCTCGCAAAGGAACAATTTAGATCCTGTACATTCCGGCATAGTGGCGTGTTAGAGCCTGAATCATACACTCTGCACATATGTCCGGCGCAGCTACGAGAGGCTGGAACAACGCGGACTGCCATGGTGTAGCAAGCAAATGCTGTGGACTGTGGGATGACAAGGGGTGTGACTGAACGGACAAGAGCCGGCCAATTATTCTTCTGTTTACCCGGAACCAATTCATTGGGCCGCAGGTACTGCATTCGGTAGCAATTCATTGAGGAATAACTCAGTTGCCTCAATTTTGGATCGTGGAATAACATCCAACTGAGGATGTAGCTTCCCCTGCTTATCGATAGTGACGTACCTCCGTATCGCAAGGCAGACAATCCGGAGCAGCGAGGGAGCTCAGGTGGTCTAGGCAGGCGGTATGCAGGCATTGAAATGCAATATCAGGGATGGTGAGTTTGGTTAATTCATTGAATGGGACTTTTTAATATCGCCCCAAAGAACGAACATTTGCATACAAGGATTATGTACTGGTAGCCTGTACTACGGACTGGCAACTGTGAGCGGCCCGTACCCTGGGTACACATACCTAGTTGAACAACTGGTTCCAACAAATGCCTTCATTTTGAAGTCGACTTTGCGCTCCCCTACGCGAAAACGTATTGCGTAGGCAGCGTAGTTTAGTACATAATCAAGACATTGGGCGCTGTCGGGGGTGGGGGTGGGTCGAGGCGATCCTCGATGATTCCTCGATTCTCGATTGATTTGATTGTATAGGTTTTCTTGAGAAACCCTACTCTGTAATCGGACTGCCCGGAGTAGCATGGGCTTTCGACTCCGATTTGGAGCGCCGAAGTTGTGCAAAAAGAAGGAACGTTAGGATTTAGCGTTTAAATGCTCGTGCGCAATTTATGTCACGTGCATTTTCCAGACCTCTATAGCCTCCAGGAGTTTGATCGCAGTCCAGACTCCAGAGGTTGCCGGTCATCGTCTAAACCTACTTAAGGTCAGTGGCCTTGTCCGGGAAGGTCGTCCAGCAGCCATCGCGAAAGGGCCATCTCTATGTTGCTTCAGAATCCGGGTCCAGGAAATTAACGATAAAGAGATGTTGTCGTTCCAAAAATGGAATTTGAGATGTCCAGCATCGGCTTCAATCATTTGCAAAATGGCGACGCCGTTGGATGACCGGGACGACCATGGTATGCCATGTGTGCGGTAGTCCCTTGAGTGTGAACCCTTCAGATGGATCTGACCACGCCACAGGACGACGAGAGTTTGTAAAGGGCTTTTCTGCGGTATCCCAGAAAGGTCTATCGCCTTCGTGGTCAGAATCACCTTCAAAAACCCAACGTCGATATCCTGATTGTCATATTGCAGCCAATAGGTCACTGGTGGTACTCCTCCAGCACCATAGCCGATGGTGAATGCGGATCCGTTCCCTTTCAATTGAGGATCGTGTAAATAAGGTGATACTGGGGTTTCCAAGTACGATTCTGCAAAAGAGGGGTTTGAGTCTGTTACTGCTCCGATATGAGAAGAGGTGTTCCGCTTACGAATGGAGAGATCGCTGTTATCGAAATAATATACGTATACATAGAAATCATGTCTGCTGTTGTTGACGATCCTAATGCCATACGGGGCCTCTTCTTCGACAACAATATCTATCGACTGATTTGGACAAAGATTGGGCCAGATGGGAATGCGCATTAGAATACCGCGTTCATCATACCCGGACTCCTGCAGCTTGTAGAGTTCGATTTCCACAAGGCCGTTTATATCATGGTTACAGTTGATGCGATTGAGTTCTCGATAAAAGTGAGAAGCTTTCCTGAGGACAGCAGCCACCAAATTCAAATTGGCAAAGACTTCAAACTGGTGCTCGAAGCCATAGCGCGTGGCCATTTCATCCACGACTGAAAACGTCACCCAACTGTCCTTCCAGGTCACTTTGAGGTGGGCGAGATCTGGACTGTCCACAAGAATGGTGCTTCCAAAGTTATGCGAGCTACGGTACTCGCTCTCGCAGAGAGACCTGTACATATCACGGAATTCGTCGTGCAGAGGAACGAAAAGTCGAAGATCTTCCCTACGCCCGGCCCTCGTTTGCATGGCCACACTCAATGGGCTGATGATCATATTACGAGGAATCTTCAGAAGCGCGGTGAACGCCCCCACAGATTTGACGGTTGCGATTAGAGGGGCTGGACTATTTTCCATATTATTTGGGGAGTAAATTGCGAATTTGGCTCCGTCGGTGATGCCTTGAGCAGATCCTGCCTGCAGAATGAACTGTGGTCGATCGTTGCCCTTGCCCTTCCTCTCGATTACGCGATGAAATTGACGATGGCAGGGCAGAACCTTTCCATTGAAAATGGTCCTATCCCTGTTCACCCCTTCACACTGAGGGTTTTGTCTTTAGACGAGGACCGTAAATCAGTTAATTGATGTTAAGTCAGAGAGAAGAATGACACACCCTGAGATGGGATCCATGTGGGTTAGAATGTCGCAGTAACGTAACTTATCCGGAGAAATGGTTCGTAGGAGCTTGAACAATGCAGAGGAAAAGTGCCCGTGGCCGTTGGATTCCAACGCTTGTTCCGAGGATCCACATGCTCCAATGAACATATGAGAATTCAATCCTCCATGTCGAAACTTGGTGCAGAATGTCGAGCCTCTCCTCCCACCATACAGTATATCCTTGTCAACGTCGGGGTTATATGCGTCTTGACCAAGTATCGCGGAGCGAGCAAGCGAGTCCGTGTTTCTGATAGCGCCCACATCCTTCAGCCCTCTGGTCCCCGATCCTGCATTACAGCAATCAAAGATAACCGTCTATCCCAAGCATCAATGACAGATACTTGTGATTAAGCCAGCATAAAACTCACAATGTTATTGCCTTTCTCCTTCGCAATCTCCTCTATCAGTCGTCCAAGGACATGGTCTGGGATGACGTAAATAGAACCGGCGCAAAAATCATGGGGGATTATAGCTTGAAATGTATTCCCGTCCTCGTATGAGAGCTCTGTTCCATGGCCGGCGAAGTAGATAACAATCGGATCTCCTTCCTTTATGCGCGGCGAGCTTGCAAGGCTTTGGAAAGCTTCGATGATACTCCTTCGCGATGCATCCGTGTTCAGCAGGGACGTGATCTGGTCTTCAGGGACCTTGAGGTTGTCCATGAGGTATGTCTTGAATGCATGAGCATCGGGCTCAGCTCCTCGGAGATCGAGTAATTCGGGAGAGGGGTATATGTTGACTGCAATAATGAGGGCATACAGAGACGGGTGGGGACTAAAAAGAGATCAAATCAGAAATTTCGAAGGATGAGCAAGTAAACGGGATTGAAACCTGATATTTTGTGCAGATGATAGCTGACTTCTGGTAAAGAAAACAATACAGTGAGTAATCGACTGTCTTTATATGCGAAAACGAGTATAGGGCACACGTTTTGGCAAGTAGAGATGTAGAGGGGTCGGTAGATATTGATGCCAACCTAGTGTTGGGAAATCGATTTTGACTGCAACGCGTATACTCGTGAGATCAATAAATATCTGTAGATACTGATACACTCACGGTGAGAGAGCTCTCCTCAGGATTTCGGAATTATGCGAGGCAAGACGTGGGCATAGTACTGTAGGCTTAGAAAACGACATTGTGGTAAAGAGGCAAGACACGAGGTGACGAAAAAACAGTCATGCACATCACACCTCCTCCTATGTGTATCGGTTGCAATCAGTGACTCGAAGCCAGGAATCCTAATATCCAACACGTGAACCGTCGAGCTTCCGGTGGGCTGACCAGGAATTAAGCGCCCAACACCCCAACCCGGTGATCGCCAGAAGATCTGATCATCTAGTTCCTATTAGCAGCGGTCTAGGCAATTTGGCCAAGTGATTGAACAGTGCAGATATGCTCACAGGTTCATCGAGCGACGACAACTACATCTCACTAAACCTTTAAGCAAGAGTGGGCTTTGTTAGACGCCGAAGTTTACTGAGGTTTTCATGTATTGTTGCCGGATTGCTTTGAAATTGGCTGGGCGCAGGCTGGGCGGGGTTCGACTGAACGTTTCCGACTCGGTTCCGAGAGTGCTTATGTTTGGCTCCCGCTTCTAAAGCAAGCGTACTCGGGTGATCCCGGATTCTCCCCCTAAATCGAAGTCCATTCTCCTCCAACCGACAAGTTCTTTCGAGCGAGCAAGTGGGTAATCTATCCACAGATTCAAGATATAACAATCTCCGCTAAATCATCCAAGAATCGAAGGGTAGGCATAGGCCCAAATTACACGTCTTCTACTACCAACAGAACATAGCGAAAATGCGACAAGGACTCGATTAAGCAGTAGCAAAAGCAGACGGCCAATTTCCTTTGAAAATGTACATATCTTCTGATGGAGGCACAAGCTTGGCCACGCGTCCAAGTTGCTCGTCTATATGTTTTCAGTGAATAATAGCCTCACGGAAAGAAGAAAGGCGAAAACGTACATATAGGGTCGCTTTCTTGATGGTCAAAGTGTCGAAGTTGCCATGTCTTGCCTTCGGCAGCCTCATCCTTTCGGCGCTGTCGTTGTTCGTTCTAAAGGTAAAACAATCTTCAAGAAAGAACTTCATTTTATCAAGATTCGAATTACATACCTCGATTCTACTCTTCTCCCGACTAGCAAGCTCGAAGTCACCTTCACGAATACCCTTGGCTACGAGGAACCACAAACGCCTAGTTTCAGATTCACCAAGCTCGCTGGTCCATTCAAGAGGGGTAGTCTCCTCCTGCTTGCCGGATGCCTCATAGAAGCTTCCCGCTCCACCCTTCGTGAATTTGCTTGTTTCATGCCACGTGCCCTCAACGATGACCTCTCTGGGACCTGCACCGCCCTGTCCGGGTATGGCAGTAGTTGTGGACTTAAATGAATGGGATTTGCCCGAAAAGTAGCCTTTCCCCTTATATTCGATGGTGGTAATGTGACCACCGCCGACAATGTATGACGTTTCGGCGAGTTCGATGTAGGGGGAGCCATACCAGAGGCCATCGATACGTAGGCGAGGGAAGGTGATGAGATAGGTCTCGGTTTCGTTGACAGTAAGAACAGCATGTCCGATTTGTTTCACGATGATCGCACCCGAGCTGAATGAGGTCTTCTGCGCGTTATGGCCGACGAGTCGGAGGCCTTTCGATTTGTTCTCGATAACGTACGCGGTGATGGGGGATGATGGGAGACCTGTTCGACGAGCAGTTCGGTCCGGCCACGACCATTCTTGTCTGGCCAGACGCCGTAGAACACTTCGCCGAGAACAGGGTTTAGAGGCCTGGCTATGAGGTTAGAGTAGGAGATCTAAATCATGCAGGATAACTCACTTCTTCTCTGAACCCATGGTCTCATTTCGAGTAGTATATTGGTCTTTCAAGGTACTCTTTTCATCATTATTAGTACAGGAGCTATACAACTCCACTGGAAACTCACGATGAACCATCGGAGGACCGCAAGCGCCTTATCCTGTCCTGGTTTGGCATCCGCGATAGCCGCGAAGTACTCCGGGCGTTCGCACCAGTAAGCTGCGATCGATAAGTGCGATGAACATTGCAAAACAGTCAATCCACGCACCGGGGAACTCAGTAAGAGAAGTCGGGGACAAGATGAAAGGTGGAGCTGTAAGAGACGAGAGGTCGCCCGAAAAGGAGGCGATGCTGCAAGGGTGTTACCTCGTCGTCAAGGATGTCGACAAAATACTTACGATTTAAGGAACGATGTCCAGCTTCCACGTTGCGCTGCAGGTACAGCCTTGAGAGTGAAATAAAATAAGTTAAAAAAGAGAAAAAAGTTTTTGCAAGGACTAACTCACAGGTCCAGCTTCTTCAGTGGTCATGGTGGAAAGTAAGCCTGTTCATGACGTAATACGACTAATCTCTCTTTGCGGCTTCTTCCGGCCGTATTCACTCCTGCTCTGATTGGTCCACAAGTGAGTGTCGCGAAAGAGGAGGTCAAATAATGTTAGATATTCTCACACTGCATTCGGACGTCGATGAGGGAGATGAAATAGACAAGTTTGGTAGTGTTGGGGGCATCTACAAGAATAGGTTATCTCAAAATCTTATTAGTATATTTGCATACATACACTTACACCCATTACTACGGTTCTATAGCATCGAATTATTCAAACCACAATTCAATGTCACGGACTTCACATTCTCTATGGCGTTGTACATCTTTGAAATCACCTTCTACGCTGGGAAGTTGTGGCCAGCAGCTAGTTTTCGTACGACAGCCAGAACACGAACTATATATACGGCTCAATTTGGCACGCCGTCAAAAAGCAGTTCAAAAAATAGCTAGGGTCAAGGACATTACACTTCTCACTTTAGCAACTGCCCAAATATTGACAAGACTTCGTTCGTAAGTCGTGTGCTATAGTTTGTATTCGTCCTCTTCAGTTCATCTCGGTGTCGTTTAGTGCTGCTGTTTTCCACTTCGCAGTATTTTCCTTTGACTAACACTTTTCAGACTCTTCAGCTGCTGGTATGGTCAGTACTAACACCAGTAGAATCCATCAAAATTTCTGAGCAAGAGCATTCAACCAAATTGTAGAGGCCCAAATCTCGAAATGGTTTGGAACTTGATAATCCTCATTTATTGTATTACTCTGCGAAGGCTAAAAGGCAGTATAAAAGGAGCATGGTCAGCAGAATACATTTCTACCTCGTTCGATATCAAGCATATTTGGTACTCTCTGCATACCTTCATGCATATTTCCGTCATTACCGTCTTGTCCATGCTAATCCTCACTGCGTCTGCCGCCTCTGCGATCTGCAGTGACACCGCTAAAAACGGTGCAGCCACTTCTTTCGCCAATTGCACATGTACATGTGACATATGTTTAACCAATGATGTGTTGAATTTTTCTTTACAGAGGTATCTCTTGTACTGGAGGGTGGATTTTGTTTCAAGGCTCGGAGGAAAATGACTCAAATACTCCAACCAATCCTAAGATTCTGGAATTTAACGTGTTTTCCTGGAGATGCTAGACTGAGTAGGCAGATTGCATAAAGGTTGAGGATAATGGAGCAGCCGTAAAGGAAAAATCGAAAAACATCATGAAAATAAAAGATAAAACTCATGGTGCTGGTCGGATGGCAAAGCATGTTGATGGGCGCTTAATTCCCGGGACTTCGAAGCCAATAGACACGACTTCTTCTTGGAAATAAAACAGTGTCAGCAAGATTTAGAGAAATGCTAGACATTTAATAGCTTTAATAGCTGATGGTCCCTACAGGGTTCCAATCGTGCCTCTGGAGTCTGGCAAGGATAGTTTTAATCTTAGCAGGTGTAGTATTTCTAGTACTACATTCTAGTATTACAATTACATGAAGCATGGTTCTCTACGCTTCCTTAAACACATTTCTGTCTTAGAAGATATGTAGGAGAATGACTCCTAAAAATCGCGTTATAAAGTAGATGCTTATTTCCTCAATAGCCATTTAGTTTTTGACAAATTTTTGAAATAGGTCTGCACCGCAGTTAAACTGATGGTGTCTCACGAAATAGTGCTTACTTTTAGTCATGATGGATGGTAGACCCGGATGCACGATAGCTTGGTTGGACAAGTTACGAGAAGCCTGTACTTACCAGCAGACCATAAAGCCCATTTTGTGCACAACAATTTTTATGCCTACCGATAGGCTGAAGACCCTTGCTGTTCGGAAATGCATGTGAGCGTAATTTGCAATACTACTTGTGATTACTTTTCTATCAAACCTTGATCAAACCAGTGACTGGCAGGTTGGGTCTATAAAACTGTCACTGTCAATACGCCAGCTTTTTCACATCATAAAATGGTGCTTGAAAGTGAGTATCGATGGAAAGACCCGTGTTTGTGATGCATTAGATGGAGAAATATCAACACCTCGAGGAACGGTACATAGTCTGAAAGGATTCGGTGGAGAAGAAACTGTTTTTGAAGAACGAGCAGACCCCATGATGAGTGACTTCGATCTTGTGTTTATCCGGCTTCAAGTACTGATCCCCCTATTTCGCTGATTTTAAAACTCAACAGGATGCCGAGAAGGAGCTTTTTTTTTGTAATGTATTTGCAGAGGGAGATATACCAACAACTATCCTACAGCTAATGGTTGCAGCATACCACGAAGATTCGTGCTTTACGCTACCACTACGCGCCAAGTGGCTGGCGAAAGCAGTAAGCTTGATTTCTTGTCATATTTATCCCACTGACCGAGGTTATCTTAATTAAATTATCAGATTCTAGTTGTTCTTGGAGACTACATCGCTCCTTTGCTGGGGTACAAAGACAATACGATAGTTATAGGCCTAAAATAGTGTAGAATAACCGAGGAGAAGTGTGCCCGCGGAGTCTCGCTGGGCTGCGGAAGAAGACTTCAGGTTTGATCATGCTTTGATCTGCAAGCACCGCAAATGCATTTTCCTGGCATAAAGCCTCGAGGTTTTGATTTTTCTTAATGAAGATAAAGATTCAAGGGGATTATATTATGCATGAGGCTTGAAGTCATTTCGGAAACGGATCATGAGTCATGATCAATTCAACGGGCAACCAGGTTTGATAGCGACAGCTCGTCCGAAGGCGGGGTCAAAAAGGCCAAAATTACAGAGACATACATACCGCACGTGATATACTATCACATCGCCTCAACAGTCACTGTGGCAGTGTTGCAAAGTTCTCGACTCTTTTCAATCTCTGTCAGTCAGTGCTCCGAAAATCCCGATGGGCGTTTAATGAGCGTTTAATTTTCTTTCAAATTTCTAACACATGATATACATACTTTGATAAAAGCGATGAAAGACCAAGACGGTCGTGTTTCAAGGCCATCCCACAAACTCCGGTATGCCGATGAAACAACTGCGACTAAGGGGTTTCTTGAAAGAAATGAAGGACAAGCAGCGCCAATATGTTTCCGGTACACCGAACGTGCACACATGCCTCGTCTTTCTCATTTTCTGTCCCTCGGCGACTTCAGTACAGACAAGGACAGTCCCTGTTAAGAAGCTGATTGAGGACCTGTTTATCGACTTCACAGCAGAATTACTAAACAGCACTATGGTTTCTTACCCAGAGCCCTAGCCATTGCATCGTGGCAACTTCCACAATATAAAAGCACCTTTTCGATAATACATTTTTACCCATTCCCAGTCCACCAATCGATCTGGCCGCAGATACTCGAATATCCAACACCTTCGTCCGTTTTCTTTCTTGTTTCCATCTGCATCACATTCAATAGAACATATACATAACACAAGTGGCTGGTGAGTGCTGTCACCTCTTAATATCAACGTCCATCTCATCCCAACATCTTCATAGATATTCGTAATGCCTAGACCAGTTATTTCTTTACCGTGGACCAGGTAAGTCTCTCAACGTGATTCATCACTCTCCTCGGTACTGAAATGTTTTACTGTCAGATCATACCCATCGCTTTTTGCCCTAATTATTGGCATCGACACTTACCAGTCAGGCGATTTTCCACGGCTCAAAGGTGCCGTCCGTGACGCTTTCGCATACAAGGACTACCTCACAAACTACCTCGGAGTCCCTGAGGCTCAAATACGCATGCTTATCAATAAAGCTGCCTCACGAGACGCTATCCTTGAAGCGATAAGGTCGTTCAAGGACGACGCACGTATCAACTTTGGAGACCCAATATTTATTTTCTATGCTGGTCATGGAAGCCAAATCGAAGCACCGCCAGGCTGGGAAACAGGTGGCCGACATCGGATCCAAGCGCTTGTACCGTACGACTGCTGCTCAACTCGTGGCCTTGAAGTCCTATGTATCCCAGATCGGACAATTGGAGCACTGTTGGAAGACATCGCCGACATAAAAGGAAATAATATTGTGAGTAAATCATTTTCGTTCGATTTTTCGCATCATGACTAAACGGCGTAGACTGTTGTTTTTGACTGCTGCCACTCAGCGTCTGGTACTCGAGCAGCAAGCAGCAAGCTCGGTATTCGTTCTGTCGTTCTTGAGCCAAGTCATATCAACACGCAGGATCTTGACCGAGATATATGGGATTCGGGCTACAAGGTTCTTTATCCTAGCCCACGGTTTCGATACAGAGGTCTTCGTTCCCATATCCTCATTGCTGCCTGCAGCTCTTCTGAACGTGCAGGAGAGACCAAAGGCCGTGGCAAATTCTCACGAGCCTTCATCAAACTCCTGAAATCTATTCCTCCGGATAGGCTGCGTTATTCGCGAATTTTATCCTCAATGGACCTCATCAGCGAGTAAGATACCGTCTCGCATGGTGTTAACTTTCATCTGATGTATCTTTCGATAGCCAAAACCCGCAGCTTGAAGGAGTTGAGCAAGACAGGTTCCTGTTCGGAATTGCCAGCAATGCTCCTCTGGCCCCCGTCTATCCTCTCTATTTTGATGAAGCGTCTGGTCTTCACTTCGTCAAAATTGGCACAGCCCATGGGATTACTCAAGGATCAACGTTCGACTTGCTGCCAGTAATGAATCCTGAGGCTGCGCTATTCGGTTCTTTTGTTGTCGTCAGGTCTACGTCTTTCTGTAGCTTGATGACACCTCAGAACGAAGGCGATATGCTGTCCAGGACCAACTCCAGTCCTTTGTTTGTCCAACGGAGTGCAGAAGGACAGAAATGCGAAATTCGTCTACATATTACTCGCAATGACAGATATCAGGCTTCTCGCAATTACTTGAACTCCTTGCTTGGGAATGGAAGTTATGATCTCCGTAACTTCATTCTGGTTGATGATCCTGGCGAAGCTCACTTAGAGGTATCAATCAACCGCAGCAATCAGGCAATGTTCCAGCTCTTGGATAAAGCCGTAACGCGGCATGGATTTCATTACCGGTATCCTCGCGTTGATGCTCGAAATGACAAGATGATTCCCTTCTTCGAAAACGTGGCAAACTATTACTCGGAATTATATCGGACCAACCATTGTGACCAGGAGCTGATGGACGATATCCAGGTGTCCTGCTTTCGACTCGAAGAAAAACCTTCCACGTTTAGTGAAACGGATATGGTGACCATTGGTCAAGATCTCTGCGAATATAAAGAGATAGACTTGGTTACCAAAGACGATTCGTGTTACGGGTTTAAGATCATTAATCACGGTTCATCCGACCTCTATCCCATCTTGTCGTACTTTGACAGCAGGGATTTTGACTCAATCAGTCAGTTTTATTATCTTATTTGTGGGGTTTATGACTTACAAGTATCGAATACCTTTTCCCCCTTTAGCGACTTGGTATAAGCCTCCATCAAGTGGGCCTTATGAACTTGAGGCTCCGTTAAAGAAGTTTGGAGGCTCCTTAACTGTCGGGTATGGGAGCGGTGGAGCTCCTCCGGTAACTTTTAGCCTTCAAGAAGACCAAGATATCGCCGTTGGGTTTCTCAAGCTTTCTGTCTTCACTCGTCCCATCGACTTTATCGATCCCGTAAAGCAATTGTATACCCCAGACCTCGATGCTCTCCTGTCAAAGCATACATGGGAAGTTTGGTAATACCCATTATTCAACGACGTCGCCCCAAGCAAACACCTATCAGTCCTGTCTATTTTTGGCCGAACTCCCATTGCCATGCAATGTCCCGCAGAACTGCCAGCATGCCGAATCATCTTTTAGTCAGGAGCAAGTAGATCGTATAGTCAGACCAGTTGCATTATTTAGAGATGTCCGGTTCAGTAGGTTATTTATATGGAGTTATTTTATTTTATTTTATTACGAGCTTCTCATTTTATATACATCGTTAAGTATCTATTCCAACAGACCGTAAGTGTTTAATATATACGACATGAAATGTAAAATACCTCAGGCTTTCGGATTGATCCAAACCCACACTTCATGGGCGCCGCCCGCAACAGAATTCCACATACTTTGAAGGATAGTCCAACATTCCCTTGGGATATAAATAACAATTTCCACCACGCCCGCACAAATCCACCACACCAGCCCTCCGAGACACCCAAATAGCGCCACCATGACCTTATAGGATGCTGTGCCTAAGTTTGCTATCCATGACCAGAGTGTCTTGGGGACGGTGATAAACACTGCCGACAGGAAATCGCAGAAAGTGTTCCACACATCCCTGAGCGTCACATTACGAAAGAACGTGGTGATAGCTGAGAAAATGGTATGAAGCAAGGAGACGAACTTGAGGACGACACTCCAGATCGCACGCCCAGAAGCCTTGGCACCGCTCCAAAGCCATTTGAGCATGATGATAATGGCCTTCGGGATGCGTTTTGTGATCAGTTTCCAAATCCAGATCGTGATATTCTTCAGCCATCCCGCTAAAGTTACTGTCACAAATTTCCACGACGCTCTCCCCATATCCGCTGTAGCCTTTGGTACCTTCTTGATGACTTGCCAGAGCCATTTGAACGCATTAAAAATGGCCGTTGGGATGCGTTTTGTCAACAGCTGCCAAATCCAGTTCGCTAGGTCTGCCAACCATCCTGGCAAGGTCACCGTACCAAATTTCCAAACTCCCTTCCCCGCAACCCCTATAGCTCTTGGAACCTTCTTGATGGTTTTCCAGACCTTCTTTGGTACCTCTACTGCTTTGCGCTTGCACCAAGACCCAAACACCTTCCTGTTTGACCAGCAATATTTGCATGATTTGACGACAGGAAGCACAACGACATGCTTCGGCACGCTCCACAAGAAGAATTTCGGTATTTCCCAGATAAAGAATTTGATAAAGGAAACAATCGCTTGTGCTGCCTTTTTGCGCGTGCTATGTTTTTAGCATTTCGTGTTTTGAAACGAAGGAAGTGGCCGATGCGACGCGAGGGGAGATATTCTACAATCGCGCGATGACCGTTTTCGGCTGCAAGACGAAGAGCAATCTGCCCATCCGGGGCGATAAGGGTGTCATCAGCGGAGTAAGGTGGCTCGAAGAGGAGTTTGACGAGGGATAAGGAACCAATGCTTGCCGCAACCATCAATGGAGTACGCAGTGTGTCTTGAGAATTAACATGCTGCTTGAACATTAATGAAAGTCGTAAACAGTTAGACAGCTATAGAACAGAGATCGTACTGACTAATTGACCTAATGCATTGGGGTCCGCGCCTAGATCAAGTAATTGCTTGACTATGGATACATTTTTCACCGATACGGCTTGTAACAGAGGAGTTTGACCAGTCCGATGCTTAGTATTGGCGGTCACGATATTGTGTTGGATTAGTAGCCGTATGGTCTCGTTGTCTTCCCTTGCAATGGCATTGAAGAGTTCTTCGACGATGGCTTGTTTAACGGATATCAATGGAAAAGAATCGTGGCTGGAACTTGAACTACTTCCAATTTCTGAATACTGGGGATAGCGGTCGATGGGTTTCGGTGGCTCCTGTCCATTCTCTGTTCCATTATATGATGGTGCCTTTTGCCCTTCGATGAAACTTTCCAGAATAACACGGGCGTCGGGGTGCGTCTCGGTTATAGGCGCGGCAATTCTAGTCAGGAGCGCGTCGAACGCACTCTGGGGAGTTGACCCTCTACATATTCGGGAAGGTTTTCCATATCATTGGCCATGGTTGTGTTCTGAGCTTGAGAGAGCTTGGGATATGACGATTCTGGGAACTTTCAGTCGATCTATAAAGAGGTTTTTGGTAATCAGTGGTCCAGTTAACGAATTTATAGGACTGGAGTACATATCCACGGTGCCAATAGAAATGACATGGCTTGAGTCGTCTCCAGTGTGAGCATATTTCGGACCCGTCATCACTGCCTTCGCTGCGGCTGAGCTGGGTACTAGCCGGGCAGTGTTTGACTTGAGGATGAATGCATCGTTTCCAAGACGTTGTTGACAGCTCCCACTTCAATGCAAGGTTCGAACCAAACGACAAGCAAAGTCCCCTGAGTGCGCCAAGCTTTGTACAAACAACCGTTTTTGGAAACTAGGCGCAAATATCGGCAAGCTCTTCCTTGTTGCCCCATCTCCCCACTCAGTGCATCTCGTAGCATCTTCTCTATATAAATCTATGTCATTGCTCCAAGCCCGGTCAGAACAAGTCGTTTCTGTTCCTCAGATATAAAGCGGTAGTTTCCCATTGAGGTGGTGAAAGTACGAAGGTAACGACAGGGTTCTGTGCTATATATACAACAACACCATTTTACAGCGCGCCCTCCCGACGTTGTGCAGCTTCTTTCGAAACGGGAAGGCGCACGCAGTGATGAAGCAAAGTTGTGCCAAAAACGTTTGTTTATACAAACCGGGGCGGAGGTGGGAAATTTTGGGAAGGTGCCAAGGGCTTTGCATTTAGCTGGAAACAGATCTTATCTCCCAGGCTGTCTGTGAGCGTCCCAATCTGAACGCAAACTAAATGTGACCCACCCCTTGCGACTTACCGCCCAAGCGATTTTGAAACAGCTCGAACTAGAGGAAAATCCCATGGCAGAGTCTTCCCAAGCAAGTACCAAACAATGCATATGATTTTTTGGAGACGTTGTTAACCGCAAGTTGCACTGTTTTACAGGCTGTAACCGACCTCTATCGGACCTGCGTAAACGAAATAAGGCATGGTATGAAGTCCATGAATTTTGGAGCCATCCAGCTTTGTTTAGTGGTTAAGCAGGAGCACCGGCTCTAATACCATCAAGGGATCGAACTACTATCATGCGTCGAGTAGCCAGAGGAGCATCTCAAAATAGGAGTACCAGACAGCTTGCTCGTCCGCATCCTTATGGAGGTCCCGGGGAAGATTGATGAACCGTCTGGCTGGTCCGTCAAGCAATACAATCGAAAGGTGGTTGTTTCCCCACCAGAACACGCAAGTATTAACACTCTACCATTGATCAGACCACGTATATCCTATCTTGAAGGAGCAGAGGGTGTTGGGATATCCGGTGGAAACTTTGTGACCACGGACGGGGATTACATCGGCGAAGTCATATACAATGCAGGAGTTACGATAAATAATTACGGTGAGATGCATCATTGTTTTGATGAATCGAAACAACTATGCTCACCCACAAACCTTTCTATAGCAGCAGAAATACCTTCTTCAACAGTAACACAGGTAGACAATACACAAGCGGTGTGGCATAATATTAACATTAGTATATCATCGCAACTACTAAGGACGCAATTTGGATAGGTTTCTGGAGATACCTCGACGCCATTGCCTATCCAAAGAAGCTGTGACGTTTATAATCGACATCTTGGCTGCAAAGGCCGTGGGTTTCCATTGTGGATTCCTGAGCCAAACAACAACCTTCCAATAGAATACCGACGTATAGGTATTGATATCGGTGATGTGGGTATCATCACCAAGTCGGGCAACTTCGACTTCTTGTTCAACATTTGCCTGCCTGCAGAACACCCTATTCATCGAGACGGTGTGCCAGAAGGATTTACTCCATGTAGGCCAGTGAGGTCGAGTGATATTCACAGATACACGGAGTTCGATGCAGGAGCTTTTCTTACGAGCACTTCTGTCGATAAGTCTCGTTATGAGGGCGAATATCTGTGAGTGTTTTCCCCAAAATAAATTGCAGTAAAACCTATTAAACCTCTCTCATCAGCAACGGCACATTGATCTTTGAATCTTCTGCAATGGAAGGAGCCATTCTTACGATGCCGGATGGCGCGGACACACTGGAATTAGCAAATGTGTTGCACTTTGAACGTTACTTGGCCAAAAATGTCGCGAGCTGGTATAGGTACGTTCTTGTTGAACGTGGACGTCAGGTCGAAAACGGGGAGGTACGACTAGTAATAGGTCGTGACAATTCGCGAACGTGGGGTATGGCAACGTTTGAAAACGCTTCTACCCACGGCGACGCATTGCAGCTCAAATTCAAACCTATGGAGGAGAATGTTCTGGGGAGCCGAAGGTACACTTGGGAATCATCTGGTGTCGCTTCAGCCCGTACGGGACCCAGCCGTGCACAAATCGAGGAGCTGACGACTGAGGATAATTTGGACATAACGAATCAAACACTTTTCGTCCGTACATTGAACGCAAGGCTGAAAACCAAATCATGGCGGAAGTTGACATCGGCCATTGCACAAGAGCTCACGCAATTGTACGAAGATCAAGAGAGCCACGATGTCCCCCTTGAAAGTTTTTCTTCGTCCCCTTCCAGCTCTGGCGGATCTTCTGCACAGGCTACAGATACATATTCCAGCGCCTTGAGGGTGCCCATGATCCACTACAAGGGCTTGGCACATCTCGGTTCCAATCCTCCCGCGGCTGGGGTATGTAGGACAGGCGGTCTAATTGACGATTCAGGCTTATAACCGTTGCCCTTATCACAGATTGCCCATCCATCAAATGGAATCAATGAATTGGCGCTGATAAACGTAAGCACAAGGAAACCCGTTTTACAGCAGATGTTCTGATCTATATTTTTATTCCAACAGATCTTGGAGGACTACGATGAAATTGATGTGATCATTACGAAGGACGAGGATTGGATATCAGTAATAACAGAGGTAAGCTTTAGCTTGTTAATGCATGGTATCGGTTTAGATTCTGACTACAAGTACAAGGATGACTTGGTGCTTCCACCCGCAGAAGAACTTCTCACGCGCATCATGAAGCACAGCAGTCCTCGGGTCAACAAAGAAGATGGTATTTAGAATTGTACTTGATATTTAAATATCGAAATAATTGCTAACAATATTTGAAGGCTTCATCTCCTTTGTTCCGATCCCGGAACCTCCATCTAATATCGTTGGGAGCTCGACAGCACCACCTTGGGTTAATGTTGCAGAATCGCCTTCAACACCACCGTCCCGTTGGGCTGTAGATGTTCCTTCGGCGCCAAAGCGAGAACAGCCAGAGAACCTTTTCGGCGTTTCCAAAAAGCTTACGAAAAGACCCGACATTGAGTCGTCTTCCATGTCCAACGATGATAGCACCAACTTAACCACTATTTGGAACATTCTGCCAAATAGTGACGTTGGCAGCACAGCGGTACCGATGTCTTCGACCCCTTCGACCCCTCGACATGGTATGGGGCATTGGTATTCGACTCCTTCGGAGGTTGGCGACACAGAGATGGCAAGGGGAATGGGATTGGATGGCACCGTGCAAAATCTGGAGACTGGCACTGAGTTACAGTCTCTGCTTGTTCAGTCCAATGAAGCGTCACCGGTGGATTCAGTATTCCCATTTTCCTATACACGTTCTGCTCAATTTATACCCCTGTTCGAACGATCCACCTCATTAACCCCATCAACCCTGTCAACCCCCACCATCCTCACACCCGAATCTGCCTTATCAGTATCGACTAGAGCCTCCAGATTATCGACCCCCAAATCTGTTACCTCGCCTGCCTCCTCGAGCACCATTATTAAGAGTGTGGATGAGTCTCCTGACCGCATACAACTGGACCCAGACAAGGAAGAAGTTGCAGGTGGCGGAGTTTATGAAGGAAAGATATGGAGGCCACGGGAAAGTTTATGGCGAAATAATTACGGAGAGTCTGGTCCACGAGATTTACAAGCCCCGAACACTCCGCCGAGCACTCCGCCGGACTCTGGGTGCTGAGCACGTTATGTGATGGGTTGTGACGTTCCTACGCCCTTTTCCCATATCATTGGCTATGTACCGTTGTCCACTGTCTCTGCTACGGTACATACGGCGGGGATACGGGTGTATAATAAATTAGACCTTGAAATAGGGATTAATCTATTTGGCAACCCCCTTTCCCGCTGCAACCCCGGGTTGCTAACAAACATGCGAGAAACCCCTTAAATGCTTCAATGCTTACGTCATGAATGACATTTTTGCCGTTCCGGCATGCAAGGTAGGGGATTGAAATACGATAACATTTGCCACAAGTTTTTCAAGCAGCGCAGCGTGCCGCATCAAAATTTGAAGTTAGCGTTACAACTTATGCATACTATCCCTACCCGTTCTTCGTTTTGATCACATGTTTGGTTTGATACCCTTGCCCTCCTCCCCTTGCCATAATTTTTTGTATATAAACTTTTATATTCCTATTATCAATGAATGTGAATTTTAATTGAGGAAAAACAAAGCACTTTGAGGGAAACCGAATGAGGAGAAAAGGCTTCCCATCAATTTGCCGTCATCAGCCAATAAGCAATCACATAATTAAGATTGGATCAAAAGAAGAAAGGGTAAGGGATAGTAGCAGCCTTGCACATGCTTGCAATCTTTACATTTAATTTGTTATACTACAGTCGGTACTTTCTTTGCATTGAATATCTCTCTTTAATCAAGTATAACAAATGAAGCAGCAATAAGTATGCAGTGTTCTCTGTGCTTGAATTTATGTTTTCAATATTCAAAGAGATAGCTTTTACGACCATTGATGTTCGTTATCATCGTGTTTATACGAAGGGGTGATTTGCTGACTAATAAAACGGCAGATTCAACGGCAACACGGCTGCACGGCAGTACGAGTCGCACACTGAAGCCCAAAAAGGTAATTATGCATGTAGCAACCCGGGTTGCTGATGTTGCCAAAATTCTTATTTAGCAACCCGGGTTGCATCATGGGAAAGGGGGTTGCCAAATAGATTAATCCTTGAAATAGGCACGCATTAGTAGATTTTCCTGAACCGCGTCCTGACCTGAGTGGGCGGGGTGATAAACATCATTCTATTGAAACCTCATGGGCTATAAACAACTCATGAACATTTGGAACTAACTGATATTAATGCATTGGATAGAGGTAGGGGCAACAAAAAAGTAGAGGTCTACTAGGTTTCGTCGTGTGTATACTTTGTCAATACATGGACTTGGCGAAGACAAGATCGCAGTCCTTTCAAATCGACTTTGGTGCCTGTGATGACATAGGACAAAAATAGATCACAGGAGTAAAGCCGTCAATACGGTGACGGTGTGCATCCCTATGTCTGCATTATACTCATCATTCATCTGTTCTTCAGTCACGTATGCACTGCGCATTCCTATAACGTCTCCGTTCAAGGCGAGCTACACTTTCCCCAATTTAGCATATCACAATTGGAACGTGGTGTTCGGATAAGAGCCACACGACTCTTCAAGCTTGTGTTTTTGACAGCTAACAACGGAAGCCTTAGTATGTCGCGAAATAATATCACATTGAACGGTTTTGGTTATTAACTTCTGTCTGGATATATTACTCTCTGGTTTACACGATCGACTGGTACCGGTTTATATCAGAGGTTCCGGTAGGAATCGCCAGAGATAGAGCAGATATATGATGGTCTGTCCTCTCCTTCGAGCATGGACATTGGTTCATGGTTTACTGGAATCTTTGCAGAGTTCAGGCTCCTGAAAACTTGGCGAGTTCAATATGACAGGAATTGAGATTAAACCGTATTACATTTACGGAGGACATCCTGCATGGTGCAGCATTGCATATGCCTAGTCTCTTTACCAGATCTCACTCTGTCGGACGACCTGGAAGATACCTTTGGGGGACACACTCGGTATTGACAGCTATAATCCTAACTATTCAGCTGTTCTCACTAGGCTAAAGCTCGTTATAGAGTCGCAGGATGAACATCTGTGGAGTGTTACTCTTGATGGAATTGCCCTTAAACAGGAAGCTATAAAGATGGGTTCCCAACTGAGACAGGACAGACTTTCTTCGACACAGCACACGAACCAAGCACCGTGATCCCTTTAGAGTTCTACAATGCCATCTGTTCGCGTTTTCCTGGCCGTTGCGCTCTACTCTCTATTTGAAGATGATGTCGCTCAGGTCTGGATTATCTCTTGTGACACCGCGACTCAGGTCGAGTCTTTCTTCAGGCGGGTGCTTGACCATTCAGTCACCCCAGGTCACCCCTCGTTAGCTATGACTCATAATTTTGGGCGCTATCAGTGGCGAAAAAGATTTCATACATCCGCTTGACCTCAGCGCCATCAGCAAACCTATCACACTCTTTGGTTCAGAATGGGTGGCCTGTATGGCAGCATTCGAAGCGGACACTCGGCACTTGGACTTCAAATTGGCAGATGATTTCTTGTGCAACGTTCACTCCGTGTAGGTACCCTTACTACATTTTGAGGACGAACTTGCACTGCATGGGCATCTGCTCCAAAGTCTTACAAGTCCCATGTGTAAAAGGGTCCATTAATCCCTTCAAACAAACGCTGTGGTGGTGCTTGATACCCACAACGAGAGGCAGCGTGAGTAGATGAAACGCTTAACATGGAAGGCGCCCAAAAGGCGCTCAACTTGACAAGGATACCTCTTCTTCTCCCCTAGCTGAGGTGCCGCCGTATTCCTTCCCGACTGTCATAACGCAAATTTATCGAGTTGTAACTATAGGGAATGTACTCCAAATGCATAGTCGCAGAGAGAATCTCAATGTCTTCCTGGTCAATGGCATGACACGTCTTCAAAAACCAGCAAGAAATCACCGCCGACGTGCCCTTCGACAAAACCCCGCAGCCCCAATCCGGTGACATATTTGCACTCCCTCAACTCCAATTTCTTGAAGCTGCGGTGCATCCCTGCACTTTCAACCAGAAGGTCGTCACTGTAGATTGGTTTGTATCAAGATCAGTTCTTCAAGGAGCGGGAAAATCCGACCGCTGAAAATGCGTAAGTAACCCTCGGATGCCCCAACTGCATGGACTGCTAACCGGTGTAAGCCTGACGGCCCACCGCTTTATATACAGTCCGAGCAACTGGGTACCACAGCGTGTTTATAGCGCCATTTTGGTGTAACGGTTATCGCTTGTCGGATTGGCGTGACTAGCTTCAGGTCCCCAATCCTCCAAGTCCCACCCGCCGCTTTCTGGAATGTGAGAGCAAATCCATCGAGGCCTAGATCGGCGAGATTGAGCGCTCGGAAATTGCCCCAAAGATTCAAGCCAAATCCAGGATAGGTAATATCCATATGACGAAGTTGATATAAGATTTGTGTAATCGGGATCCGAGCCTTCTCACCGTCAACCCTGAAGGTAAAATATCCCACAAATATTACACACCCACAAGCTATAGAGACCAGCAAACAAATCTGGGACAAAAAGTAACTTTAGAATAGGCAGAATGATAGCAAACCCATAACAAGTTGATCTATGTAGTGGGTGAAATCTGGGCCTCAAGCATTCGTTACCACTGAAATATTAATAACAATGTATCTGAGAAGAAAACTCTGCAGGCCTCCAGGTCCAGTCAGCATATATATATGATATTTGGCCACAATATTACAATAACCTAGACAACTGAGAGAGCAATAACGACAGCAATAAATAAACAGGATGTCCATCCGAGTCTGCAAGACCGTGCGCTAAAGCTATAGAGTAGCCCGTCAATGAAACTATGACAATATACCGTCGTAAGTATTCACGCACTATAAAAGGGTGCGCACGCTAGGGTGCACCTATGACATCGAGTCCCAAGTCGAGCTCAGCTGCAGCCTGCAATAGCGCGGCTTCTTCTGCATCGAAGCATAGTTGAGCCAGACCCAGATCATGCAGCCTTGTCATCTGGACGATCATGCCCAAAGAGTGGCTGACGTCGTTCTTAACTGCGTCATCTCCGGGTCCATTCAGAAGCTCCCATGCCTCGTCGTCCATTTCGTCTGCCATACAGCCCCACGCAGATTTTATGGCGCCTGGGAAGTTAAATGAGGCCATGATGAAGCAGACTGGGGAGCCTGGGGAATGCGAAATCAATGATCGTTTGTGAATATGACTAAGACGGGTGTATTTACATAGACCACTGATTCGTTGTTCTTGGAGAAGTTTTGGGGAGGGTGATTTATCTACAGGGGCTTGGTCGTCTATGAGATCCGGCAGAGCATCCCCAACTCTGTATAAACGTTGACACGCTGGACAGACGCGGCTTTCTGAGCGGCTTTTGTTGTACCAGAGAATCTTGAGGAAATGAGCATACAAGACTTATAAAGTAGAAGTAGACGCACAAGGGCAGTTTCCTCTGGCACTATTGTGCATAGCATTTGAAGAACTTCGTCTTGTGCAAACTCAGCACACAAAGGATCCTGAAAGGCAGTCAGAGATCAGTCACAGCTTCATGTGAATTCATTTACAGTCAACGCTGGCGGTTGGGCAAAGAATGATGCCATGAACGCCCGGGCATCGCGAACGCGAGGTCCATTTCCAGGATCGTGTATGAAAGGCTCTTGGAATAGGATTTGTTCGATTTGTTCGACAGTTCTGGGTATGTATTCCTGAAACGGCTGGATCTCCTTTTCAACAGAGAGCGACTCGAGAGGTGGAGGTGAAGGTGTCCGGAGAGATGGTGGTGAAGGCGAAGAGGGTGCACTGGACTGGTTGCTACGTTGCGTTTCAAGGGGTTGGTCGTCGACGCGCTGAGGACGCGGCTGTGGAAGACTGATACTTTGTCTTTTCTGATTCTTGTTTTTGGCTTTTGTCTTCTTCCGGTTATTGGAAGGGCCTGGCATGTCTTGTGGTCGTCAACACGGTCGTTGGTGTTGAACAGTGGCTTGACGCGTCGGGTCACGCTGAGCGCGTCAGAACGTGATGGCGTCGAGATAGGATTAGATTAAATCTTGATTAGATTAGATCGGTAAAAGAGTTTGCCAACGACACGAGAAATTTTGAACCAATTGTGACTCGACTTGACTTGAGCAACCAATTATAACCTAAACTGATTATCCTAGATCCAGATACTCACCATATTCCGTCTTTCGGGAAGACGAACGAGACTTTCGAGTCCTTGTACATTATTTTCAAATCGATCCTTCTTTACAACAACCCACATGGCGCAAACTATAGAAATCAATCAGGTACGTTCGTACAACATATTGCTTTGCCAGTATTCTTATGGTTTATGTTTTACTATAGACAGCCAAGAGAGATAGCATCAGGGAGCTGGAAAAGAAGTACCAAAATCGATGGAGATCGGAAAAGCTGTTCGAGGTCAACGCCCCGTCACAGTCCGACACCGCTGGTCTTTCACCAGTTGAAATCAAGGAACTCCATCCAAAATGGTTCGGAAACTTCCCCTTTCCCTACATGAACGGAAGTCTACATCTGGGACATGCATTCACTATTTCAAAAATCGAGTTTGCTGCTGGATACCAAAGGTTGCTGGGCAAACGCGTTCTCTTCCCCATGGATTCCACGTTACTGGGATGCCTATTAAGGTGGGTCTGAATCATGACAATGGAAGTCTTTCTGATGGATGATACGCTTTGCTAGGCATCCGCAGACAAAATCATTCGCGAGATGGAAATGTTCGGACCCGACTTTGAGAACTTTGAAGAAGTTTCAGCAGAGATGGCGCGTATTGAGGCAGAAAAGGAGAAAGAGGAGGAAGCAATCGTAGCGGCCACCCCAGGCGACAAATCAAAAGGAAAGAAAGGGAAACTAAACGCGAAATCTACTGGGTTGACATACCAGTTCCAAATTATGGAATCCATCAAGGTCCCAAGAGAAGAAATCAAAAAGTTCGCCGATCCTCTGTATTGGTTGACATATTTCCCTCCCATTGCCATCGTAAGCGTTTTCCGATGTATAACTCTTCATTTTATTTTAATGACTATCAACGTATAGGAAGACCATAACGATTTCGGATCGCGTATCGACTGGCGCCGCACTTTCCTCACCACAGATGCCAACCCTTACTACGACACCTTCGTCAGATGGCAAATGAACAAGCTCTACAAGTTGAACAAAATCAAATTCGGAGAGCGTTATACTATCTACAGCCCTAAGGATGGTCAACCCTGTATGGACCACGATCGTCAAGATGGCGAAGGCTTTGGACCAACGGAATACACCGGCATCAAGATGGAGGTAGCGGAATGGAGTCCTGCAGCCAAGGAAATTATCGGCGAGAAGGTTGGAGGCAGGAAGGTTTTTCTTGGTCGCTGCTACTCTCCGTCCAGAAACTATGTGAGTACCTCATCATCTATCTTCCCCGCAGACCAGCTAATATGTCGCGAAGGTATGGCCAAACCAATACCTTTGTTGGCACAGCCATCAAGTACGGAATTTTCGCCGCCAACGATAAAGAGGCCTACCTCTGCACCCTGCGCGCCGCCCGTAACATGGCTTTCCAAGACATCATCACCCCCGCGGCCACATCGAACAGCTGGTCGAGATCCCCGGGTCCAAGATCGTCGGCACCAGGATTAACGCGCCCTACGCCATCAACCCCCGGGTGTACGTTTTGCCCATGGACAACGTCCTCGCCACGAAGGGCACAGGTGTCGTCACCTCCGTGCCGTCCGATTCGCCCGACGACTACCAGACCCTGCTCGACCTCCGCAAGAAGCCCGAATTCTACGGCATCGAACCATCGTGGGCCTCCATCGACCCCGTGCCCGTCATCTCCACGCCTACTTATGGCGAGATGACCGCGCCGGCTGTGGTCAAGCAGCTCAAGATCCAGTCGCAGAAGGACACCAAGCAGCTGGCGGAGGCCAAGGAGATCGCGTACAAGGAAGGCTTCTATAACGGTACAATGTTGGTCGGCGAGTTCAAGGGACAGAGTGTGCAGGAGGCGAAGCCCAAGGTCCGCGATGCTATGATCAAGGACGGACTTGCATTTGCCTATGCAGAACCCGAGGGACTGGTCATCTCGCGTAGCGCGGATGAGTGTGTTGTTGCCCTGATGGATCAGTGGTACATCGATTATGGTGAGGCTTCCTGGAGAAAGGAGACTGAAGCGTGCGTATCCAATCTTTCATCCATTATTAACGCCTAGCTGATGTTTGATTCAGCATGTTGGCGAAGATGAACACCTACACCAACGAGACGCGTCACTCTTTCGAAAAGACCTTGGATTGGTTGAACAAGTGGGCGTGTGCTCGTACTTACGGTCTGGGCTCTGTTCTCCCTGGGATCCCCAGTTCTTGGTGGAGTCTCTCAGTGACTCCACTATCTATATGAGCTACTACACCGTAGCTCAACTGTTGCACGGTACGGCTTTCTACTCTTAAGCTTAGACTATCTATTCAACCATGTATCCACAGACTCGAGCATCGACGGAAAGAAACCCGGACCCTTGGGCATCACCCCCAACCAGCTGACTGATGAAATCTGGGAGTACATCTTCGCTGGAGGCGCCTTCCCGGACCCCTCGCCCCTGCCCCGCGAAAAAGCCGACGCGCTCAAACACGAGTACGAATACTTCTACCCCTTCGACGTGCGCTCGTCCGCCAAGGACCTCGTGCCCAATCATCTGACGTTTGCGCTGTACAACCACGTCGCGCTGTTCCCCGAGGACAAGTGGCCGCTCGCCATGCGCACGAACGGGCATCTGATGCTGAATGGGAAGAAGATGTCGAAGAGCACGGGCAATTCATTGACCATGCGCGAGGCGATTGAGAAGTTCGGTGCGGATGCGACGAGGCTGTCGTTGGCTGATGCCGGAGATGGGTTGGAAGATGCCAATTTCGAGGAGAAGACTGCGAATGCTAACATTCTGAGGATTCATACTCTTTTGGCGTGGTGTGAGGTTAGTTGGCCTGTGATTAACTGGTCTATATCGGATGCTGATCCCTCATTATTTGCCTTAGGAAATGGTCAAGGATCAAGCCAATCTCCGCCACGGTGAAAGAAACTACCATGATCAAGTCTTCGAACAGGAGATCAGCGATCTCATCAACACCACCAAATCGCATTATGAGGCGTAAGTCATACTACCCTGAATCTCAATGTCCATTTGACCGACCTAACTACTCGAATTTCAGCACGAACTACAAAGATGCCTTGAAGTTCGGGTTCTACGACTTCAAAGCACCCGCGACTGGTACCGTGAGGTGACCAGCGACGTCGGCATGCACGCAGATCTCGTCCTCTACTGGATCCGCGCCGCCACCGTCATCGTCTCCCCCATTGCCCCCATTTCGCCGAACACATCTGGTCCGCCATCCTCCAGGAGCCCAAGTCCATTCAACTGGCCCTGTGGCCCACACCCAGCACCCCCGTCGATCCCACCCTCATCGAAGCCGGTCAATATATGCGCGGAACGATCAAGACCATCCGTGATGCCGAAGGCTCCCTCGTCAAGGCTTTGGCCAAGGCTAAGGGCAAGAAAGGTGTTGTGAGCGAGAATATGTTCGATCCCAAGAAGCCCAAAGCCGTCCGTGTGTATGTCGCCACGGCTTTCCCCGAATGGCAGGACAAGTGTGTGCAAATCGTGCAGGACTCTTACTCGAAAGAGGAGGATAAGGTCGATGATGCTAAGATCAAGCAGTTGTTGGGTGAGAACGGACTGATTAAGGATAAGCGGGCTATGCCTTTCATCCAAGTATTCAAGGTTCGTTTCGTCAATTATCTCTTTTTCTCGTTTTTACATTGTACTTATGAATCGCTACAGAAACGGATTACCCAGTATGGTGCTGAGACCGCCTTCCGACGGGCACTGCCCTTCTCCGAGAGCGCTGTCCTCCGCGAGTTGCTGCCCTACTTGAAGAGGACCCTCAATCTGACCGACGCCTCGGTCCTGTCTGTCGAGGAAGCTCTCCAAAAGGAACAAGAGCCAGGATATACCAAGACCATCATCGACTCTTCGGAACCAGGTGCCCCGGCCTTCGAGTATTATAACATATAAGTAATACCCAAAATTTCTGTCGTCGTGTTACGCTTTTGCTCTTTCGGTTTCGGGTTATGCAGTTTTTTTATAGAAACTCATCTGATTTTCTAATGCTCGTGATCTTGGTGTTGTTTGCTTCGAACTTTTGTTTAACAGGCTCAATCCGCGTACTACGTATACTCGATGATATGTCCTCAAATAATCCCTTGCAAGCGTCTACTCACCAACGAAACTTACAGATAGCTAGACGGATAACTAGAAGTGTAAGTTTTGTGAAAATAGGATGCTAGGACGGTGGTCGCAGGACAGACAGAAGCTGTTTAGCCAAAATTCAATCATACAGTCTTCAGGGCGGACTGCAGAACTACATTAAGGTGGCCACGAGCGATAGTAAAACATCCCAAAATAGAATTCAGTCTCTTTGTCATTGTTATCTCTGACTGACATTAGTTTTGTATGTGATAAAATAACATATCCTCCATACAGTGTTCAGGCGCTTATTGATACATCGGCACTCTATTATAGAATCTAGCTCCAAGCCTCAGATTTTTAGGATTGGAATTACGTGGTAGTAAATTTCGAATTCAGGAATTGCATAGCCTGTAGTATAATACTTAGTATCAACAGGCGCCGGACATGAATCTGCTAGATGTGAAAAACGAAGAACCCAAAGGTTGTAATCTGATTGTTCAATGTCCCATCAACAGGAGCGTCTATACGAAGTACTCTACATCTTTCCCAGTCCGTTTATAGTTCGCGGTATCATGGACTGGAGCACCATCTACTGCCCTCCAAATCTTTGCTTAACATCCTCCGGCATGGAGTCCCAAGGCGGTCTGGGAAGCGTGAAACCTTCAGACACACCAGCATAGGTCAACCCTCCCATTCTAGCCATAGGCTTGTACTTCGCCGGATCGGGCACACCGCGCACAGGGTCAAGTATGTCATTGCGCATGTGGATGTACTTGACCTGGGCAAGGACGAGTGTGGAAACGGGGTCATTGGTAGCGGGGTCCAGGACGTCGACAGTCCGCAGGAGCTATGAAATCAGTAGATTTAGTAGTAAGTAAAGCATCTTCATAGAAACGGACGTGCCTCGCATTCCATGGAGAAGGCACTCTCTTTCACTCGTGGTGCTTTAACGTGGATCTGCAACAGCATCGTTAGATGATGGACGCTATCGTTATTTATACCATAGGCAGGATAAAAGCCTGAACTTACACTTGGCGCCTTCGTCAATCCACTAATTGGCCATTCACTGGTTTCAATCGGAGCTTCCGTAGAGCAGATGTTGGACTGTTCGACCCATGGCTCACTGATCATGTTGATCGTAAATCCTGCCCCGGAAAGCACGTTGACCAAGGTGTCTTGTATCACTTTGGGTCCGCCGTGCGCACAGGAGAACGAGACTACGAATGGATTTGGGCATACCTACGAAAGAATGGATAATCAGAATTCACTGAAGAAGCAAGGAGAAAAAGACAAGAATACTTGGTTGAACCAACTATGAAGATCCAGGGCATATTAACGGTAGTATAAATAAGTTACAGTGAGGTAAAGGAAGCTCACCTGAAAGGCGCAAGATTCTCGACGCCATCCTTCGACACGGACGACACAAAAGCTATGGGACGCGGAGCAATACCCGCTATTCCAATAGCGTATATCCTCCTGACAAATAATCAATTACAACATTACTTCCTTCGAGCAATGAAAGAAAAGTCAAGGTTCGTCCAGACGAACCTAGTCTCCTCCTTCGAAGTATCAACGACCGTCCAGCCGGCCTTCTCCCCTTCAGCCCAGGCCCTTCCCTCTGGTGTTTCCTCAATGTGCTGCCCATACGTCCAGTTGGGATTCGGGGACGTGCACATTTTGAAGCCTTTGTTCTTTTCGAAAGGAGGGAGTTGTTCGAACGACATGGTGGAACGGTCAGAGTAGACGATTATGGGACGATTCTCACTTCGACTACTTATGCGATTCTCGATTTCCTCACGATTCTCAGAGCGTCCATAATCGAATTCAGAATTGCTTTCAGAATCGTCCCGTAATCGTCTGCTCTGACTGTCCCTAGTGGCAGCTGGCCTGTGCCAATGAGACCCCAGAATAAATACTTAGTACTTAGTACCTATATTTAGCGCACCAAGAATAGAATAAGGAAAGCTTCCCAAGCCTAAAAAGCCTAGAACCATTGATGCCATGTCCAAGAATCTTAGAAATAAACTTGAACAAAGCTAGAGGAAATGGCAAAAGCCGGCTATTCCGAACAGTGTTGGACAAGGTCAAATAAGGTCAGTCATAGTCACCAAAAGTTAAGTCATCAGTCATTTGACTAATGGCTTGACTGAAAAGGCGTGATGTTCATCAATTAATGAATATAAATCATTCACATGACGTATCGCGACTTCTCGCAGTATGTAGACATGCCATTCGAAAACGTAGATTATGATTAATCCGTCGAATAACTCAAATACGTGGTCCCACTACCCGACTAATATCTGCTTGGCTCCTAGCAATAGAGTATCTAATTTTTCAAGTCTAAATACAAATATGCGAGCAATATTTCTGGAGCGGCGCTCCGCTATGCGCTTGGTCTCCGTGAGTCACATGTGATCACTTCAATCAGTCAAAAGTCGATCAAATTTTGACCACAACCTTACCGGATAAGTCACGACTGTTCAACACTGTGTAACCGAACAGACGCTTATCATAAGAGTCTGTTCGATATCCATTATTCGGTTTGAATATGAAGAATGCATATAAGTACTACCAGATTATTCGGACCAGGTTACAGGTGGTCATGACTGATTTGATACTCATTGATACTCATCTCCACAGTATTTGTACACCTCTGTTTCTGCACTCTTTACATCGTGATTTCAACGTTATAACCTGGATCCATGGATGCTTTTTGTTCATTCCCTCTTTCCACATCCCCCTTGACTCCCTGTAATACACACCAGAGCTCTTTGGACCTCTGCTGAAGAAATTGTCTTGGTTGACTTTTTGGTTAACAACCAGGCTTGTTTCATTTGAACATGAGATTGTTCACCAACATGCCAGATTGAGAGGCCAGTCATGGACATGTACAGGAAAATGGAAATTTGCTCCTTGAGGGAGATGTGAGATTCTAGATATGAAGTAGCTAGAGACATTATAAGTAAATGTGAAGTGAAAAGCAAATGTGAAGAGTCTTACCTCAGTTGTTGTGAGGGGTGGATAATTATGCCATGGTTGGCGCAGCGGAGCATGATCCAGTTGAGCACAGATGTAGTTGGCTCCAGAGTGAGATTACTTATTCTCGCAAAACTAACTGACTATGCTTTCTATGAGTGCATCAGCCCTCTCGACACAATCTTCATGTTTGGGCCCTAGATGTGAGCTGGAAGATGTCCCCTCATATGACTTGATCTGATCATCAATAAACTATTCTTTGTGTATGAGTTAGCACTTAGCTGAATACAATGGAGATTAGTACGTTTACCCATTATTACTTCCTCAATCTCCCATTTTCACTTTCATCATTATCAGCGGCGGCTCCTAGGTCTAAAAATAGGTTGCCCATCGCACCGTGCTACACAACTCCCATAAATCTCCCTGAGGCAAGGCTGGCAAGCTGACTCACAGGTTTTTTCACGACCCACGTCAGGTTGGGTACTTTTCGTTTACCGACGTGTACGATACTATGCTTTAAGCTGCTTTGCAGTTTTTTTGTCATACTAGATAGCCTTGTTAATATCTACTTTCATGACTTCCTCACTTTCCCCTTGAAGATTGTAAAGATATAAATTTACATGTCTTCATAGCGCTGTGCGCTCGAAGAGAAACGAGTACGTTCACCATGTCATGACGTGGGACCGTCTCCATTTCGCTTTATTCACTATAAGTAGACCAAACGTTCGACCTACCTCTAGATTCCTAAAAGTTCGTTTCTACGTAGGATGGAATTTGGGTAATATGGATGCGACATGGATGAGCGAAGGAGAGAGGTATTGTGGGAACAATCTGGCCACAATTTATCATGTACCAAGAAAGATTGAATACCGATGGAAGTATCCCGACGGCATGTGTTAATTGAGCTAACCTTCAAAGTTCAGCAGAGATCAGACAAACTTAAGCTCACATCAGGAGCAATCTTTACAACTATACATAATTTTACATTGACTCGATGCTCCCTTGCGATACTTGACTGAGCTTCAGGGAATCAGACAAAGGCCTGAATCCTGGGATCTGATCCAACTTCCAGGTGACCCTGAATATTACAACGTGTTAACACATACATAGACAAGTCAGTCATTGTCCTGTGCAAGAGCTGTGGATTATGCTGTGGATTTCTATTTCGACACATATTGCCTATGAATGAGTCAGCCATGCGGTTCGCAAGGCTATGGAAGCTGCGGGAAGAATACTATTAGTTGCTTTGGTCTAAAGACGGCAAGATTTACAGTTGTTTGCTTCATACGCCCCTTTGAATCATGCCGCCAACATCGTCAGAACAGAATTTCCGCGCCAACCTCTCTCAATTCCGCTGGGCAAGAGGAAACAATGACGATTCACATACACAGCCGGCAACACAGTCTTCGCAATCTGGGAACCCTTTCTCGCGGTTCTACAATGCAGTTGCTGGCGATTATATACCACTGAGGTCGAACGAACAGTCAAATGAGGACGAAGCTTGGTTCGCGCTGTCAAGATGGGAGAGGTGCGTGCGGCTTGCACAGGGTCGGATAATGGTCTCTACGACGGAATGCTAAAGCTACATGTCTTGCTTGCAGATTGCTTGGATTTGGAGGGTGCTTAATAGGCGCTGCAATATGTTTCTTCGTCGCGTTCTTGACCCTGCCTTTCCTCGCATTGAGGTTAGTTCTCACCCACCATTGAATGCCATTATCTCATTTCTTTCTCCAGGCCGGCAAAGTTCGCGCTTTCATTTAGGTAACTCTTTAATATCAAAAACTACCTAGCAAAACGGAGCTCACACGATGCTGTAGTTTGGGAAGCATGCTCGTTATGTTTGGGTGAGCAACTGCATTCAGCCACTCTTGTCCTGGGGCTCCATTAACAACACTTCCGCTTCAGTTTCTCAGTCCTTATAGGTCCAATAAACCACTTCAAACATCTGATATCGAAAGAACGACTACCTTTCTCTCTCGTTTATTTTTCCAGCTTAGGACTAACACTATATTTCTCATTGGGAGTGCGTCGCTTTCCTCTCGGCTTCTGCTAATATTAACCTACACTCCACAACAGCCCAGATCATGGATAGGATGCGTACTCACAGGAGCTGTACAAGTACGTCATTATTTTTTCGACGATTACCTATAATGCAACCCAACTCCAAATCACAGGTGGTCGCACTCGTCGCTTATGTCCTGGCGTATTTCCCAGGTGGCACACAGACTCTGCGGATGGGAGGGTCGCTTGCACTCCGTGGAGCAGGAAGCCTGCTACCTCGATAAGATCACCAAATGATTGTTACGCTTACAGTTACTCGAGATCCGCTGTACATATTCATATTTATCTGGACGGCCTATCTGACAAGCTCGTCCACCATTCACACCCCTCGCATTTGAGGCATATCCATAGATGAAATATTGGTATTTATATTAACCAGCTACACAAACTAAATACGACGATAGTGATGGCCATCTGATATTCGACCGATTTTTTATAGTACAACATCCAACAACCCTTTGACCCATTTTCAAGCAACAGCTGCTTAATCGCCGTCTCCCCCCATCGACAATTCATCGTGCAATCCTGCACTATCCCTCAACCGTCTACACATAATCTGGATATAACCTTGGTTGTCTCGCCAGTCACGACCGAAGGAAGCCTCATCCTACAGAGAAATCATAAGTCACAAAGTAAAAGAAGAGGGCCAAAGACTGTACTAACCAGCTCGAGCGTCGCCAGACGTTGCAATGCCAGCTGGATCTTCGTGCCCACATCTGCGCGGAAGACCTCCGGCTCTGACGTAGCCAAAAGGCGCATAGCGTTCGTTATTGTAGCTTTTGCCGGTGGCATATTCATATTTCGAGGTTCAGCGTAATACTCCAGGTGGCGCCAAATGAGTAGCAACAGCATCTCGAGCGTATCGAGGATGACTTTAGCATCCTGTCTAGCTGCGGCTCTGATCTTGTCCAGCTCTTCGCATAGCAGCGATCGCTTCTGCTCAATCTCCAACTCGCGTAGAAGAGAAGGATCGATGTCTCGAAGAATCTGATAAAGGCAGGATGATATGCGATGAATAAATTGCGCACAAACAATTGTATAAAATACGTCACCTCTTGAACACTGTTCATGCCAATTTGGTCCTTGTTGGCGAGCTCTGCGCCGATATCGGATATTTGTTTCAGAGTTTCGGCGAGATCGTTGCAAAGATCATCCAAGGCGACCAATGTATCTCCCACAGTAGGTACAGTAGCTGAATTCCGAGAGGTCAGTAAATAGTAGAGACAATTACAATTTACTTATGTCACGTACCTGTGAAATGAGATGCCCGCTCTTCGTTCCGAGGAGTGATTGTTACAGGCGACAGAACGAGCGTAATGTCAGGTTCTGGAAGATCCTTTAGCAAGTGTTCATATCATGCAAGCTTGAACTTCAATTACCTGTGAATTCACTGCACGCGCCAATATAAGAAATAATACTCTTCCGCAACGACCGTTCTTTTCGCCGAACTTTGAGATCGAATTTAGACCGGTTACCGAATCCTAGTCAGGAATGTCAGAAAATCGCTCTTTTCCGTGCTTGGGAAACTGTACGTACCAAAAGCATAGGTCTTGGCCAGAGTGAAATCCATCTCCGTTTGAGGCACAATATAAGAGTAAACCTTTCCTCGACCAAGGCATCTCGTTGATAAACCCAGAATAGCAAGATGGATCGCTCCGAACCCAGAATTTGGCGCCAGCTTCAAAGGGCAACGTTCGTGAGTAAACAGGTGACGAACTATATAACACCAACTTACCACTTCTGTTTTAGGAACAGTGGGGAGGATGCTGGTGCACAGGGTGATGATCAGGTGTATTTCCTCCAACGTAGGAAGGGTGACGGTTTCCGATTCGTTTTTGAGCAAGATGGCAATTGTAGAACCATGAGCAGACAAGAATTCTAAAGCCTACAGAAAACACACTTCATCAGCCCGGATTCATACATGTACTAGAACAACATACTTGATGGGTAGCCGTTGTGTGTTTGCTCCCTAACGTGGCAAGTATCCCATCTACGACTTGCAAAGCAGGCATAAATAACTGATGATACCTCTGGATGGCGGAAGGCAAGAAAGAATCCTGATCTATAATAATCAATGTAAGTATATATGTCATGATTCAGTAGAAAGAAAATCTGCGCACCTATGAAGGATTGGTCGGCTTCAGGTCTTGTGTCCAGATAGTCACATTGCGCTAGGATGGGCAACAATTGTGCTTCGAGCAGGCGTTCAGCACCAGCACGAGTTTGCGACATCCTGATGAATAGCGACATCTTGGATTCGTATACGTAGAGGGAGTTTAGATCATCTAAATAGCATGGAAGTTCAATTCATATTCTTTGCAAACTGCAATACAAAGCCAACTTACCAGGGTCAGGTTTAAGGACACCCTGCAGCCGTGAGTCCGACTCTTTGATGCTATGCACAAAGTTAGAGAGAATTCCATGTCGATTAAGAGACACCAGCACAATATGCTGCTTCTCGAGGCTCGAAAGCTGCACAATAGCATCCAACAGCATGAATGCAACCGTCTTCCAAACTTCCGTACCATCAATGGCATCCCTGGAGATCGTAGTGACCAGCCTCTCAATCGCAGGCTTGAGAACCGCAAGACAGCCACTTTCCAGAGTCGATGACGTGGATGATTGACGGTCGCTGAACGAAGACGGAGCCAGAGAAGGACTTCTGCCGCGGGACATGCTATCTCGCATAGTGGAGGAAGTTAAGGTTGTCGAGAAGGGATTGCTTTCGATCTCTGCAAGCGTCTGTGTGATAGGTGAAGATTGCGAAGATCGTACAAGATGCATGAAATTGATAAGAGCAGCATAAAGATTGCCGCGAACGAGCTCGACGTGGTTGTTATCGAGGATGCCCTGTAGGATGTTTCGAAGTATGTTGTACAGTCTTTCCGCTGGCAGCGTTCCAGACTCCGAGTCGCTTCCGAGAGATTGAAGAATCAGTTGATGTCGTCTATCCTCCCTTAATTTCGTAATCGACGAAAGGATAGTTTCCGAGAGCAGGACCGCCGTCGATTCCTCGATATTGCTCGAACGAATAGCCGCAGGAAGGACATGGAGTAAATCAAACAACATGTTCTCGCGGCGGTTATGAGGCAGTCTGTCAAACGACTTCGTCAGAGCCAAATCCAAAAGGCGTCTCCAAGCCTCAAAGTTCCCAACACGCGCGTGCGAAACCTTTCGGCGATGATTCTCGACTGCACAACTTTCGAGGATGTAGTTCATCTCTTGATCAAATTGCTCATTCTGAGCAGCTGTTGCAATGGTCCCCTTCGTGTGCAGACCCTGCATAGTCAACATGAGGAGGTTCAGCAAGGCTGCTCGATCCACGATTTCACAATCGGAAGTGTCTTTCCGGATACAAGACTGAAAATTGACGGTCTGCAGATATTGCATGTTCACGCTCCGCACTGTCAGAGTGTCGGCCCAGTCAAACATCAACGACTGCAAGAAATCGATGACCCGCATTGGCGACTGCCCGAGCTCATGGAAAGTGGCAAAATTGTGTTCCTCTTCATAGTCGAGATCTGTGCCGAACAATATCTCCAAAAGTTCCGATACCGCTTTGTGGTGCCCTTTGTTCGTGAGAATGTGGAGTTCCAAAGCGACGAGGTCAAATATGTACGAGCGCAAGCGCAGGAAAGAGGCAAATGACGGGACAGTGGTCGTCACCCTAGACCCATCATTGTAAATGACCTGGATGGGTGGTACGACAGACGGCGGTTGGATATGCTCGGGTGCAAAGACGGAACCCTCGCTACTTGACGAGCAAAGAAATCCTCACGCGTTCGCAAATATCGAGTAGTGAAGTCGGACGTCCTGGGGTGCACACAGAGTTGATAGATCACCCGATAGCACCGCTCCGCCAATGCAGGAAGCGTGGCAAACAGAGGGCTGACCTGAACAACGGGATTCTTCTTTCCTTTCAGCCGAGGAACACCAGCGTTGACAATGTCAAGGAGGACATGCACACTCGTCTCACGAGCTCCTAGAGCATGAGGATCTTGAATCGTTTGATTGCTGTCCTTGCCACCAAAAAGTAGGAAATGTGCGACATTGGGATACGGCCGGTTGACGTCCGTATCTTGAATGAGGAGATTTAGCGCCGCGAGGCGAATGGCTTGTTCGAGGGACTCCGATGCTGGATAGATATTAAGAGCGCCTGCCCCCGTCGCGTGATCGGCATAGGCCTCGGACTCTTCAACATCATCCATTGCCGAGGAAGTAAGAACTTGCATAAAACCGGCCAAAATGCGATCGGAATCGCGGGACCTCTGAATCAAGGACACCAAGGTAGAAGAAGAGGATGTGAGGGACAATTTTGAGATGATCTTGACGGAGAGGAGGACAAGTTCCGAATGATTAGGGTAACACATGTAGGCGGCGAGTGCAGGGATGTATTGAGGACCGAAAGAAAGAGCTTGATCAAACCTTGTGTAGAAAGACCGCGAGTGCACCTGATGACCAACGATGTCGGTCGTGTCTAATTCTGAAAGGAAAGGGAGGAAAACGTCAAAGAAAATGTCCTGAATCTCCAACACGCGATGTACGATCCTCAAAACGCGGATAATGGTGTTGCGGAAGAACGGCTCTTCGTCAGCCAGGCCTTTCTCGAACCCTTCAAGGCCGTCTGCGATATACGACATGATGCTTGAATGGAGAGGGGTTCTTGTGAGTAGTCGTCTCATTATGTCATACCCAGGATGAACGAGCAAAGGAAATGCCTGTTCTTTCGAAGCCGAATCGTCTGATCCAGCAACCAACAGATCAAGATTGAAGCCCGCCAAACTCTTCTCGACATACTCCAGGCAAAGATCGTTGATCTGCCATCGATCCGAAGGTCGCGAATACTCTCGATTCGAAATGTTGGCAAACACCGTGTCAACAACAAAAGAGGTGAAAGGGCCGATACCGGGAAGACGATAGGGTTGTCCAAGATTTCCAGGAAATGTCTCCCACACTTCCGTGCCCAAAGCAATCTCTGCCATTGAAAGCTGCTTTGGTGTGTGCAAGAGCGTGCACAAGAGTTTGAGGAAAGGGATGGTTGACGGGTACAGACGATGCGGCGCTTCGACCTGCTCCAACTCGACTTCAACGCCCTTTCCTGTGGCCATTGACACACCTAATCCACCCGATGTGCCGACTCGCACATTGATTATCTCAAGCCTTTCCATCAGAGTCCACACCGCCTCGCATATCTCCACACCTGGATGACCAGCACCTGGCTCGCAAAATGCAGCCAACGCCTCGAATATAGCGCCCTTCAACTCCAACGGGATGCCAAGGGGGACGAGGGAAACAAGGGTCGGTATAGCCCTAAAATGGGCATGCGAGGCAATTGTCGTGCGAACAGGAACGGAATTGGTCACAACTGTCGATAAAACACGTAGGAATGCCCGAGCGAGGAGCACATCCTTGGGCCCAATGATGAACTGATGCGGTGCTTTTTCGACGTGCGCCAGATTCTGGAAGGAGGTACTGAACGATTGAGTCGATCCAAGAGATTGTATTTGAGGCTGCGTGCGAGGATTCGATGCATTGGCTACCCATGACTCCAGCAGGTCAAATATCGCAGTCCACGAAACGGAAGGTGTCGTCGTGGTCGAAACAGACAAGACGCTACCTGGTATGACATCGCCTCCACCCCTCGCCAGGAAATTGTAAGCAAGCTCACTGCATTGTTGCCCGTTTGCTAGGCCGCTCAGCATGTCATAGAGTGCAGCAAGCATGGTCAAGTCTTGAGTAGGCGTTGACCAAACTGCCCACTGAAGGAAAGACGGCAGGCGACCGGATGTCGATTCCACAGACTCCTGATATGTTAACCGGAATGATCCTGGCTGAGGACTAGAGCCCCAGAATTGGAGTGCCCGCTCTTTAGGCAGTGCAGAGTAGAGGAGGCCGATGAACGAATAGAGCATCGCGATGTCATGGCGTGGAGGGGGCCCTGGCTTGTCTGTATCGGGGGAAACAGCAGTAGAAAAGCGGTACGCGGTCCTATTCCGGTCGGTGCGCGCAGTAGCCAAGACAAGATCTTCTTGCCTTTGCTTGATCTTCCGAAGTTCAGATGAAGCGTGTGTGATGAGGGATCGAAGGAGGGTCTCAAATGAGAACAATACCACTGTCTTGAAATCTTCTGGCGGCACTTCCCGCTGATCTTGTGGGTCGGCGGTCGTGTTGTCAAGAAGGGACACCGTTAGAACGGTACCATTTTTGCCTTGAAGATGAACCACACAAAGCGCAAGGTATCTGAAAGCGTCTCCTTGCACCGCGTTCCAGACCTGTGTCTCCAATTCCTCTGCTTTGAACCCACTCTTCTGTTCCAGAGTCGTGTCGTTGTGTCGAGCTTCAGTCAAGAATAAAGTCCACTTGAGTAATAGAGTCGCTTTAAGACCGTGATGCTTCCACTGGGTGGAAGCATCAAACTTTCTGGTCATGGATGAGATAAATGAGGTGTGCTTGATCAAGACATTCTGCATTGACGGGTATGGACTGAGTGGCTTGGAAGGGTCCACAGGATCAAGGAGCGTGAGCACGACGTTAAGGAAGTAATATGTCATTGGGTGGTTTGGATTTGAAGAAAGCCAATCTATTATTTTCTCGACCTCGCTTGGCGAAATGAATCCTATCCTTGCTATTGAACAAAGAACGACGGCGAGATACCGTCGTTCATACTTGAGTGATTCGTAGCGTGCGTTCAAAATATCGAAGCCCAAGGAAGGATTTTCTGATTTGGATGTGAAGATGAGGTCTCCGAACGCGCAAAAGATGACTCACGTTGTCCCGTTGGTGCGACCGTATTACTTCCTGCATTTTTACGAGCAGCATCCGCGTTCCCAATGACCGCATCCAGATTCTCAATCTCCTTGAATATCTTCATCCCCATCGACACTTGTGTGGTGCCTGTCTTCGTCCCAGGCAGGAGGTCTCGCACATAGCTTGAAATTCTCCGGTACGTCACCGGAGCATCAGGACCTTCTGCAGCTTCGGTCGCTTCAAGCAAGAATCGGAGCGAGTCCACTAGCTCCCGCCGCCGCTGGTGATAAGTAGCCACGGTAAGTTCCATACAGGTGACAGCTCCGATGTTGGGGTTTTGAGACGTGACATAATGTAAGATGCTAGCAATGTATTTTTCAGAACAATCGAGTTGCTGGGCGAGGAAGATGGCTTGACGGGCAAATTCGACGTTTATTGCCGTAGCTTTCCCGTTGATGGTGGGTTTCCCTGAGAAAGACATGAGATTAAAGTTGTATAAACATGGGATTTCATTCACCAGTTTCAATGTCGCGCTGTTCCTGAGGATTTCTGGGTCCTACATCGAATAAGTTGGCTAAGCGGGGCTTTTGAACCATCAATTCGTCGAAGAGTTCTTGTTCATCTTGGAATGTCTCGTGTGGTGAGAGTGCCTTGAATAGAGTCTCTCGTAGACGATGAATAGAGTCCATGAAAGATAGATGGCGCCTGAAGAGTCCCTCAAAAGCTCTTGGCCCAACGTATTGTTGAAGGTGTTGTTTGACTTACAGGTCGCGTCCACGGGAGCGCGACTTTGAAGGCTTTTATTCCAAACCTGCGCAAACACTCTTGTCTCCCACAGCCGCCCAGTCCACTGCCTTCCTGTCCTCGATCCTCCATGTCCATTCTATTCTGTGTTCCTATTCAGTAGGCAATGTTTGGTGCTGGCAACACCAGTAAGTCGATCATTGAATTTCCATTATTATTCTACCATATTGATTCTAGATTCTATCAGCCTAGCTAATATTTTTTTACAAACAGTGCGAAATGGGAGATAGGAAATCGACGAAAGGAAATCAAAGCAAATAAACGGTCCCAAAGCTACAGAAGGCATATTAAAAAATTAGCAATTACAAAACAATAACAACAGCGGAATAGCTATGCAAGATGAGCGAAAGAACGGATAAAACTAATAGATCAGATCAGATGTGCATCACCAAATGAAGAGCTAGAGATATCGCGGTTAACAGGAATCAAGACCATGATCTCGCAGATACTCCGCAACAGCGATGGGGGCATCTTGCAAAAGAGACGATTCACGCTCCCAAGACGCGTCACTGGGAGGATATCCAACCCAATACACCAGGAACTGTCGGCCTTTCGGACTATCTCTATGGTCCTTGAGCGACTCGATTAGGTATCGTTTGTCGACAACCAACGTCTTCTCCGGTCGGATATTGGGAGTGCGGCGAGCAGGATGTGACCACGCTTTCGGGAGGAAAGCTTCGGAAGGGGCTCTGGCTCCCAGCGGCCGGAACACTCGATAAAGATTCGTCCTCTTGCCTTTCAGATGCGGATGGGCGATGCGACAATATTTGTCGACTTCACACAATGTGTGTTCGATGTCGGCGACGGTCATGGGGAGTCGTTCGGGCCCAAGACCAGAAAATTCCAAGCCTAAACGCTTGAAATGGTACTCTTGCGATGTGGTTAGGTATCGCATAACTTCGGCCTCAAAATCTTCCACATTCCGGCGGCCCTTGTCCATGCTTTTCCCAAACAGTTTGTTCAGGCCAGATATTGAGCCAGGACCGGAAATGACGAGGTCGTTAGGATGGAAGTTGAGGACTTCGGTGTAAGAAAGACATAGTATCAACTGATACGTTGAAAAAGGGCCCATACTAGGAAATGAAACGATATGTTCGTAGACATCCGCCAAGTATGGGGCGGCAAGGAGCCGCGAATAAAGTTGATCCTCCATGAAAGTCTCAATAAGGTATAAGTGGTTGACATGATTTTGGTCGGAGCCAAAATGCGGGGCAGGCTTTATAAACGCGCCCGTGTATAGTGTCATGCCGCTGTTGGCAGCGGCTGAAAGCACTTTTCGGTACTTTTCTTGGTCATAGGTTGACCATTTGAGTGGTCCCAATTCTCTGACCAGCAATTCCCAAGTGTCGATCTTAGTGTAACTGTTGAACAATAGAACACGGAAGACCACTTCCTCAGGGTCTTGAGAGCCCTTTTCAATAACTTCCTTGATAAGGTACTGACAAACCTTATCGAGGACGCGATATGTATTGCAGAAGAAGTAATCCCGCAAGACGCTGTCCTCAGTAAAGCTGGTGCGAAGGAAGTCTCGTAAGCAGACGGATTGCTCAAAATATTTCCGACATGTGAACAGAAATACACAGAAACACTCACGGTGGACTTTTTCCGGCACGACGCCTATCATCAATTGCCTTTCTTTCGGCAGCAAAACGCCAGAACGTGTCGAACGCGACAGTGGGATGAAGCTCGATGCCACATACGGTAATAGGCTCCGTGAAAGGGGGTGCAGGAGGAACAACTTCTGTTTTCGTGTCGTCACTCGATCCTGCGGCCGTCAAAGAAGACTCAGAGAAGACAGTGGGAGAGCGAGACAGTTCAGAAGGATGGCCCGACGCTCTCGAACACGTACTAAGCTCGACGCTGGTTGACTTGTCGTCGATGTCGGCGAATGGCGAAGAGAGAAAGTGGTATGTGGATTCGGACTTCGTATTTTCGCGTCTATATTTCGCAGTTGGCCTCCGGTCTGACGTGGTATCCGCGTCTCTGATCCTAATGGGGGCATGGTATCCAGAAGGTATGGGTCCAGAAGAGTCCAGAATTTTACTGTACGCGGAATGTCTTGTAAGGCATGAGAAGTGAGTTTCTGGTGCAATAGAAAGAAACATGTGCCACGCACCTTTTTAAACGCGTCTACACCGCGTTTTTATGTCGGATAACGTTCGACACGTCTCCAACCTTTCAACCCAAAACCAAGGAACGAATTGGGTTAGAAAGAGCAACATTCTCACGGGTTCGAATCGCCATCAATTCTCCTCCATATAGGTTCCCATGACCTTCAAGAAGGTATTAAGGGTTCTTACAGGGTTCTTACTTGGTTCCTACATGCGCGCTCATTGAACTCTTCTGAGTCCCAACCATAAAACCAATCTATCATGAACAGATATACTGAGTAGTACTCACGGTATCCCGATCCCCTATTTTGCCTTCGGATGTGACTTCGAAGTTCTGATTGCATTGTCGATTGGGAACTTGCTTGAAATTCTGCATCACATATTCTGAATCCCAAAAAAAAAATTGTATTTACACAAGTACCTACGTTGAGTAGCGTATTCCACATCCCGATATTGTGGCGCAAACGAGAATAGGCTGGGAGAATTTTATGGTCTTAAATGGATTCTAATATTCAAACATTTGGTATATACTTCAGCCTACTTATATATTATAATATTAACACCATGAGATTGCGTATTATATTCTTAAGGCTTGCGCACTTATACTCGTCGTCTTGAATAGCCGTGCTCTATAGCCTCATATGCACCATTCTTTCGATGTGTACGTTCAAAACTTTCAACTCATCGGCAGTGATCTTGCTCAGTTCGATAATTCATCTCTCAAAGATTCTATACCCAGCTCCAAGTTTCAACGCGTTTTGTAAGGTTTCTTTTTTAATTTGATCCTATGATAACTTTAGATTCGTCGAAATTCAGTCACTCAGAGCGAACTCAGAGTGCAGACAGATGCGGACATCCACCATACTGGCACATGTTTTCTGTAGACAGTAGACCCCTAGTGTAGGCTCATGCTCATAACTGGCATCCACATGTCCTAATATGGCGAAGCGTGTAGAAACCACACACGTGAAGTTCTCGGTGATGCGAATAGACGCCCATGCCAATTTCGTCCGCCGATCATCGAACCAATGACCATCCGTAAGTGCACAGTACTCAACGAGAAAGAACGCAAATACGCAAATTAACCCAACCTACAATACCCAACAATATACTGTACATAAGAAGATCGACATAAAGAAAGGTAATGAAATGCCACATATCACAACTAAGACCCGTGCCAGCCAACCAACGCAAGGGGGAAAAAAAGACAGAGAAAAAGGAAAGCAATAACACAAAAGCAAGACACGCCCAGTAAGCTACATGCATTCAAAACTGTCCAGGGCCACTCCAACCCTGATGATTCATACCCATCCCATTCATACCGCCCATCCCGCCCATCCCAGCACCCATCCCATTCATCCCGCCCATATTCCCCATACCTCCCATCGCACCACCCATACCCATACCCATACCCATCGCTGTAGGATCCCATGCACCCTGCTGCTGTTGTTGCTGCTGCCCGCCCATACCATTGCCCGCATTGCCTCCTAGATTCATGTTCATGTTCATGTTCATATTGCCCATGCCCATGCCCATGCCCATGTGCTGCAAGCTCGGTACTCCCCCTCCTCCAGCCGCCCCGAGCATCATGGCAGGGTTCATGGACATGTTGCCCATACCCATGCCAGTCCCCATGCCCATGCCAGTTCCCATACCCATGCCCATGCCCATGCCCCCTCCCATTCCCCCTCCCATTCCCATTCCCATTCCCATGCCCATGCCCATACCATTATGGTTACGCATCCCCCTCGTCCGTGCTGGTTTTGATTATTATTCCGGGTATGATGTTGGTTTTGGCCGATGTGATTTCCAATCCCCATTCCCATCCCCATTCCCATTCCACCTCCAGCCACCATATCCTCCATCCCATTCACAGAAGACGACACAGACGCAGATGGCGCGATAGACAGCTGTACACCGCCGCCTATCCCGCCCGATCCCATAGGCTGCGCCATCAGCGCACCCGAGTTGACATTCGTGTTTGTCGTCGAGTTCCCGAGACCCATGCCCGCACCCATACCACCCATACCCATCCCCACAGACATGTTGCCCATGCCCATTCCCATATTTCCCATGCCCATGCCCATATTTCCCATCCCAACGCCCATATTGTTCATACCCATCCCAAGCGCAGGATTCATGCCCATGCCCATGCCCATATTTCCCATTCCTGTACCCACCCCGCCGCCCATGCCAATGCCCGTCATACTCATGGGAACAGCATGGGTATTGGTCATGCTCCCGAACCCTCCTCCACCACCTCTTCCTCCATTGTTGTTATTGCCGTTGTTATTACCGAACCTAGGCCCGCTCATATCCGTCGACATAGCCATAGGCTGCGCCATAATACCCATTCCTCTCCCCCTCCTCCTCCTCCTCCTCCTCCACTACCAATACTACCAAACTGATGATGTCCACCGCCACCGCCTCCACCACCACCACCACCCCCATTCCCACCGCCACCTCCATTCCCACCCCCGCCATGTCCCTGCCTAACAGGCGACTTGGGCCTCAACGCATCAATCTCGCTCGACATCGGCACAACCGCCTTGCCCACACCATTCCCATTCCCGCCCATGATCGAGCTCGGCGCCGACGCCGCAGCAGCCGTCAGCTCGCGCAGACCCTCCTCCCACGTGTCCTGGTTCCACCGCGTCGCGACCACGCCCGCGTCGTCTGTGTCCATCGCGTCCGGGCCACCTTCACCGTCGCTAGGCCCCCTCCCATTGTCGCCCTCACCGCCGGAGCCTGCACCTGGGACGTCGGCCACTCGCACCCTCCCGTCTGGGGGCAAGCTGATTTCCTGGCCCGGGGCGAGCGCGGTGACCCACCCGCGGCGGAGGGAGGACCCGAGCTTCCCAAAGATCTCCAGTCTCCTCATCCCGAGGCAGAAATTCTCGATGAGCGTGTACATCTCCGGCGGCTTGCGCGTCGGGTCCAGCGGATCGCCTTCCCATATGATCACATCCGTATCTATAAAAATAAAAAGTGAGCAATGAGTACTGTACATGAAAAAAAAATAGAATAAAAGTGAGCAAACTCACCAACATTGCAATGCACGAACCAGCTATCCGTGGACCTCCTCACCGTGCCCCTGATCCCCATCAAGCAGTGCTGCTTCGTCCTCGTCAAAAGCGACGTGGTTGGCGGATCCGTGCCAGGCCCGCCTTCGCCCTCGCGGTGTTTATCGTATTTGTCCTTGTTCGTCCTCACCCACACGACATCCTCACACCGCCTGTAACCCCACTTCGCCAGCACTTCGCGGCCGCGCTCGAGGCCCTCGCCCGCACCGCTGCCTACCCACAGAAACACGAAGCTCGGGTCGGCGGCGAGCGAGGGGATGGGCAGGTCTTGCAGATTGTCCCATGTGAATCCGCTGCCCGAAGAGGAGCTAGCGGTACCTGACGACGAGTAAGGAGGGTCGATGAGGATGACGTCAAACTTGGACGGGTGTAAAGTTGCAAGGGATGTAGATACTGTTTGGGAGAGTGTGCTGATGGTGGTGGATGAAGTTGAAGTAGGTGCTAGCGGGAGATATGTAGGTGGCAGTGAGTATTGGTTCACGGATGCTTTCTTCAACTGTAGAAGCCGCTGTTGTTTTGGGTACCTAACGAATTGAGAGAAACGATATCAGACCGTATGATATTAACCAGGTATAAATGAACTCACTCTTCGAACCTCCGCTCAGGTTCAGCACCCTGTACCCAATTCTGCGGCCATTCCCCTCCATCAACATACCGTTGTGAATAGTCATTCCGGATAGTTTCCTCCTCAGGCACGTAATTCTTATACCGCTGCACACGAGCCCGCTTCGCAGGCGGCAGATCCGGTCTATTGAGCCTCTGTTCTTCCTCCTCTTCCGCATAGGCATCTATATCGTCATCTTCATCTTCCGAATCATACGCGTATTCGTTTTCTTCTGAATCATGTTCGTGTTCGTCGTAATCTCCGTACACGTCCCTATCCACATTACTTGATGATGGAACCAGAGGAAGTTGTTGGAGTGCTTCGACCTGTGCAGATGGTATAGTTTGCGAATGGAGCAGCCTCTTTCGACGCTCTTCCTGAGCGAAGCGTACGCGATGGAGAAGCGCGGCATGGCTATTCAAGAGGGCAGTGGCATCGGAGATCACTTGGGAGGAGGAAGGGTACGAGCTAATGTCTGTACTGCCATTTGCATTACTTGAGGTAAGTTCTGGAGAATTGATACTAGATGAAGATAAATGGAGTGTGGCCGACGACGCTGTCGACGACGGAAATGTTGCTGGTGGCGGTAATGCAACAGCCGCCGCCATTCGTCCTTTAGATCTCAGACTTCAAAGCTGAAGATTATGTCCTTGCCAAGTACTTTCGATTACGGAGCTTCGAGGACTCTCAGTAATATGGTCAGGGTGCCAACGTTTGAAGCGCTCAGTGTCTACTATCGGCAGAGATGGGAGGAGGTCAACCTGCACTTTGAGATCAATCCAACAACGGGCCGAGAGCACAGCCCCACAATTTCTAGAATCTGCCAGTGAGCCAATTTCTTGAAGTTCTTGTTCTTGCTCCTCGTTCTCTACCCAACAACCAGACAAATGACCGATGGATAGGTCATCTTGAAACTTGCATCTGGGTCACTTTCGGTGTGTACTGGGCGAGTACTTGCCTGCACTTGCGGACTGGAATAACCTCGCACTACTTTATGGCACTGCCTCTTGTGATATTGTTGTCGACTTCATCTTCATATCTGCCAATGACAATGGCCAAGGAAAGTCGTATTGCCAGTACGAGTACAACGGTACTCGTCGCCAGGCTACTAAAGGCGGAGTGTGAGACCTGACGTTCGATGTCCGCTCCTACCATTGTAGCTCTCATCGTACCCTCACTCACTCTCGTCCAATCCAATAAGATATATGGACGCAATGGTGAATACGCAGAATTCAGATCCACGAACGGCGATGTTTATGGTTAATGCACCTATGATGATAACTGGCGGCAATTTTGCCATTTCAACGGGCACACCGACGCCTAATAGTTTTCGACAAGGTGAGCTCTATAAAACTCTTGATTTTAACCACCTCATATTGAATAGTAGTATAGTTCTAGTGGAGCTTTTTGAGAGGCACGTCTCTCTGAGCGCGACACACGATACCATCGAGGATCATAATCCTCCCCGATGTAACCCAGACTCTCACCGACTACTCCTAGAAAGACTCGTTACATGGGCAGAGGAACCAGGGTCACCCCCATCTTGTGGGTATTTGGCCCCAAGAGGTCTGGAAAAACCTCCATTGCAGGCACATTCGCGGAAATATTACAGGAGCGGAACCGACTAGGAGCCACCTTTTTCTGAACGAAGACGACAGACGAGCCTCAGAGGCGTTCCTCATCCCCACAATTGCACTCCAGCTCTCGGAGTCTATTCCAGTTCTTCAGCCTCTCATGGTTGAGGTCATGCAGAAAGCTCCTTTCCTCTTCCGGAAATCCCTATCAACTCAAATGGAACAACTGATCGTTAGACCAATACTGTCTCTAGAACACTATGAAAGTAACTCTCAGCAAGTGATCATCATCGACGGCATCGACAGTTATCATGCTCCCGGATCAGCATCTCGTGTATTGGGTGTTATTCATGATGTTGCTCCTCGTCTTTTGGGCAGAGCGAGATTTCTTATTCTCAGTCGTTCTGACAAGGAAACACGAGCATCATATAAACTTTCTGCAATGAGCTCATTCACACATCGTATCGACCTTGAAATCATACCCCAGTCAGAACAAGCACAAGAACACGGACCTCAATCCAAGAAAACTAGCAAAACCAATCCAAGAGCTCCCAGTAAAACTGCATCAGTGGACCTTCCGGCGTCGACGACTGGGACTTCGTTGTCTCCTTCGAATTTCTCTCCTGATATAAACACTTCCTCGGAGCTCATACCAACAATGCCGCCACCAGCTTCTTCAGCATACGTTCCGCCGTCAGTCCCAAATCATTGCAGTGCATGTGCGCAACAACCAACAGGTGTCGACCAAACCAACACCAACGCAGCCAATGCCAGGCAGACTTTTCTCATGCCCATCATGCCTCCTGCAGAAGAGGCTTGTGTGGAATGTGTAAACCGCGATCTGGAAATGGTCGATGTAGACGTCACCTCACCAGGTGCATGGGAGAGAGCCAGCGATGTTCAATTCGAGGAACTCAAAGCCAGACAATTAGAGGAAGAGGAAGAGGCCAAGGCCAACGGCACTACGGCCGACAATGCCAACCCTACAATGCCCAGAGGAAAAGGTGGTCGCCAGCTGACAGAGAAGAACATGAAACTCCTGAAGGACAGCGTACGTATCTCTCATATTTTAATTGAACTGACTTGTCCACAGTACGCTAACCCAGTCTGTTAGAATTCCCGTGAGTCCACAGCACGGGCACGACGGCACATAGTAGACACATACCTCCAATCCCAGATGGAGTTACTGCAGGCGACAGCACGGGCGAAACTAGAAGCCCCACAAGTATTCCTCGATTCGCAACGGGAAGCCATGCATGAAGATGAGGCGGCGGAAGCTCTGGCGCGACAGCAGTTTTTACATGAATGCTTCGACCCCGAATGGAAACTCCTGCCGGCTGAGGACATCGCCTGTATAGATGTTACGCCAGGAACCAAGAACCCAGACATCCATATGCCAGACGCGCATACCGAGCTTTGTCGTCACGCACACCGTTTGGACTGCAACTACTGCCCGCCAAATGCAGAAGGAGAACGAACTCTTCTAGCGCCTGATGCACTAAGCCAACCTCGAAGCCACTTATGCTCAGAGACTAAGCCAATAATTCTAGTAAAGAGCGAAGAAAAACGGGCACAAGAGTCAGGCCAGGGATCCTTATTGGAGGTTACATCCATTATAGCTGGTCCTGGTAGTAATGGCCCCCTCGTTGAAAGTGGTTTGATACCCTGCTCGACCTCAATTTCGATTGCCGCGCGCCTTTTGAATGTTCTGACCTCTCCTCTAGATCGTTTTTTTGGTGCATGGACTAGTCTTTTCGTTGATCAATGGCCTTGAAATTTCTAAGAATATTACATACGATTAAACAATCCAAGCCTCGAGGAGGAAACGAATGAGCCGATGTCAGGATTTAGCACTGCGGTTTTTTGTTTTAATCTTCTTTTATTACTATGTAGTAACATTGGTGATAAAAGGCGTTTGGCCAACGATGTAAATGTTGCTGGTGGTGGTAATGCACACCTTAAGAGACTTCAAGCTTTCGAGCTGAAGGTTCGACATAAACCGTCACTGAGACAGACTCGGAAATAACACATAACGAACCTGTACCCGACTCCGAGGATGACGATTCAAACAATAACATTTAACAAGCCATTGAACCTCCCGATGCATAGCCCCACGACGACCTCCACTTCTCTTTCCTTCCTTCCTCCCTTATTCTTTCCTTCTGTAGTATATCTTATATTCTTATCTTGTATTATAGTTCTTCGTATATTTTCTACCCATGCTATAGTATTCTTACTATTAGTTTTATATATTCACGCACCACGTACAAGTGCCTCTGACGCCCTCGGTTTGGTACAAGCCATACTCTTACACTACGTAGTTCGTTCGGTTGTCACGAGGTAATTGCCCCCTTCATTATTTCAATATGTTCGGCAATGGCTTTAAAAATTACATACAAATATAAATTCAGGCCTCACTCTCTACACAGAAGAATATTTCTACCGCTTTGGAGGGCGATGGTTCATGGACTTGGGCATGCAAATATTCAAGCTCAAGATACTGGTTTTCGTTACTGCCGCCGTGTGCCAGAAATAGGTTTGATCGCGTTCGAAAAGAAATTGATTGGCTTATGTAAAGCACATATTTTGAAATCCCTGCATGCCAAAATCTTTGCTCGATATTTGCTAAGTATAACCGTACTCCAAAGCATTTCAGGCTTTGAAGGCCCCCTTCAATACCACTCTTACTCTAATTTATCTAACACTGATACCTGGCTTGAACAATGGGCAAAAAAGCGACCAAGGCGACCAAAAGTTTGTCTCCAGTGGACAACTGAAGAAGACGATCGAGGCGCGACACAAAAAGCAACAGATTGCTAAGAAGTTTGCTGCACGAAGAGGAAACAAGGGAGGCAAAGGGAAGGACCGTGCAGAAACTGGAGATGACGATGAGGAAGATGGGGATGAGGAGGTCAGGCCGACTACCAAAAAGTGAAGTTGATTTGGACTTGCGTTAGTTGTAATGTTGTGCTGGATTGCTTACTGTCTTTACATTTGTAGGTCCCAGAAGCAGATGACAGTGGACAGCTTTCTCTCGGGTGACTTCATGGATCAGAGTGACGATGATAGTCTTGGAGGAGAAGACGACGACGTCAATGTGCGTGTTCTCGGTCTTGCATTCGCGTTAAATGCTGCTCAATTAACCATTCTAATGCTTAGATGGACGGCGGAGATGATTCCGAAGATGATGAAGAGGAAGGGGGAGAAGACAACTCAGACGACGATGGTTCATTTGCTTCGGTCGATGAACTAGACGGTACGGATTAGCCTCCCTTCTTTCACTTGAAAAGTTTCTAATTGCCTTTTTATTCCTTCTTTTGAAATAGAGGATGGCGAGAACCACATGCTCGAACTCTCAAAACTCGCCGAGAAAGACCCTGAATTTTACAAATACCTGCAGGAGAATGACAAGGAGCTTTTAGATTTCAACCCCGATGCCATCCCTGGAGCGGACTCTTCGGACGAGGAAGGTGAAGATGGCGACGTCGACATGGAGGAAGAAGAGGAGAAAACACCCATCTTGACGAAGGAGCAGATCAAGAAGTGGCAAAAATCATTACTGGAGGTACGCAAAAGGACTGGGGATTAGATCTTGACCCGCGCCAAATAATTGACGCGAAACTGTTCCTCTCCCTTCCAGCAACGATCGTTACGCGCTCTCCGTAAACTGCTGATAGCCTTCCGCTCTGCTGCCCATCTGAACGAGGATGGTCAAGTCCTAGCATGGAGTATTGATAGTGCTTCAGGTAGGTTCATGAAGTGCTTCTCTGCAGATAAAACCTAATGTGGCTTTTAGTGTACAGCAAACTCGTTACCACCACACTGCGGTACACTCCTGTTGTGTTGGAACACCACGTACCCTACAAAACCCTTGCGAACGGCAAATTGTTTGTGACATACCTACTTCTTATCGTTATGTCTGATTTTTTCTTCCCATAGCAAAGCTCCAACCCAGACCCCAAAATTCAAGACTCTACAAAAGCTTATCCTTTCTCACTTCCACAACATTACGTACATTCTGTCACAATTGACCGATGAGGACACCCTGAGACTTGCTCTGACCGAAAGCGCAAAGCTAGTACCATATATCATCAGCAGCAGAAGATCAGTGAAGGCGTATCTGAAGGTGGGTTGCAACGTTATGTACTGATTACTAAGTACATGGCTAACATCTTGCTCGCTTTCTTTAGAAATGTTTAGACCTATGGTCCAATGGTGCGGACAGTATCCGCATCGCTGCATTCCTTTCCGTCCGAAAACTTGCAGCTTCGTCCGACGAATCGATCATTGACAATATCCTTAAGGTCCATTTTCGACGCTTCGTTTTTCAATGGCATTTTCTAACATTATTCTGTTACCAGTCAACATACCTCACTCTTGTTCGGTCATCGAAGTCAACAAGCGCATTCACCTTGCCCTCAATAAATTTGATGAAAAACTCTGCTTCAGAGGTGTTCTGTATGGACCACGCTACGGCCTACCAACATGCGTTCGGTTACATTCGCCAGCTCGCCATTCATTTGAGGAACAGCATGAAAATCAAGTCAAAGGCGCGTCATTCTATATTAGTTCCATACCAACGTGGTCGTCTCTAAACATTAGTCCCTCTATCCAGGAGGCATTCAAACAAGTATATAACTGGCAATTTGCTCACTGTGTCGACTTTTGGTCAATTGTACTTGCGCGAGCGTGTGACGTCGAATCGGAAGTAGCCAACGGAAAACAAAGCGAGCTCCGACCTCTCATCTACCCTTTGGTCCAGGTATGCCTCGGAGCTATCAAGTACGTCCCGTCATCTCTATAATTACCTTGCTCTTGGCCCCTTCCTTTGATTCCCTTTCCCAACTTATTTTTATGGCATTTACCAGGCTCGTACCCAACAGTCGCTCGCACCCTTTCCATCTCCAGATCATACGGTCTCTGCTGCATCTCACGAAGCACACGCAGACGTACATCCCGGTTTCCTCCTACCTCGTCCCCATCATCACCTCATGTCTTACCCCTTCGACCCGCCCAAAATCCTCTACTCTGCGTCCGCTTGATCTGGAGGTGCAGATCCGGGTTCCTCAGCAGTATGTGAAAACGCGTGTGCTTTTGGAAGGGATAATCGAGGAGTCCGTGTACTTGTTGGCCGAGTGGCTTGCAAGCGCACCTGTTCATGGGAGTGTCGCATTCCCTGAGATCGTTGTGCCCATTCTAATCCTTCTGAGGAAGAGCTTGAAGGCTGGAAAGAGCTCAAAGACGGGTTCGACAGGTAAAGAGCAGACCCTGGTCAAGGTGTTTTTGGAGCGGGTAGAAGAGAGCTCTAAGTGGATGGAAGAGAAGAGGAAAACTGTGCATTTCGCGCCGTCTCGCATGGGCGACGTTCAGGAGTGGGAGAGGACGATCAAGTCTAAGCTCGAGAGTGACACACCGCTTGGCAAGTATCTCAAAGTCCAAAGAAAGACGCGGGAAAAACGCCGCAAGCTCGTCGAAAAGGTGGGTTTCTGACAATTGTTTTGTTGTTCTTCGAGTTGGGAAAAAACTGACTGAATCTCTTTTCCTTAACGAATGACAGGCGCGGCACGGTGAGGATGAAATTCTGGAGGAGGATTGAGCCCGAGAGACATTTTTTCATGGCAGTGGGAGAAAATGACGTAGCTGCTACTTTACATTTTCCTGTGGCGTCCAGGTATTGTTGGTTTGAGAGCCATCATGTTGTAGACAAATTCCAGACTGGTGACCCGTCCTGCTGCAAACTTGATTATCGTTTGTTATGAACGTTGGTCAGACTCAATAGCCGGATGTTGTCAACACGTGGAGATTTCTAATCATGAGACCAATGGCAACTGCCATAGATCAACCGCAACAAGTAGTCTGAAAGCAAAACAGGAACCGTTTTCTTGTCGTCGTTCAGCGCCGAGCAGGTAGACCGTGTTCTTGGGTATCTATTCCGTGCATGCGGATCGGATAGGCGACATATAGTCCGTGATAGTAATATCATTCAGACGGTTCTAGCCAGCGGGTTCACAGGTCCAAATGAATTCAAATTCAAGATTCCACTGGGATTTCATAAGATAGACCGAGACACAAGGCTCGCAAACCCGGAGCATAGGCTGACGATTAAGCTAATAAAGTGGCAATTTACTGATTTGAGCAAGGGAGGATGGTTAAGATTACACCATGAGACGCGAGCAATCGGAAGGACCTTTTGACCAGACGCTTCACGCGTTCACCAAATTCCGAAGAACACCTTCCACCACGGCCTGCCTATTCCTTGCGCGCTCTTCTGGAACCCTTCAACAAGTCTTTCGTAGTGCAGAGGAGAAGTAGCTGGTCGAAGCATTCTTGCAGATAGAGGGTACTAACGATAGTTTAAATATACAGTTAAAAGTGGAGCTTGGGGAAGTCTCGCGGGAGAAGAAGTACCTTTTGTGCATAACATCGTCTCGCAGAGCACGTGTGGCCTCTACAGCCTTTGCAGTCAGCCTTGGGTGAGCAGCCAACGACTTGAGAAAAGTTTGGAGCTGCAGATTGGGTCTAAATGGGTCTTTTACCCATGTCTCCGCAATTGCGCTTAGTTTCTGGGAGAGAATCTTTGTAGATGGGGCGGCCATCACAGTGTGCAGCCGAGTTCAGAGACGACAGTTCGTGGACGAGCGAGGAAATCGCCGCTGCTTTGGGAATCATTTCAACTCCGATGATCCCATCATTGTGTGCTATTTTCAGCTCATTGCCGAACCTCCATGTTCTTTGGGGCTTACACCTGTTTTTCTTTTCTCTAGGGTCCGGAGGTTATTGCCTTACTCTCTCAATTCTTTTTAATGGAGTTGAGTTGTCACCTTCGTTCCAGTAATATTTCCGTCGGCATTTATGTATGTCAGCAGAGCAAGGGAAAATGTGGAGTGACGGCTGTCTATGTAATGTCTATCCACGGCGCTCTGTTCTCATTACTCTCAAGGGTCAATCATTCTTCCAGTCGGTTCTCTATCGACTATTTCAATTCCCGAGCTAACTTGTGTGCGCCCGAGTTTACTATAAAGTTACTGCTTCTGTCTCGCACACCATGTTGTCAAATGCCGTTTAGGTGTACCAAGTTCTAGGATCCGCCGGATTACTTTTCACTTCGTCTGTTGGCGGACTCAATAACACTTACACGTGCGGTTGGCGACGGTTCAACGGTACGCATAAAGCTGCGCGTTGCCTGACTATTGGTTATGTCCCTTTTCAGTTCCGCGGGAGTACCAACCGAGCCATAAGTATTCGTGATCCATGTCCAAAATGCTATCCCAGAAACCGAAGAAAAGGAATTACCTAATATCGTGCTCAGGATTTCTCTGTAATGAAGGTAAAGGTAAGCTTTTAAAACATGATTTAGGTCGTAGCTTTTGATCTTGCTATTCTATCTTTTGCTATTAGGCGTATCAATTTACACTATAGAGCCTCAACGTGGTGCTCAAAGCGGACCTTTTATTTTAAACTAGCTGCGTATTTTCGACTGCTACGATTCTTGAAGATATCATCAAGGCTTGACTGCACCACCAATTTTCAGGATTAGTGTGACCCTGATAGGATTTCTCTTCCTATCAGATAAAAATCATGTCGGGACTTCTGTTTGTCGGATTGTGAGAGACTTGATGAACATACTCTTCTCAACATGCATGTTTCAAGCTGGAGTCTTTCTCTCACTCGGACCTGGTATCGCCGATGCAATTTTACGATGATAATATCGACATCTGCTCGATATTTTCCAAAATACCTTGTATAATGTGATTTTTATTCGGCGCGGGAGAAATGTATGTGGTCGGGCATTTCTATCTCTTTGTGTTGAGGAGTAATTGTTGACCATCATTCTGCATTTCCGACTCATGCAAGTTCATTATCTTAAATAATCAAATAAGATCTCCACCGACGAGATTCTTCGGCGGTAAATGATAGTGAGTGGCATAAGTACCGAGACAGGGCCTTCTCTGCAGTGTACATAATTGCAGTGCCTAGATCCTGTACGTAGCGATCAGATTTTCTACTTCGATAATAGTTTTAGACACTGTTTCTGAGAATATTTCTCAAGACTGTTCGGTAAATTTTCAAAGCTTAGAAATCTCTTTCTACCGAAGAAACCAGTTCATTTTTACAGAACGGTTGCATCTAACACCCAACGTCAGAGACTAGTAGTACGCGCTCGAGTTTGTCAGTGTGACATGTCAAGATCGACGATCGAAATTCCTAGCAATTTGGTTCCGCTTTTCTTGCTTCCTCTAGAATTTCGACCACCCACTGAGCCTCGATGAACTGTGAATGTATAGCATCGCAGATTCGCCTTATAATATCTCGGAATAGCTGATTAATTGATGAATAATGGCACTGCCAGGGCGGGAATCTATGACACACAGCCACTCAGGCACGCCAATTGTTGGAGACGCCCGCTGTCTTCAGTCAATCTTGCAGTGAGGTTCAACCTTGACCGCGACTGTCGGCATCGTACCATACCCCTCGTCTTTTACCACCACCATGAGCTGCTGCGGAGAGCCCAACAACAATATTCCCGCCGCAAACAGGGCCCTACCCCAGCACACGGGCGGCACGATCGTCAATCAACCAGGGTACATTCCCGGGCTGGAGAAACCCCAGTATTTCCAACAACCGAGCATTTCGCCGCCACCTGCAATTCATGCCAACGCATTTTCGGCTAATGGGCAGCAGCAGACTATTCAGCAGCAGCAGACAGGATGGGGACAGTCTCCGTCTCCTCCGCCGAATGACTTTGGTCAAATGAATGGTGCATCGACGAACACGACTTTCAATGGAACTTATAATGGCGCATCATTTAACGTCAACAACGGCTTCTCTGCTTCAAATACACCTCTGATGCGTCCCGGGTCTGCCCATACGCCCAGCATGTCCATATCGACGCCACCACCTCCGAATGCTCTGCCAAACGCCCCTGTGCAAGACGAAGGAAAGATGTCCATCTCTATCGATTTTGGTATGTGATCATGCTCTTGCTCCATTTAACTTGACTTATCTTTTATTATCGTTGTTTTTGCTAGGTACCACTTTCTCTGGTGTCGTAAGTCTTAGCTTTCAATCCATCTAGATATCCTGGTTCTTATCCTGTTTCCTTTAGGCATTTGGCTCATCACGTATCGCTGGTGGCAAAATTCAACAAATTCTGCAATGGCCCGGATCATTCGAGACGTTCAGAAAGGTTCGTCACAGTCAGAGTACGTATTACGACTGCATGCCAACCTGCCCTTCAGATACCCACCTGTTTGCTGTACGATGAGTATGGTCAAGTGCTCGCATGGGGATTGGAAGCCAAGAATGCCGCCCCAATGCCAGGAACCACCCGATGCGAATGGTTCAAGCTTTTCCTCGAGCCTCACGCTCTGCGAGATGAGGCTTCCATCGATCCTCGTCTCCCCGCAATACCCGTAAGTAATTTGGAGAACCAGATCCAGTGACTTGAACATCACATCTTACTCTTAGTTGCCTTAATAGCCAGGCAAAAAAGCTCTCGATCTCATCATCGACTTCCTCAGCTGCCTTTGGGAATACGCAAAAGATCAAATAACTAGGGAAATAGGTGTTGTCGCCGATCTTAGTAAGTGGAATCTAAATCTAACCAAGTACGTAAAGTCGTAATTGACATTTCTATCCACCATTTCCAGATACCGCCGACGTCTGGCTTACGGTGCCTGCTGCCTGGGATGCTAGAGGATGTGATATCATGAGAGAGGCTGCAATCACGGCTGGACTTGTACAGAGCTCGCGAGCTGGAGACAACTCCTGGCGAGACCGTCTTAGGATCATTACAGAGCCAGAAGCAGCTGCAGTACACTGCGCTCAACTCAATGATCTCCATCATCTGAAACCATCCCAAAATTTCATTGTCTGTGATGCCGGAGGCGGTACTGTCGACCTCGCTGTCTACAAGGTCAGCAACGTCTTCTTCATGGTTATAAATTCACACATATTGACATTTACTCCAAATTCAACACAATCCCGATACCTCGCCGTCTTGTCACTTCCGCGGATATGATGATGCTTGCTTGCTTAGATTATTGGCCAAATGGCGAACCTCGAAATTGCGGAGATGTGCGCACGCTCAGGTGCCAATTGCGGAAGTCTTTTCCTCGACTTCCGATTCCGAGAACTGGTCAAGGTTGGTTCCTATTACAACGAAAGATGTAGATGAATGACGTACTCATCTATGCTGCATAGACCCTTCTGGGCGACCATCCCACCCATCTTGATCCACCTTCATTGGCATACTTCAGTCAGTGACGTCCGGGTGTTCTGATTTGATGAGCAATCTAACCTGTATCCGCATCCTGCGACTGCGCAGTGCATTCGTTTAGCGAAACGGAGAAATTGAGTTACATTGGTGTCCAGGACGATGGTTTGTGGAAAAACGGCGGCTGAAGATTATGTCCCTCTCTAACATTGACATCTTGTTTTTTTTTCTTCTTTTTTTCAGAGAATATGTTCCATTTCACATGCTTCAATGTTGAAGACCCGCACGACCCCTCTGTTGGGTTGATTAATGGACAACTGTCTATCCCTGGCGTACTATTGCGGAGAGAAGTTTTTGACCCCGTGGTAAACGAGGTCAGTATTTTTATTTTTGAATGATGGTGTATTCGCGGACTTTTGTTCTAAAATTAAATTTCATATATTTTGTCCGTTCAAGGTACTGCAACTAATTGAGGACCAAATCGCAAGAGTGGATCAGCCTATCCATGCTCTTCTTCTTGTGGGAGGTTTCGCCGGCAGCGAATACCTGAAACAACGTGTCCAGGTTTATATTTATTTCTCTTTTTTATAATGATTGTTCTGGAGCAAGTCCGTGCTAATTATTGATATGATGATGCACAGGAACAATTCTCGAGTCGGATCCGAGTCATCGCTCGTCCTCCTGACGCTGATACTGCTACACTGAGAGGCGCGGCTGCTTATGGATTAGCGCGACGTCCCCTCGTTTCGAGTGTCATCGCACCCCGCTCGTATCTCATGAAGGCACGTGTGGAGGAGTATCGGCGTTCAATCCTGCCGTTATGCTAATGGGTGTTTTCTCTTAGGTCAAACTGCCGGCTGAGCAAGAGGACTGGCTGAAGCGGCCTGCTTATATCAGGAATAATGACGCTGGTGTTCCGATTTGCGAAAATAGGTGCGCTGTCTTGTGTTTCTTTGCTTATTTCCGCTTTGTTCGAGCCGGCGGCTTAGGTTGCAATATCTTGTATCGAAGGGAGCAATACTCCGTAAAGGGTATATCATCCTCCCCATATACTTTATTGCGTTAATTATGTTTGGCTCACATGTTACGATTCAGGCAACGTCTGACGACAAAATTTTGGTACATTGACATTTTTTTCCCTTTCAAATCTCCTTTTGGACCTAACTTTTCTATGTTTGTAGCAAATTCTCGCAGTCATCTCAAGGCGAGTGAAAAACCGTGGTGTTCATAGCCGTACAGTGAGGGACTTACCTAAGTCGATTGTGCAGATTCCTCGTTCGTCGCTACACTCTATACAAGTGATTCCGACAAGATAATGAGGTACACGGACGAGGGCGAGACGAGCGAGCTCTGCAAGTGGACAGTCGACCTGTCCTCTCTGCCGACATTCCGCCAGAACGCCGCCACGCCACAAACGGGCGGGTTCTATACAGGTGTGTAAAGACCACGGTCGTTACTTCTCTTTAGAGTCGTTTCTAACGGAAAATTCAATAATGATAAGAATTCGAGTTGGGGTTGGAGCTGGACAGCGCCGAAGTCCGTGGAATCGTGCTGTTCAATAATCAGGAATGGGGAAGGTTTGCTTCGGGTTCTCTTGTTCCTTCTTCTGCCTAGGCTGACCTAGCTTTTTTAAAGGGTTACGTTTGATTTTATGGCTTAATTTTCATGATTGGTTATGTATTTTCTGCCTGGAGTACATGATGGTTTTATTTATTTCTCTCTCTGTGAGCTTACGTGAACAACTGAAGCCTTCTCTCCGTTCTGTTCGACTCGGAAAATCCAAGGTGCTATTACATCTAGGAAACAGCTGCTCCTGGTGTGAAGATGGCGTTATCTTCGGCGGACATGTTGCTAGCAAGTCGAGAAGCCGGATGTATAAACGATATCTATTTACTGTCTCTCTCAGAAAAAAAGTACAATTATGCAAGATCATGATCCATTCAGGGAAGCAAATCGTATCGGGAGGAAGAATGAAAGCGAGTCCCAAAGATTGGCTTTTCTATTATACGATTGATTCCACGGGTTATGGCCTTATCGGAGGACCAAGGCCCAGTTTCTCGGTGAGTGACTGATCCGGGGATTGCCGGGGAGTAACGGCAAAGAGCGATTACGGGCATACGAATCGAGAGTCAGTTGTCAGCTCTCAGCGACCTCCTGTTTGGCAATATAAAAACCCGCCGAGCAAAAAAAATAAATTGGTGTGTATTTTACATCCATCACAATCCCAGCCATGCCATCTCAGCTCACTGCTAGGCCTAGTGATATACCCCTCAATAATCTCTACAATCTCCTGGAGCCTATCACTGTGTCCAAGGACAATGTCCGGTTCACCAACTGGGGTCAGACTTTTGTCTGTACGCCGTCATCTATCTTCGAGCCGGAGAACGAGTTTCAGTGTGAACTCGTTCTAGAGCTCGCCAGGAGGGAGGGAAGACACTCAGGGTGGCTGGTGTCGGCCACAGTCCCAGCGATCTAGCTTGCACCAACGAATTCATGTTGCGCACCACCAAACTCAATCGGGTCCTCGAGGTTTGTCTTCGGCATTCTATCGTGCTTTGACCCTTTGTTTAACGTGTTTCAGGTTAACACAGAGAAACGATACGTCGTTGCTCAAGGAGGGATCACGCTCAACGATCTGCACGCTCAGCTGGACAAAAACAATCTCGCGATGATTAACCTCGGTTCCATATCCGAGCAGTCCTTGGCCGGCGTCGTAACGACCGCAACGCATGGATCCGGGATGGCATATGGCGTCATTTCGACCAACGTCATGGCCCTGTCTCTGCTGCTCGCAGACGGCTCTCGAATTACCTGCTCGCGCAATGAGCATGCCGATCTCTTTTTGGCGTCGATTTGCGGTCTCGGCACAACGGGCATCATACTCAGCATTCAACTCGAGGTCGAACCCGCGTATAGGCTAAAGGAGTTGCAGCAGTCACTACCGTTTGATGATGTCGTGCAGAATCTGGATAAGATTGCACATTCAGCCGAGCATGTCCGACTATGGTGGTATCCATCAAATGGGACGATACGCTGCAGTTACGCGAATCGTACAGATGAGGTTCGTCCTACAGCTTCGTTTCCGTTCTTCTCTGATTAATCATCATTCTTGTAGCCCAAAAAACCTGCTGGAAGTTGGTGGTGGCACACATTAATGGGCTATCACGTTGTCCAATTATTCTTGTTCCTCGGACGGTACTTCCTATTTTTAAACACATGGGTAGCCAATTTTGCCTGCTGGTTATCAAGTGGGGATACAGTTGGGATTGACGATAGCTACAAGATTTTCAACGTTGACTGTCGGGTGAGTCTAATGTTCGCTGACGTCATAATCACGCGATATTGACCCTTCTTGCCTTTGTCAGTACCCACAACATACCACAGAGTGGGCTATTCCATACGAGAATACGCTAGCTTGTCTGCGCGAATTACGCGACTACCTGGACAAGGAATACCAGGATCCTGATGGCATACGCCCCCATTTTCCCATCGAAATCCGGTTCTCTGCTAGTGATGACATTTGGCTCAGCCCAAGTAGCGGCCAGCGCACATGTTGGATCGGAATCGTCCAATACAAGTACGTCGACACCCCATTTACGCTTCTCTTCTTTCGGGTTTTAGTTATCTTATTCGCTGAACCCCTATTTCAAAAGGCCTTATGGATTCAATGTGCCCTATCGGAAGCTTTTCCAAGCGTACGAAGATATTGTCGTGCAGCATCACGGCCGCCCTCATTGGGCCAAAGCTCACCGCCTGCGCCCCGATTCTCTTCGGACACTTTATCCACGTTTCGACGACTTCAGACGTATCATGGAGAAGGTTGATCCCAGTGGTATTTTTCGCAACGACTATGTCGAACGTCATATACTGGGAAAGCCGTTAGACCCGAGGGTATACAAGGAACACTCATAACTCTGTTTCTTTGGCCCTGTTTCTGAAAATAGCGATAGCGGAGGCGTAACGTCCTTTCTGTGTGCCATTTTCTCTCAGTGGGGATCCCCACCGAAGAAGACGACTTTCCTTCTTAGATCTTTCCCGCTTATCAATGGAGAACCACACTTATAATACAAACTTTGTATACAATCTTCCGACAACCCCCTATAGCCCTAATTGCTCCCTAATAGATTCTCGCACGAGCCTTTCATATTCAGGACGATTGTCTCGGTATAATTTACAGCAGTCAATGTTCGCACCGCTTTCGAGGTTGGGTTCTAGATTTATTTTTTCCACAAGAAAAAAAAAGGGAGAGGCGATGTCATCGGCGAATCCAGTAATGCATATCACAGACATATGTCGAAGCATAAAAGAAAAAAGTTACCCACCTGCGAGCATAGAGATGACGCTGAGAATGACTTTCTCGACGCTTTGGACGGGACTCCATCTCTCCGAGGCTTGTTCATACATCGTGGGATCGTCTCCGGGCGTGTGGAGGATTGAGATGCAGACATTTCCATCTGGGTAGACTAGGGAGGAGGAGACGGATTATGGGGGGAGTGCGTTAAATTAACCGTGGACACATCCATATTCGAAGCAGTGGGTTCTCACTGTTGGGATGGAACAATGGCGGGTCGAACTTCATCTTGAACGGGGACAGTGGGTAGTCGGCGGGCTGTATGGGAAAGATGGTTAGTCAGATTTCAGGTTTTCGTCCTTCGTTCTCGTAAACACTCCACCACCACTGGATAGGACGACGTGGGGTGAAATTGTAAAATGCAAACGTACAAATGTCAGCTTGGCGGCGAACACGCCGCCTTCCTGTAAATGGTTTGTACAAAATGGACCAGTTCCCCGGGATGGTCAGCAATCATGAAATGGCTAGGCGCATTCGCCGTCCAGGGATAATTGACATACGAAAGGTGTATCTTTTGGCCCGCAAATCAGCGCCTCCCATGTAAAGAAATCAGACTCGGTGATCGGGCCTTGAAAAACAAGAATATGTCAGTTGGGATTCCATCCTTACGGGTAATGGTCCCCTGCTGATTGAAATGGGACCACGACACAAAGCCAGACGTACCAGCAGTGAACATCCCATCCGGCGAGCCTACAAAACCCGATTTGTACCAACCAATAAAGGTTTCAAACGAAATCAATTCGTAAGTACCATTGCCATGCAAGGAAGAGAGAATTTAATTGAAATATTGACCTCCAGAAGTCAGCTGCTTGTATTCTGTCATCAGGCGGCGGAGAGCGGTTTTGCTATTCGAGTCTCTGCCTGCCATTTCGTCTTGGTCTTGTCCGTCTCCGAGGTCGGTGGTCTGAGGTATTGGTGGCGGTGGTGGTTGTTATTGCTGATTTACTGGAAAAATACGGTATTGCGTATGTGCGTGTGCGAAAGAGAGTGATCAGAATTAATCACTTGGCCGAGAGCCCTAAATAGCTGTGTGATGTTTTTATAGACTCCGATAGCAGCGAGATGTCACTTAAACTTTGAATCGCACACGCTCCTCCGGGTATTTCATGGGGCAATTGCCTTCAAAAATTTCGAAATATACCTCTATGTCGTACATTATATCCTTTCCTATGTTTAAACCGTAGAATGCAAGGCCTCAAACATTTGTTCCCATCTTCTTTCCGTTATGAACGTGCGGACATTTGTTGAATGCCTCCTTGAGCGCCCGGAAAAGGATCTTTCTCCTTCCACGTATTTGCTTTGCATCGCAAGTTTGTCTAGCCCACTCACTGATTGCCGGCTTGGAAACCAGAGTATTGCTTGTAAGTTGCAAGAGCATTCTGGATTTCATTTTTCTTACCACATATCAAGCAAAACGGGTCATTCCACGAAAGAAGAAAAGATCTCCCAGTCCATAGACACTACTCATCGGCTCTTTTAAAGAGACAAGCATTAGGTTAAATTGGTTGAAGGCCGAAACTGAGACCTCAAGCATCTAGTAGGTCTCGTGTGCTGACCGAGCATCGGATTAACATTGCAAAGTCAGAGTCAAAAGTAGAGTGGTTAGTGGATTGCTCTCACAGATATTTTTGAACAAGCACCAGGTATTCAGTAATCTGTATTGACCTCAATGCCAAGATTTTAGCATGTATACATAGATTTCAATTGAATCGAAAGACTGACGAGACGTGATACTACAAATTGCAGTACAGAAGCGCTATTTTTATCATCAACCCATGCACCGAAAGTCATCTAGACTCCTTCAAATAAGGACTTGGTACTCTTGAGACTAGCAAATTAATATGTTGCCTTTGAACCCGGCATTTGGTTTCCCTTGCTCTAGTGAAAGATTAAACGCGCCGAACCATGCAGCGTTGCTGGCGAAAGTTAATTGGTTGAAGCCCCATCTTATGCTTCCATCGATGTCTCCGGAACACATACATGAAGCAATCAAACTGAGCGCGCGAGACACCACTTGGTGCCACACCACAGACCTGCGGTATGAAGGCAGATCCAAATCCAAAGTAGACATAGAGAAATTTTTTGAGCGCGCCATAAAAGATAGAGCGCGCCTGGACCAACACGCCTCGAACGAGGATCTGCCTGGATCTGCATATGTCGTCAAAGTTCAGCAGAAACAAACAAATATGCCATAGCTAACAAAAATAACCTCGCCTGCATCGTTTCATTTTCTAAACCCAAAGCACACATACATACTGACCGCGAGATTTGAGACCCGAGTTGCCTAGTAGTCTGTAGGATTCAGTATCCTTTTGGGTATACATCGAGAATAATAGACACTAGAAAAAACCCGTGAGAGCAGCCGATATCGATGATAGAAATCGATAATGGTAGATAAGTCGGAGGATATTGAAAATGACAGTTTTGACAATGTTTAATTGTACAGATGATGGTGGCAATAATCTACAAGTGAACGAGGCGAATGATGATAGAAAATAGATAAGGCAGGAGGCGATGTATTTTTGAATGAATGTATACTAAGATCTTGACCTTGAAGGGTCATGCATCGTCGAGCACTAGACGAGGCACTACGTTCATTGCCATCAACTAGACGGTCGTTTCAGCAAAGTTGAAGTCATCGATATCGATTGCAAAAATGAACGTACTTCTTGGAACAGCAATTTCGCAGCATACGGGATAGTCAACTGGGCCATTTTCTTCGAGCTCTTGCAGTAGGTACACCAGCCGTTGTATCCCATTAGCCCACATTCCGAGCACGCGTTGACCTCGAATTTATCCGAAGATATCATCAATCGCTCCAGTAACAATTGCGTTGCGCCGTAACCGATGAGACAATCACGTTCCATTTCGCCCAGACGCAGGCCTCCCTCTCGGGATCGACCTTCCGTGGGTTGTCGAGTAAGAGTCGCACGTGGACCTCTAATAGCAGCGGATGCTTATGTTAACATACATGAGCTCGGAACAATCCAAGGATACTGACCTTGCTCGAGCGTGCATTTTGTCCATAACCATATGTTCTAAAGATAAGCTAGTCAGCAAATGCCAACAAGGGCGAGACGGGAGCATTCTTCAAGCTTGCTTACTCAGTTTCTATAGGTGGTCCATCAGTAAGGGTATTAATCACCGGTAAGATAGACACGCACTTGGTAGTAGATAGGTCCGAAATACACATAGGCTTCTAAAGGTTCACCGGTAATGCCACTTGTAAGCATGTCTTTCCCAGCGTAGCTAAATCCATTCTCTACGAGAATTCGGCTCATATCCTCGACCTAGGCACTAGGTCAGAAGACTGCCTGCAGCTGACATAGTATAACATACCTTGGATCCACCAAAGGCAGTACCGTACTGCAGTTTTCCTGTCAAGACGCCAGCCTGTAGAGATCCGACTCGGACGTTACTTGACAATACCAGGAAATCGGAATGGACAACGTACCTTGCCAGCGAGAAGCTCGATCATCTTTCCGACCGTCATCCGAGAAGGGAAACCGTGAGGGTTCATGATCGTATCTGTTTAGAGAATATGACAATATCAGAAAAAGTGAGGCGATAGAGGGTCGTATGGTAAAATATGATTACCCGGATTGATACCCTGGTCGTTGAAAGGTAAATCCTCCTGATTCACAATAAGACCACAGACACCTTTCTGTCCGTGGCGAGAAGAAAACTTGTCTCCCAACTCAGGCCGTCGAGTTTGGCGGATGAGAACTTTGATCAGAGTTTGGTCGTTATCGGTATCGCTGATCAAAACTTTGTCAATGTTTCCTGCCACGGGGGATTTGTACGTTAAGGGAGTGTTCTTGTACGGGACCGATACAGCCTGCCCCGTAAACGTGTTGTCCGTGGCATTCGAAGGTGATTGTTTGTTAACGTAAACATCGCCAGGGTCAACTCGTTCGCCGACACCAGCAAGCCCATCTGCTTGAATGATGTCATACTTTTTGGCGATCTGGCCGTTTTCGTCAAATGGGGCGTCTGCTAGACGATCGAACCTAGCGATAGCAAGCGTCGTCAGATTTTTAGGGTATAGGGGTGATAAGGGAGAAAAATATCGACTGACGTTCCGTTGGGGTATTTTCGGACAAGAGTTGCGTTTTTGCGCAGTACTTGACACCGCCCATATCCACGATCTAAGCTTGCCTGTAAGTTTGGCTCTATCAGCAACCGCTCCAGCAAATAAAATAAGAAACCGTGCCTTATTCAGAATAAGTGCATCCTCAATATCATATCCAGAGTAACTCATGACCGCGACAGTTGCATTTTGGCCGGCCGGAAGTTTGTCATATCCGACCAGTTCGATGGTTTTTGTTTTGACCATAGGTTGCTGCGGATACACAGAGAGATAAAGAAGAGTGTCGATACGATTGAATTGATTATAGGCAATAGCACCGATGGCTTGTTTTCCCATGGCACATTGATAAGTATTTCGAGGAGATTGATTGTGATGGGGATAAGGAATTAGACCAGCGACAGCGCCCAGAAGGGTAAATGGTTCGATCTCAAGATGAGTGGTATTGGGGACGATGTCGGACTCGTACAGTGCGATATATGTGTCATTCTCCTCGTTGACGTCCAGGTATTCGACAAGACCCTTCTGCAAGAAATCTTCGAAGGTAGCCTTGCCTTGCTTGAGGAGCTAAAAGGAGAATCATTAAGATAAATCAAAAGCTAAAGATTATAAAATTCGATCTTACGCGTATATGCTCCGAATGCACCCTTGACCTTCCATTCTCCACAATGATAGCTGGTCTACATATACGACCGCCATCACTGGCAATATGGACAGCACGTTGATGGTTATTGATATATATACTGATGAATTCGCTAAAGCGTCGAGCCCTTCGTAGTTTCCTAAATTGAGTAACGAATCGAGATGGGTGGCGTGTGACGCCTATTATAGTGCCGTTCACGTTCACAACGAAGGTGTGAGGTCCGTATATCTCCGTTCCTGTAGTGAGACTGATGTCTGTACAAAAATAAGAAAGGGTTCAGTCTAATAAAAGGGTCTATGAGACACGAGGACAAACCTTCCACGCCTAGCATGAATGCCAGACGGATAATTGGCTCTTCGTCCACATCAGTCGTGATGTGTGTCATCAACGCCAGATTCTTCACGAGACCACAAGCTTCTCCTTCCGGCGTGTCACTGGGGCATAAGACACCCCACTGACTAGGTTGCAGTGCTCGAGGACCACTGACTTTCCTCGTCTTCTCGAATTGAGACGATATACGGGTCATCATGCCAAGTGCGGCGATAAAACTGAGACGACTGAGGACATGTGTAACACCTGCTCGCTCCATCTTGAATCGTTTGAGCGACCAATTGCCCGTAGAGATGGCGCGAACGAATCCAGAGGTGAGGTGGTCTCCTTGCATTCGCATCGTGTTGAAGGCATCGAATTCGCTTGTCCGCGAAGGTTTTTTCAGAACCTTGTCGATCGCAATTTTGAGATTAGAGTTGTAGGTCTTGAACAAGTCCTCGAAGAGAAGAGCCAGTAGCTGGCCTGCCCTGTCACCTGAATTAGCGACCTGTTATAATATTCGAAGAATAATTATGAGACTCACAATTCTAAACGCTTGTTTCCGACATAATCGCGATCGTCAACCATCTTTTCATCTTCCATGGCCATTAAGACGCGTCGAGTCATTGTCGCGACAAAGATAGCTTTGGCTCTGAAGTCGAGGCCTTTGACAGGCACATGCGCCAGTACAATGGTAGCCAATGCCTCCAGTGCCTCCTCCCAAGCTGGTCTACGAGGTCCCATCACACGCCGGTTGACCTTGACACGAGTACCGATGTATTCAAGCGCTTGTTGCCGCGTAAATACGCCCAGCTTGGCTGCATCCTCGAGGTTGGCAGCGAATATGTTTTTGTATGCATCGGTATTTCCCGCTGTTAGGAGAAGAATCTCTTTATCCGATTGGATACCCAGCGCCTTGAGAGCAATGACAATGGGGACATCTTCGTGTATTGAATTGTGCCGAAGATAGATTTTGCCCTTCTTTGTCGCAACATAGGTCTTGGACTTCAGTCCTCCATGGGTCGAACTAAATTGACGCGGCAGTGAATCAATGGAAAGAAATGATAGGGCATAAGGACGTACGATGTACAAGAGGCCTGCACTATGCCTTTGACATTATCTGTTTCCACAATTATCCGATTTTTGCTCAACTGCTCTTGAACCAAAATAACCTTTTCTGTGCCCTTTACAACAAAATATCCACCAGGATCTAGCGGACACTCGATCATCCGTGCCAGCTGATCTTCTGACCGTCCTGTTAAAACACACTTGCTGCTCCTTAGCATGATGGGTAGCCGGCCAATATTAACATTTCGCTGAACAATGTTCTTGCCACGAGTGTATTGGATAGTCACCACAATGGGAGCGCTGTAGGTGATATCTCGGAGGCGGCATTCATTGGGGGTGACTCTCTTGTCTATCGCATTCTCTTCATTGCGATCTGGGAAGCCGACGTTAATGTCGGTATATTTTAACCAAAAGCGTGGATCCACGTCCGATGTAACTTTGTTGTTGGCCTTGACAATATTTTTGATATCGGTGTCCACGAAGTAGTTGAATGAATCGATGTGTTGCTTCACAAGACCCTTCACTTTGAGAAAGGCTGGTAAAAGTAACCATTTGTCCTAGAGAAATAAGTCAAGTATTTGTTGGAAAAAGCAAGCAAAGGCGTACCTCAATGTTCTTTATGGAATCTGTAAGACCAAGCCCCTTCCAATTGGTGCGATTGAGCTGATCCCATTCGGTGTCTTCATCCTGTTGCACCATGCCGGAAGTCCAACAAATTTCCAAAAGACGTGATCGAGCAGCGAGAGAGTGATGTTAAAGTTCGTTTCAAATAAGCGGTAGACCAAGGGTATATGAAGAGGGTAGGTGGGAGTTAGATATAGGATGATGGAATGAACGACTCCGTGAATCTGACTCTTGGGTTGTCTGAAGCAGAAATTTCCTCCGGTGTATTGGGCACGTGGGAAGAATCCCGGATCTCGTGACCGCAGGGACGCGTTAATTTAAATTACTGTGAAAGCGCGTTGAACGTTAGAACGCTTTTCCTGCCGTCAGACATTTTGTAGCTGAGATGATAGTCTTCTAAACTGATGAGACCACCTCTGAGTCTGTAGTCTCAGGAATTTCTACATTTAAATGATCAAATTTACCTCAGGCCTCATATCATAAATTCCATCCTGCTTGGTATATTTCACTCAAGGCCTTCGGATAGATATAAAGAGCCAAATTATTATACTCTAATCTCATCTAAACTCTCGTCGCCAAGAAGATATTATTGTCAGATACACGATTTCTATCCCACTTGGCACTCACCTGGTTCAACTTCGATAATCGTACCACGCATTAAAGGCTTGAAGAATCCAAGATAAGACATCTCTGCTAATACTAGTCGAATCTAAAGCATCTAATTGCTATATTTCGTCAGTCATTCCCAGTTCTATTGCGTGAAGAAGATCAAAAGCTCTGGGAGACACTGCCCCTTGATCGGTCACGTGTTAGTCGTGCCTGCGTTATATAATGATCCCCCAGAAAGGCGTTGAGCCGCCACCCGCTCTACCTTGATCTACTACCACATACAATACGCACACTCTTCAGCGATGTCTAAATCATCATCATCGGCATCGACCACCATGCTCCTGGCGAGGCAATTTGAGGCTCTCAGGAAGACCCCAGACTCAGGATTCTCAGTAGGTAAGCGTCAACCCTTGTATCTGATCTTCAGGGTTTGATACTATTTCATATGAAACTAGGACTTTTCGAAGAGGACAACTATTATGAATGGAAAGTCTTGATCATCGGGTACGGTCATAGTTCACGCAATGCTCATTTCACTCAAATTCTCACTATTTTCCCATATCAGACCTCCTGATACTCTCTAGTATGTCGTGCAAGACAATAGCGTCCGTTTCATTGAAGCTCAACATTCTCTTGCAGTGAAGGAGGCTTTTTAGAAGCTCGTCTGTCTTTCCCACAGGAGTTCCCTTTGCTTCCTCCAAAGATGCAATTTATCACGGAAATGCACCACCCGAACAGTCCGTCTTATGCTTTTGATTCGTTTGGCGATGATATGACTAACACACTATCCTCACAGTTTACAAAGATGGCACCGTATGTATATCGATCCTGGTAAGATTCTTCATCGATCTACTTGTCCCCTTGAACCCTGACTCTTTCCGACTACTCAAAAGCATGCACCTGGCGAGGATCAGTACGGATATGAAGATGCCGGGGAGCGATGGATGCCTGTTCACACTGCCGAATCCATTGTACGTTGATTGACGCGTCTCTTTCTTCCGATTCTAACCTATCATTTTACAGCTTGTCAGCGTTATTTCACTCCTCTCATCTGATACACCAAATCTCGACAGCCCTGCCAATGTTGACGTAGCCAAGCAGATTCGAACAAACCCAGCAGGTTCGTCAAGTTGCTCATTACAATAGTGGTCTATCGACTAATCTTCTTAACTCTCGAACAGCATATAAAAAGGAAGTTCGAAGACTGGTGCGAAGGAGTGCGGAGAAAGCTTTCGAGTAAACCCCAATGTATCCATCTCTGTTTTCTTATTGTTGTCGTAGTTGAATCCATAAACATTTCAAACTTCATTTCAATCGCGCCGTGTATCCTTTGACGCATTGATATTCATCGTGTGCATCTCACTCTAAGTAGGGTTTATTTCGCGGCTCATAGTTCGCCCAATTTAGGCGACCACCAATTAAGCCGTGTGACATGCACAGCCACATCTTTGACCAATGAAAACGTGGGAATCAATACGGGTGCCCTCCGAAAGTGAGTTTGGCTACTTTTAGAACACAGTGAGCGACTCTGACTCCTCTGTTTCTCCCCTCATCTTCACTAACATCTATCTCCCTCTCTCTCCTTCTTCCACTCATCATAAGGAAAGTTGCGAGATAGAGCTACCACTTCACCTTTATCAGCTTAGAACCTGTTCAAGTTTTGTTGCTGAAGAGTTCGACGAGTTGCAAGTGAGTTGATTGCAATTTGGACAAGTGCCATGAACATCGACGCGCTTTACACAGGAAATACAAGGCTGAAGTGCAATATTGAACGGCCTTACTACTCTAACGAGATTATATGGGCATTCTATCTACCCAAACATTCTGAAATTCAGATTAACGCATTATGTCGCAAGTTAAGAAAGACGCTTACAGTAAACGTTGGTGTCTCTCAAATCTGGTTATTGACCTCTCGCAGTCCTAAACTGCATGTATAAACAGGCCTTTTGAACTCAATACCTGCCCCGTTGGGTTTGTTCAGTCTCATCTTTTCTGCCTGTTGCACGCTACTCATAGTCTGGCATGAACAGAGAATGATTCAGATTCAGATTTCAGGGCTGGGCCCTATATACAAGAAAAGAAACCGCCGAAGAAGAAAGGAAGGAGATCCTCTGCTCAACCTCAATCCAAAAGGCGACCCATGGATATTAAACGCATCGATTCAGATGAAGAAGAGTCGGCCTCGGTGTCCCTGTGGAATGCGAAGGAAAAGAAAGGTAACGTTTCAGCTGCGTAGATGCTAAAGGTCGCATCATGACTGTTTTTCTTTAAGCAGTTACTAGACATGTGGGACCATTCGATCCAAATCCTCTAAAGAAATATTTTGGTAGGTTGCTCTCAACTTTCAATCTTCGGAGTGACCAGTAACTATGTTAATATAGCGGGAATGTCGGGCTTTCTGTCCGTCTCCGATTGCGAAGCAGACGAAGAGGATAATCCCGAGGAAGACACACCAGGCTCTAATGATGATGATAATGATGCATCAAAGGGTGTAGACCGTTTTGATTTCCTCAAAATAAGTTCAGTCAAGCCTTCCACTTCACGGGCCAAATCGACGTCTGTCGCCGAAGATGATTCTGTAACAGGTAAGCTATAGCCCTCGATCTATGCTTTTGAACTAACGTCTTTTATTAGAATCCAGCTCGTACAGAGAGCGTCGCAGCTCCAGCGCATCTCAGCTGAGTGATCGCGCATCTGTGGGGGCGGGGAAGGGGAAAGCAATTGCGAAAGGTTACATTTCGTTTTACCTCCTTTCCCTGCCATTCCTTATCCTTAATATAGGCAACGTTTCTGACTCGGTAACAGAATCGCAATCTGACGTTGCACCGGCCGCTCAAATGCCTCCCAAACTACGCGCAAAGTCGCCGGCAAAGCCCATCTTGTCTTGTGGGTTGCCCTCTTTCGGTCGATTATTACTTTACTCACCCATTTCTAGCGGTGGCGCAGGGCAAACTCCCGCAGATCCAAGCTGGGGAATCCGATTCAGTTACAGAGTCTGAATCTGAACCAGAGTTGGATCTGAAATCGGTAAGATTGCAATTTTTGTCGGTGTTCGGCTTTTATTTATCAACTTTTTCAGACCAAGTTGAAACCAAGACCAAGCATTCCGCTGAAGCCTGGACAAACAGTGCAAAAGGCGTTTCTACTGGATGAGAAGAAGCGAGTCAAGATCCCCGCAACAATTAACACTTACCTACGAGACTATCAGCGGGACGGTGTCAAGTTTCTTTATAGACAATATAAAGCAGGCAAAGGAGGTCTGCTTGGAGATGACATGGGCCTAGTAAGTCATCTCAAGCTCTAATCTTCGTGTTGGTTTCTGACATTCACTCCCTTAGGGTTTGCTATTCCTTCGACTGTAATACAGCTACAGCTGACTTCTTTTCAGGCAAAACAATTCAAACTATCGCTTTCCTCTCCGCTATTATGCAGAAGACTGGACTAGTCACCGACCGACACCGTCGTCGCAAATATGTTTTCAAGCTGCAAGATAATAAAAATTGGCGCAGAGAAATGCCAAGGGCTGATGCTAAATGGCCTACGTGCTTGATTATTGCTCCCAGTTCAGTTGCAGGGAATTGGGAGAGAGAATTTGAAAAAGTAAATAACTCAACACCGTTATTGAATTGATCTTTGACCCCTACATGTTATGTCGACAGTGGGGATATTTTGAGGTCGGGATGTATCTGGGGCCTGTGAGTGAACGAGAGACCGTGCTCAAGGACTTCAAATTAGGACGTTTAGACATCGGTGAGTGTCATTGGTCGTGTCTTTCTACATTGCCTATTTTCTGATTCTTCTCCTTTGTCCAGTTATTACCAGCTTCGATCTTGCTCGGCGATATATTGCTGATCTAGAGGATCTGGCCTTCACCTGCGTGATTATTGATGAAGTCCACCGTGTAAAGGACAAAAAGACAAAAATTTCTCAAGCATTCGATCAATTTGAGTCTCTACGCCGTTTCGGACTCACCGGGACAGCGATTCAAAACAGCTACGACGAATTGTGGGCGATCTTGGACTGGACCAACCCAGGGGAACTGGGAACTTTGAAGCAGTGGAGAGGGTATGTCAATAAACCGCTTACGGCTGCGCAGTCCACGACTGCCAATGAGGAAACACGCGCCGTAGGAATGAGCGTGGCACTAATTCTGAAAGACAAGCTGCTCCCGGATTTCTTCCTTCGAAGGTAGGTTTATCTGATGCAGCACGACTTATGTGCTTATACACACTTTCCATCACACAGAACAAAAGATATTATAAAAGACCAAGTACGTTATTGAGTTTATTCCTGTTTTCAGCTTTTGATATTCTAACTCGGTTACACAGATGCCAAAAAGATCGATCAAGTTGTGTTCTGTCCGCTGACGAAACTGCAGACTGAGGCGTACCAAAACATACTGGCAACACCTGCAGTACGAAACTTAGTCCGGCGAGATGAGCCATGCGACTGTGGCTCTAGAAAGGCGTAAGTTAGAGCCATATAACTCGCATATTTTCTTTCCCTCACACGTTTATTACAGACGGAAGGATTGCCACCACAAATTTGTGGCCGCCGACGTGTTTAGATACATGTCGGTGTTAATCAAACTTTCCAATCATTTGGCCTTAATTATGCCTGGTAAGGAGAAGCCTTAAGCCTTGCTGGTTTGTGCAGTCAACTCATCTTTATCTACAGGAGGGCCGAAGGATAGCCCTGAACAGGTTATTTCCACAGTTAATATCAGTTAATATCTCGTTGCCCTAATATCCTTGCACAGGTCAAAGCGAATCGAGAATTAGCACATATTGCATTCCCGGGCGACAAATATAAGAGTCTCCCATCTTATGGCCAAATTTCAATGATGCCAGAAGCATGTGGAAAATGGGCTGTAAGAATGTCCCATATCTGATATCCCTTTACCCCTGTTCACTTATTTCTCTTTCAGGTCCTTGATGCTCTTCTTAAGAACTGGCGCACGGACAAGACGAACAAGGTTCTGATCTTCACAAAATCGGTGAAGCTCCTCGAGATGCTCGAGCATTACTTGAAAATGCAATGTTCGTCTTTTATTTCTTTATCCGACGAACTTAGCTAACCACTGTCTCATTCTGAAGTCTACAGCCATCTAAAACTGGATGGCAGTACTAAACAGGAGTCCAGTATGTCCCCCATTGATATCTTTCTGTTAATTTCTCAGGACTGATTGCATGATAGGAATGGATATTGTGGATCAGTTCAACAACGATCCTAGTATCTACATATTTTTGATCTCAACTGCTGCAGGAGGGACAGGACTGAACTTAACGGGTACGTTCATTCGATTCATTGTGTGCTTTTACGATTCTCATATTTCTCCAAAGGGGCCAATAAAGTTGTCGTTTTCGGTGAGCTTATGCTTATTCATAAACTCATATCTTCTTGATGTGCTAACCCCTTCTACGCCTCGCAAGATCCCAATTGGAGTGAGTACACTCAAATACGAATATGATATGACCACTGATGGAAGATGCAGATCCCGCCCTGGATTTACAAGCAATGGACAGGTTTGTAATATCGTCATGGATTGAATCGAACTACAGCAGCTAAAGCATTTATTTATTTTTTAGAGCTTTCCGCATTGGACAGCTTCGCGATGTCACTGTATATCGACTTCTCGGTTCGGGCTCTGTCGAAGAACTTATCTACGCCAGGCAAATCTACAAACAACAGCAGATGGCGATAGGATATGATGCCAGCATCCAGACGAGGTGCATATGTTAACAGACACTCTCAATTTACATGGCTCACGAGAACACTTACGCATCGGACAGATACTTTGAAGGCGTGCAGGGAGATAACGCAAAGAAAGGAGAATTGTTCGGCTTGGAAAATATATTCAAGCTGCAGCAGGATAAAGTCGCGACTCAAATGGTGGTACGTATATATATCCTATATACTTTATTCTGTATGCTTAATATTCACTTTTCGATGTCTGCCTAATTTCTCATTAGATTGAGAACGCACACATAGCTGAGCTTGACTGGGCTCTGGCCAACATGGAGAAACAGAGAGGCAAGAAGAATCGTACAAATGAGCTGGTCGAGGCTGCCGGACAGTTCAAAGACGAAGACACAGGAGTACGAGAAGATAAAGTAAGTAGTCAACGACCACTTTATGAGCCACGGATACTGATCATGCTTGGCTTGGTCTTGTAGAACGATACACTGAAAGGGCTGGGCCTGTTGCTCTTTGACGACAACGGTGCGTGAACCTGTGGTCTTTTTCTTTCGACGATTGACGTGAAGATGTTGCTTTACTATAGTCCCCCAGAGGGACGCTATCGAGAGACGCTCAAACAGATAGGGGTCAAATATACTCACAAGAATGATGATATCATTGCTCCTAGCAATGTGGAAGCGATGAAAGCCCAACAAACTCTACAAGTGCGTTTACCTTTTCGCCCTCCTAGTAATAATGAATTATAATTTCTATATGTTTTGTAGAATCTAAGGAAGAGGAAAAGGGAGAGTGCTTCAGCTTCCGGAAGTACCGTTTTGGCCAAAGGAGGCAAAACCAAAGTAATGGGCACAGGCAAAACCAAAGTTGCGTCGAAACCCTCTGCACCGTGGCCGCCACCCAACAGAGGCCGCAATAAGAACGCGGCTCCACTTACCCCCCAACAACAGTGCGTACTTTGTTCTGTGCTCTCAATCGTCTTCAAGCTTATGTATTTGTTTTTATTATCTAGGCTAGAAAGGAGACGCGTGGCACTCGTCGCGACTGGTGCGATTAGCTGTCTAGCCGACCTGCCCAAATTTGCTCAGGAGTTGTAAGTTTCCCTCGCTGTTCTGCATTTATTGTTTCAAGCTTAACTCACTGACGACTTTGTTGATTAGTTTGACTATGAGCGAGGAAGAGCAAAAACAGGCTCTTGCGATGGTCGATGAGGCCTATGAAAATCGACAAAAACAGGATTCGTCGTCGGATTGATCTGTGACAGGGGAACTTTGTAAGAGGACCCTTACTCGACTTGAGGAACACTGGTGTACATATGAGACGCTCGCGCATCGCGCCTGCCAATGCTAAGCGGGCGACGCGTACTTCATGCTTGTTTATACTATCTATGTAAGGCATATTGTCTGTACGACTGTTGTTCTATCTCTGTTGTATGTATTTCAAAATACAACCCATTCAAAGCGTATTGACATATTATTTTGTTCTGAAGAGGCTCTCGAGCCTAATTTTAACAATGTTGGCAGTCTGTTGCTACTCATCTGAGCGGTTATGTACCAGGCTGGACCTGCCTGAGTCGAACTGGCTATATGTACGTATAAGGCATTTATCTATTGATTTGGATTTCAGCCTCGGTCCTCGCGGTCGCATTGCTGTCTCGGAATCGGGTAAGCTACTGTAAGCGGAGTGGGCAAGTGACCTCGTGCCTGAGCTAAGCATCGAAGTTTGACCGTGTAATGCATTGATGCGTGATGGAACGCCTATTTTTAGACTCGGCGTTGATGAGCAGTGCTGATTGCTGGTGATCGCCAGTGGTTGCACAGCAGGAGATGGAAGTGGATATGAACGTGGTGTTTTAGGTCTGTTTCATGATGAAATTTTTTGCAACACTTGTTGGGAAAGGAAGGGATGATAAATTAACCAACCATTTACATTTACTGATTTTCATGCTTGATGTCAAATTAGACCTGTGTTCGCACCTACCGGGACAAAGGAGTTCAAGCAATGCCTTTGGGTACAGTATAGCTCCGCAGTCTACCTTGGAGGATGTAAATGGGCGCTAGCGACAATGGATTGATTGTGATTTCTCCGAGGTTTGAAAACGGCTTTCCGTACTTGAAGCTGAGCTAAGTATGGTATGTAGTAAAGGATTTTACTGCCAGATTGAGGCGGCTTGCGTGTGGAAGATGACGCAGAGGTCACTCGTGTCAGAATTTGAATGGAGGGTGCAAGAATGATTATTAATAGCGGTCTGGGTTGAGGGCTTAGGGAGCCGATGAAGAACACTTGTGACAGAATGACAGCGAGCGAAAGCTAGTGGCTCAGTGAGCTTAATTATTGTATAGTGGTCAAAGATGGTGGCTCAGAAAGTATTGGAGAGGAGGCAGGGGTGCTTGAAATGCACAGAGGACTGAAACATGCAGTGAATCGAACGCGGAAAAACATGCAAAACACAAGAGAGGAGGCAGACTCAGGTGGAATGATGAGTCGGCCGGGGACGGGCCGGTTGTTGATTGCTGTCCGTGCACACGGAAATAGCCGAATAAAATTCACACCTGATATGCTCTTGTACTGAGGGAAGTGAGTGTGTTGTTTCCCCAGCCTTAGCCCAGCCAGCCAGCGCAGTATCAGTGCAGCACTCCCTCCCACCTATTTCTTATTTTCCAACACATAACAGTGAGTTTCTCTAATTTCAACTTATATGCCTCCTCTTCTCTGCGCATATTTTCGCGCATGTAACTACCTTCTTTCGCCGTCGTCGTCGTCCAACCCCTTCCACTACTGCCGCCAAACGGTGGGCGGCCTACACTGTATGCCAACTACGCTTTGTTTGTTTGGCCCGACCCCTAAAGACGCGTCGCGCCTCGTCTTCAACGTTCCTCTCAGCAGTCGATTACCCTTAAAACAAGTCTATTCACGCGCCATTTGTCCTTCTCACGACTCTGTGCTCGTCGTCGTCACCTCTAATTATCCCAAACTTGCTCCGATCTCTGTTTTCCTTATATTTTCCCTATCTTTGCCTCAAATTCATTCTTAAAACATCTTCTGACGTGACGCCGCTCATCTAGATGCCCAAGGAAGCCGCCAAACCAAGAGTGAGTGTCGTTGGTTCATTTTTACACGTCACATCTTGAGGGGAGGTGTCCGAACCCACTTTTGCATGTTTGACGTCTCATATGCGCATATATGCATCCTACATTCACTTCACGCTATCAGGGCGTGTACGTTGCGCGCATATATTCGTCGTCGTCGTCGTTGACAACACCAAACAATGTCTCACATACATGCTGACCAAACTTTTTTTTCAATAGCGCAAGGCCGCAGAGAAGGCAGATAAGCCCGCGCGCAAGCCTAAGAAGGTTCCTGGGGCACCCAAACGTGCTCTCTCCGCCTACATGTTCTTTAGCCAGGACTGGCGCGAGAGGATCAAGACTGAGAACCCCGATGCTGGTTTCGGTACGCAGCACTTTTATTAGTACCATTCGAGCAAGCGCTTAATGTCCTTGCGCATATAGGTGAACTTGGCAAGCTCTTAGGCGCCAAGTGGAAGGAGCTCGATGAGGCTGAAAAGAAGGTGTGTTTCGAGTACATATGCGCATTCATTTCACTATGCTAACATTGTATCCTAGCCATACATTGACCAAGCCGCCCGTGACAAGGAGAGAGCCGACGACGAGAAGGCTGCCTTCGATGTTCGTATTCTGTTCTTTTAATTACTTCGGACCGTGCTAATTCTCTTCATTTATATTCAGACCAAGCAGAAAAATGGAAGCGGCGACGAGGAAGACGAGGAGTAAATTGTTAACAGCGGAATATTCTTTTCAGTCAAATTTCCTTGCGCGTCGCGATTTTTTTTTTATCCCGCGCACCTGCATGACTCCTTTGACTTTCCCTTCAATGTCAATTTATCCCACATGCGCGTGCATCTTCGACTCCGCGTCATATACTGTTGACAATATTGTTGTGTTCTTACCTCCTTTTTTTATTCGTACACGTACCCTTTTGCTCTTTCGTCACTTTCTTTCTCTGTGTGTATGATTGTGTAATAATTATATCGCTCTATACTCTGGAGTCTGGTTCGGCTTGGCTTGTGCATTCATATGAACTCCCGGGCACTGATATCAATGGTATTAACTATTTACATAGCCATGGTGCCTCAAGAGGAGAGCATTTACGAGATGCCGAGAGTCAGGAATTTCGTCGGTGATTGAAGGAGATATAGTAACGATGAAGTCGAACAAGTTGCTACAGTCGAACCTGCCATAACCTATACCCGTGATACCCCATAACCTGTTTCAACCCATAGTTTTTTTTGGCTTCACCGGCTTGATTCGCAGGGAAATGCAACACATACCTTTTGCAAGAAAACCCCATAGTTTTGGGGAAGTCAGTGGACAGTAATTTATGACCTTTCCCGGCCATTTAGTGGTATCCCGGTAGTTAGGACAGTGATAATATTTAAATGGTTCCTAGAGATTGTGGAGCACCTCCGCACTCGATTGAATGATGGGACACAACCGCACTCCATAGAATCAGATTGCAAAAAAAATTGTATACACTGTACTTTTCTCAGACCGTCGTCTACGGCACCTAAATCTATATAAAGCGTACTCAAGAAAGGGCTCACAAAATCTATCAAGCCGTTATCGATGCAGTTGCGGTGCGTGAGAACTTAGAAGACAACGGCAAGGACGATGTCGACGATGTCATACCCATCGAACCGTGCCCAAATCGACTCGACGTTAACAAGGCAATATCAACAATCGGTCGCTACATCGAGAATTGGGACAACCCAGTTGCACGCAAATTCGAAATCATCTTGGGTTCCTTTAATAGACAACTCCGTCTGGACGAGAATAGTCAATTAAAAGACATAGTTTCTTTACTTGACTCATCTAAATACATTTTGTTGTGCGCCTCAATTATTTCATGAATTTTACCGATTTTCCGGGACTTTTCTTAAAACTATTTCTAGCGTACCATAATCTGTGATAACCCATACTTTGAGCCCGTCCGCCAAAGGGTTTGGGTTATGGCAGGTTCGACTGTAACCAGGCATCAGTAGCACCATCTTATCAGTTTAACTTCTTCAACCAAATGTCATCCGCTTTGTAGGCCAGGGGCTCGTCCTGAAGACTTGCACAAAATGAACAGAGACTTGATCTGAGAACTTAACTACCACTTCGAATTCGAACGGAGATTCTGGAGTAATTACAACGGGCCGGTGGAAAAGATCTGCCGCCGGGAGGTTTCAAAAAGCAAGTATCACGAGCTCAAGTCAGCAAGTATTTCCCCTTTAAGACCCTGACGCGCAGCCGCTGCGGGCTGCGTCTCATCTTTCTTCGACGTGTACCCCGATGGTTGTGTACAAAAGTACCTCAGTCTGTATGGCCAAACAACTAATAGGTCTCTCGCATCTTGTTGATCATTGATTCTTAACACCTTCTCCCTGCTTGTGCTGCATCTGGGAGTCTGACAAATCTTAGGCGACACACCAACGCCAAGCTCGATAGTGTTCAAAGGCCTCTGTTTCGTTGGTTGCAGAGCTCCGCGCCAAAACTCTGCCATGGAGGCTCTTCCGGGATACGTTGAAGGCCAAGTTCCACAGAATGCATTCGACGCACTTTTGTCAAGAACCGCAGCTCACATTTCTGCAACGCACCCGCACGCCCGCGTCCTCCTCGAACGTTTCGTCGAGAGCCAGAAGGCCCCCGCATACAACGCATTAGACGCATTCAAAGAGCCGCCCAAAGCCATCGACCGTTACCCGGCGTACACAGCACGGCCGAGTTCTAGTTGGCGTGCGGATCCCGATCCCCTGACGGCTGTTAAACAAGCGTTCGTCATGGAGTTCTTCGAGGCCATCAGGAGAGAAGACGACGAGCACATCGCTCTCCTCATCCAACATAACATCGTGACAGCTAACACCACGAGTCAGAGCAGGCAAACTCCCTTGTTAGAAGCTATCTCGATGAAGTGTATTTCCATTGTAAAGCAATTACTGATTCTCGGGGCAGATCCTGATGCGTTTGGTACGGTGCTATCTTTCGACATCTACCTTCAGACCCCACACGTCCCAGAAAGTGTCATTCGGACTCTACCGCTGCGCTCCCCATTGATGCATGCCTCAAGCATAGGCTCACTCCCCATTGTAAAGCTCCTCATGGAGCCACCCTACTGCGCAAACGACGCCCTCGTTGCCCCAGATGGCCAAATCGCCCTTCGCATTGCCTCGGATAACGGCCACCGCGCAATAGTAGAATATCTCCCTTCCCGTCGCGCAGGCCATCTTCTGCGCTTCAAACACCAGAATGCACGGAACATCGCTCTGGCCAAGCGAGCAATGCAGGCAATATCGTACTATGTGAAAGTTATCATCTGGGGGATTCCTAGGTTCTTCCTTTGGTTGTTGCCAAAGCATGTAGTCGTCCTCCCTGTCATCAAATCTTGCAAGAAGTGTTGGGCGGAGAGAGATAAATTTGGGTCCTGGTGTAAGCGCCAGTTTATTGAGACTCCAAAGAAGGTATGGAATTGGATAAGATCGATTCCAAGGGCCATAAAAGCTGTATGCCAGGGCATGTGGCGTTTTGGCAGGGTGACCCTGCCGAGATGGGCCAAATATCTTGCATTTTGGAGTTGGGAATTGGTGACAACACATATTCCAAGAGCAACGCGAGCCGTGCTGCATTGGCTTTGGGAAGGAGCTCAGCTGCTGGGGCAATCGATCTGGAATATTCTCCTCAAAATCCTTTCCTTCCTTCACATTACATTCGAAGCCATCGTGACGTTTCTACGCAATGTATCGCTTAAGGACATCAGAAATGGGCTCTACGATCTGATTCTGGTTACTTTCATCACCTTCCCAACAAGCCTCTGGCGGTGGATAAAGAAAATAGAGAATGCATTTTACCAGTCGATGGTCACCTTATTTGGCCAAGTGGGAAGTGTTCTTCACTTGATCGTCGCATTGTCAGTATGGGCGGTGTTGTTTATTCCTACCAAGCTATGGAGTATTTTGGTGGCTCTTTGGAACTCTATAGCTAAGGCCGTACGTGAAGTAGTGGTTTGGATTAATCCTAAAGCGTAATGGTGTGTCATACCTCTTTTTCATTATGTGTAAATTAAAGGCCAATTCAAGTTGATGTCTTGTAGATTGTGAGTTATCTTTTAAGCTGTATATAGTATCATGTACATCTATGATCAAATATCCCAAAGAATTTAAACTGGTGCAAAGATTACTCTCTACCCATATTATGGCTATGAATATAAGCTCAAACGCCATTTGCCTTGTTCGTAGCAATTGCTAACTCCTGAGGTCTACTTTGCGCCCTCTACTATAAGTCGGTCATGTTTTGCCTCTTGGGGTAACCCTTGCAAGGGTTTCCGAGCTATGTCCTACGTAGTCTCCAAGGATACTTAATATTCTATCTCCAAATATCAATTGGTAGTTCCGACCTCGTTCCGACCTGCTGTTGGTTTTCCGAAGTGTTGCCAAGCCTCTGTCGCGTCACTGGAACGCGTCTCGAATTAGTCACGTGAAGTGCTGTGTATTAATATCGTCAGGGGCTTATCACAGCCCATTACTCTCTCTTTAGGTAAAAATGCCGTAAATTTATACTTAGACTGAACAAAATATGCTGGCCTCATTTTTTCATTGTCTTCTTCCGCCATCTACCTCTTATCTGCTCAACGATGGCGGAATTTGCCAACCAAGAGGGAAATAAACATTACAAGGAGGGGAAATACATCCAGTCAATTTACCTTTCATGTTCTCATCCGAGCAGTGTCTGATTTATCCCTTTTCAGAGCTAAAAATGTTTTCAAGAGGTTCGCATGGCCTTAACGCTGATGTTCTTGATGATCATACAGATACTGACGTTTATATCAGGCGACGAAGATTGGACCCAACGAACCTAAATACCCTTCCAATCTTAGCGCGGTGTTGTATGAACTCGGTCAGTACCAGGAGTGTATCACAGCTATCCGGAAGGCCTGGACGCGCCTAAGGGCTCGAAATCCAATCGAAGGGAAGCTACCCACTCCTATCGAATCAGATCCGCTGGCCATCAAACTCGCGACGCGTTTCGCGAAGGCCAATGTCAACACGGTCGCCAGCAAAGCTGCATCGCTGCACGACATGCTGAGCCCAGATGTTGATTTGGACACCGACATCGAGAAGTTTGTGAAGTTGGAAAGAGAAGGCTCTGATGATACGAAGATTCAGGAAATGAAGGCGGCGTGGGATCAGTGGCAAAATTTACGGGATGAATGCGCGCAACATACGAGTGCAGAGTGTAGCAAGATCACTGACTCTGCGGCAGCGCGCCTTAGGGCAACTCCAATTCTCAAATCGTCTCCGTGAGTTCATTTCTTTTAAAAACAGAAGTACACCAAGTTAAACCTCGAATGCGATAGCGATCCGACCTTGGAGTTCTTCAGAGTAAGAAACGGAACATGCTGTTGTGACTGAATGATGCGATTCTCACTTATTTTGCGCAGATCGGTCATGATCCTGTACAATCTATGATGAACGGTCTTAACGGTCTTGCGGATGACCCGCATAGTCTTGCTGCACCTCAGTATAGGCATCAAGATCGTTGGACATTTCTTTTTGGAGGGTCTGGTGACGGTCAGTTGCGATCATGTTTTGGATCACCATTATTCATAACTGACTTTGCAACTTAGCTCGTCATGTCTTTGCGACCATGATTCATCTTAGGGATATGGCAAATGAAGTTGGACTTGTGGAACCAACAGACCGGCTTTCAGTCCATATGACGCTCATAGACATCCATCCTGCCACTCTCGCTCGAGTTATTGTTATTTTTGCGTTGATCCAGCAAATATTGGTGGCTCGCTACAAGTATGATAAAAGCCAGGTCGTCGAACTTCACACAACGTTGTTCTTCCTCTATACATCCATGTTGATGCCGGATTATTGTCGTCGAATGTGAGTACTCTCAGCCTTCGTGGTATTATCGCCCTTCAATACCTTAACGCTTTCGGGTTTTTAGAATTATAGATACCTGCAAAGGCCTGGTGGAAGACATCCCCAAAGGGACGTGCAGCCTCTTACGATGCCTGTATCTCAATGAGAAGAGCACTCCAGCTATTCTTGATATCCTCCAATTATGGGCGGCGCCACTTCAAAAATCCACCAAACTCATGCTCCAAAGAAACCCGGTTCAAGAGTCGCTACTTCATCAAGGAATTGGAGCTCAAGGACCCAACCTGAACAATTTACTAGCGGAATCTATGAGGAAGAACTTGCCCGCCCGAAGAGGATCGTTAACTGATCCATATACCAACCCTAATGTGGAATTGAAGATATTTGAGCGCATCCGAATTCTTCTCCCACCTAAGTCGCATTTATCCCGACACCCTGCTCTGGCCAACTTTGTCAAATCGTATCATGTCGCCACAGAGGCCCAGTACAAGGCCGTGAAATCTGAAGTCGAGCAAACCTGGGTTCCAAACCCAACCATGTTTGTGAGTATTCAAGCCCTTCACCGCATTGTCGAAGTTGAACTTACACGTCCTTCTAGGATCGTACCTCACAAAATCCTCGTAATGGCATTCAAGATGGTTACCCACACGTACCATCGAACCCATTCGAAACCTTGGCATCATTTGCCGATTTCACCAAGGAATTTGGAAGGGACGAGCCAACTTCTTCGAGCGGCTGCTCAGGCTTTGTTGCGTCAAGCAGATTTTTCGAGCTCGTCGCAGATGCCGTGTGGGAGTTACAGAATACACTCGCGATGGAAGTTATTGTCGGAGATGTTATAATGGGTCTCCCTAAGCTGTTGAGTGGGGATCTTGGGGAACGTCCAAAAGAATTCCCAAGGACCTATTCGCGCATGTTCCTGAGCAATATTCCGTAAGTTTTCGGTACTATCTATAACCATCATACTTATATGATTTCGGGCCGCTGTTAGGGACTATACGCATGGACCATTGAACACTGCGGTACACTTGGTGCCGCATCTTGAGCCCCAGGCGTTAGCAATGTCTAATTGCCTTCTCAATGCGGGTGCCTTTCCGACTATTGCCAATGTTTGCTACAAGTAAGTTTAACTTAGTCTTATATATTGTCTTGCTCACAGTCATGTCTTTGTAGCTATACACTTTTGCTTCCGCAAGATTTGCCTCGCTTCCTTGGCTGCACGATCTTGAATCCGACCCGATTAGCTTTTGACGACATCGCTCTCCAGCATCTACATCTTCCTCGTCGGTTGGATCAGTTAGCCTCGAAGAAAGAGCTCCATACATGGCTAGCTCATTTGCTTCTCTGCATAGTCTGCAATGCAACTCCAGTTCACCCGCCTATGCGCATTGATCTTCCAGCTAACCTCTATTCCTATCTTCACGTTCTTGTACATCTGCATCGAGTTGGGTTCCCATCTCATTGGATTGGAGATTTCTTGCAGTCCGTGATTTTTGATAGCCTGGTCACCGATGTGCAACCTTATTTGGGCCGTACTCCGATTCTGAAGTCTCAAGCTGGCAATCGAAAGGCTCAGATTCGAAAGGTTTATCTAGAGGCTTGGCAAGCAGAATTCCAGGTCATGCTTGCATCGACTATACATGCCCTTCCGTTCGCCGTCGCGTTACCATCGAACTATCCCGCCTTCTCTGATATTCGGACTTTCAAAGCGACGATCAAGCCTATTGATCTTAAGCGGCATCCCATGATATATCAGTGGAAGGGACTCATTTCGGGGATCACGAAAACTGTCGGGCTACTTTTCTTCAAGCCAACTAAATCAGTTAATGCTGACATGTTGGCAAGTCGCATTCCGGCCATTCTTGAAGGTGATAGCGAAGTTCGAGAGGCGAAAGTACAAATCATGCTGGGTCAAGAAAGCGTCGACTTTATTGAAGGCGAAATTACATGGAAGCTGAGTCAGTTTTGGTACGAGAGAATGAAGCTGGAGAAGTGGTGCATGGCTGTCTACAGAACCGACCTAACTGTTACTGGTGAGATCAAAATTTGTTTTTGCCTGTTTTCTCTTACCCTGACTGGTTCTTAAATGCGTACTAGTGACGGAACCTGTCAAGGCTAGTCAATGGGTGCAGCTTTCTTGAAGTTTGAGTTCTCTAATAAAATACGGAGAGATTGTGCTGGTTGTCTACCTAAAACGCTTGTCTACGGTGTTGTATTATATTTTCCCTATCAAGCAAGTACAGTGCATGCCCATGTTATTGGAATCATTTGTAAGGATTGAAGTTCATTCGGTAGCACCTCTCCGAGCTGCGGGAAGGAGAAGACAAAGTGCCCGTGTGGCAAGTAAATAGTAAACCTGCAGCGTGTTGATACTGGTAACGAAAGAAGGAAAAGGTGACATAGAGAATATGTACGGATCAGATTACTCGGTAAAGCTGAGTATTGACACTGCTGTAAGTACCGAGTCAACGCGTCTCAGAAACGCTATATAACTATATTCACGACTTATATTGGGCAACCATTGCCATGTTACTGTAAGCCTGGCGCCCCAGTCTTACCACAGCCGGGCCCTTTCCGTATTATCTTATCTTCTACATTTACGTACACATGACCGCGATCCCCAACCCATTCCTTCGACACCGACTTCTCTCTTACACATTACACATTATGCACCGTACACACCTGTAGCCCAGTCAGTCGTTCTATCGATATATCGTGGTCCTGTCATTCTCCGCATGACTCCTCAGCGAGCCTGGTGACGCCAGGCTTTCAGTCACGGTTACCGCAGCAAAGTCAAAGAATGTTAGTATGTTATGCAGTAAAGCTTTTTTTTCTAATTTCGTAGTTATAATTGAATTCGCCTTCACACCTCCGATTCTACTCTGCAGGAAGTCTGTCCGCCGTTTACACAAATTCTACTGTACAGTTAGCTGACCCCACCATTGGCACCGCTGCCGTACGCGTTGTACCCTCGTTTGTACCGCTCGCGGAAATGGATTCTCTGTTAGGAGCCGCTAGCCAGCTCGTAAAGCAGCACCAAAACTTCCTCGCGTCTTCCGACTGTGTTCCAGAAGTTGGACCAAGGGAAAGAATACCCCTTCCCCTCTTCAGGCTCGCGTCTGCCGATCGAGATATTTCCTCCGTTGGCTCCATTTTCACCGTAGTTGTATCCTCCATTCGCACAGAGTAGGTACTAGGGACGCCATGTTGGGAATAAGAGACCCTCTTCGCGTCTGCCGATCGAGATGTTCGCACCAATAGCAGTGACGGAACCCCTGGCCCGTGGCGCGTAAAGAAGGATTCAGCAGTCAAAGTCGGGTTGTGCAACGGCTGTGCTGTCAGTGGGCAGTGCAAAGCTTCCTTTACTGAGGAGAGCCAGCACCGCAGCGGCTTTGACAAAAAATCATTTTGTTTTGAGAAAGAAAATAATTATCACAGTGAACAGGCGCTCGGGAAAGGGACTTTACTTCCATCTACTTTCAGACGCTTACAGACAGACACTGCACCATTGTTGATCCACATGAATCCAATCCAAGAGTTGGCACCGCCAACTGGTTAACAGGGTTCATGTTCCCCACTTTAACACAAATAGTGAGGAGCCGGGCTCGACTTGCCTCGACGGTTGAGCCTACGAAAGGTAGAGCTCATTCCCGCTCCTCTTATTACAGAGTGCGTGTACTTACAGCCTTTTGAATCTGCTGCTTCGTCCATCGAACGTTGAAAGCAAGATATACCATATCGTCAAGCTGTAGGGTGTGATACCGAAAGAAAGATTATAGAGGATATGTACGGATCGGATTAAAGCTGACTATTGGCACTGATTGTATTGTGCGGCCACTGCCTTGTTACGCAGAAACACATTATTTATTTTAATTTCGTTTCTATGATTGAATTCGCCTCCACGTCCGTACCCCGCAGCTCTTAGATCCATAATCTCAGTAACCGACCGAGATGGACCCACCATTTGCACCATTACCATTGTAGTTGTAGCCACCATTGGCACCTTCCGCAGTGATTGGTCCACGAGTTGGAGGCTGGTTCCATCCAAAGCTGAACGGGAACAAGAAATCGTCCTCGCGTTTGTTGATCGAAATGCGTCCACCATTCGCACCATTTCCGTAGTAGTTGTAGCCACCATTGGCGCCGTTTGCAGTGATAGCTCCATTAGCTTGAGGCTGGTTCCATCCAAAGCCGATTGGGAACAAAAATCGTCCTCACGCCTGCCGATCGAGATAGTTCCTCCATTGGCGCCATTTCCACCGTAGTTGTACCCTCCATTTGCACCACTAGCGGAAATGGGTCCATTGGCAGGAGTCGAGTAAGGGCTGAAGATGGGCCAGAAGAAATCTTCCTCGCGCCTGTTGATTGAGATACTTCCTCCATTGGCGCCATTTCCACCGTAGTTGTACCCTCCATTTGCACCACTAGCGGAAATGGGTCCATTGGCAGGAGTCGAGTAAGGACGGTAGATGGGCCAGAAGAAATCTTCCTCGCGCCTATTGACCGAGATCTGTCCTCCATTTGCACCGTTCCCGTACTCGTTGTACCCTCCATTCGCACCGTTAGCGGTAATGGGTCCATTAGCAGAAGCCGAGTATGAAGGTCGGAAGACGGGCAAGAAGAAGTCGGTATCGCGCTGTGCGACAGCTGCACTGTCAGTGGGCAGTGCGAAGCTCCCACCACTGAGGAAAGCGAGCATCACGGCGGCTTTGACGAAAGATTGCATTTTGTTCTGAGCATGAAAATAATTAAACATTAGTGAATGGGTGCTTGGGAAATTGAGTTTACTTTGACAAAGAATGGGATTGCCTGTAACCCAGATCTATCAGTATGATGCACATAGACAAAATGCTGGTGATCCTTACTTGTTGTGAGGCTTTGGAGGAGTTCACTGTAGAATTCGAGGAATCGCTCGCTCATTAAATACCAAGGCTCAAGGTACTCACACCCACGGCACGCCGACCAGTCTAGTATTTTTGGCTAATCCATCCACACGACAGGAGGTGAAAAGTACGAGGCTATGACAAGCAGATTACCGAACTTGTACTTTTAGTACAGTTTTAGGTTACATGGTTGTTAAAGTAGACCAAATCGTGAGCTAGCAGTGATCATAGATGTCGGTGTCAGCAGGCTGATAAGCGCCTCCAGTTTCGCTGAGTAGATGGTCCACGGTGCGAAAATGTCCTACAGGTGACAACGCATTGGATAGTCCAAACTAGGATGACACCATCCAACGCAAAAGATATAGGTGGAGCATATCGAGTATAATGTTCGAAACAGTGTAGAGAAGTTGGCAAGTTTCGCTCGATCTAGACCTCTTCTACCCAAATATTTCCACGCGAAGGGCCATTTCGAGCCAGTGCGCCTAGGGTTTCCTCAGTCTAGTCGCAAATGCCCGAAAAAGCGCCACAGTAAACGAAGAGCCGTATCTGGCCATTGCGCCTAATCTTGTCTACATCGACTCCCGCAAATGCAGTCGAGTTATCGTAGGTAGTTAGACAAGGAGCGCCAACGTAAGAGTAGTCCGACAAATACCCAGTCTTAGACTGGTTAGAGATCCAAAGGCCTTCATTGGACATAAAAGATGACTGTAGGACCATAGAAGCAGAGTCACACGATTAGATCCGCTAGTTGAATTTTACGAGCAATGTGTTCAAGTCGAAGTCCACTTTCTTGTTCCAATATCGTGAGTGGAAGCACGTTGTTGAAACACGATCCCATCTTTTGAGGTGCCAAGATCGACGCCATTGTAGGTCCAAGTGTCGGCTGCCAAATGTATTCATCGATATGTTGACATGGTAAGAGAGTGGTAAGAGATGGTATTATAATATGCAACTCGTCGATATTACTAGAGAAAGGGCTAAGAGAGCCTGAAAAGAAGACGTCAAAGGATGTTCATTTAGTGTCCAGGTGGATGGCCTACCATGTCGTCGTCCCAGCTGATTACTTCTTCGACTTGGTTTTGGGTTTCTCTTTCTCAACGATAACCTCGCGTTTCATGACAGTTGACATCTCCTCCATCCATGCCGAATCATCCAAATCTGACCCAAGAACCTCAAACCTCCTACTGAACCTACCCATACGTCCGGTGGTATTGGATTCCTCCTCAAGGGAGCGGTCGTTGGGGTTCCCTGTGTTCCAAAGAGGGTTATTCGTGGTATCTCGCGTCAAACGAACCAGAGATTTTGGTGATGTCGTCCAATGTGTAAATGATGTGCCGTCAGAACGGATGACTTTCTGAGGAAATTTAGGAACGAGTGGTTTAGGTAAGACTGGTGGTCTTCGTTTCCACACATGCGTACGGCCATACGGAGAGTTAGATATTGAACGGCAGGTTTGAGTTCTGGGAAGCCATAAGGCTTGGACTTCTGCACTAGGCACGCATCTTTTCCGTGATAATGCCTGCATGGTTCGAATATCATGTCCGAATGTGCAGTCAGAGTTGTGGGTCGGAAAAAGAGGTTATTAGGCAAGAGCCTCAAGTACAAACATACTAACAATAGTTACTTTGACCTGCAACTTCAACTTTACCAAACCCCTTATACTGCACAAACAGTGCGTCCTACTACAACGCCTGTATGTCCCAAATCTCAGATATATCCTCATAATTCGAATTCTCTGTACTTTGGATAGAAAAATTGGTCCGATAAAGCCCGACGGTGGTGTGGTGTGGGCTCGGACAAGCAACGGACAAGACTTGAATGTGTCTTGGCTCTTGACTAGGACTTGTGAGATCAATGTGGTAAAATGAAACTTATAGTGCTAGTTCTTATTTTTTCCACACAAAAGAGGCCAACATCACATCATTAGCGTCTTACTTTCCACTTTTCCATGGGCAATGAACCTTTATTTATTAAAGAGAACTGCACAACGATTTTGCATCTTAGTTATTAAAGACCAGAGGATTTCTCTTTTGCTTCTTGCTCGCTAACTGTTACTTAATCCTCGGTGCTTTATTTGGCAGCGATCCATGCCACTTGCTTGTCTGTGGGGCGCTCGATAACAATGGCGAATTCGCTCCATTTGGTAAGTACTTTACAACAACAAGCTATAATCGACCTTATAGATCCCTGTCAAGCTAATCCTCACTTCCGATATCGAATGGGTTCAACTAGAGAATTAAAGGCTGAAACAAATTGTTTAAACCTGATTGTAATCGACTCGAGCTTTGGGTATATAACAGGCAAGCGATTCCTCGAATTCTACAGTGAACTCCTCCAAAGCCTCACAACAAGTAAGGATCACCAGCATTTTGTCTATGTGCATCACACTGTTAGATTTGGGTTACAGGCAATCCCATTCTTTGTCAAAGTAAACTCAATTTCCCAAGCACCCATTCACTGATGTTTAATTATTTTCATGCTCAGAACAAAATGCAATCTTTCGTCAAAGCCGCCGTGATGCTCGCTTTCCTCAGTGGTGGGAGCTTCGCACTGCCCACTGACAGTGCAGCTGTCGCACAGCGCGATACCGACTTCTTCTTGCCCGTCTTCCGACCTTCATACTCGGCTTCTGCTAATGGACCCATTACCGCTAACGGTGCGAATGGAGGGTACAACGAGTACGGGAACGGTGCAAATGGAGGACAGATCTCGGTCAATAGGCGCGAGGAAGATTTCTTCTGGCCCATCTACCGTCCTTACTCGACTCCTGCCAATGGACCCATTTCCGCTAGTGGTGCAAATGGAGGGTACAACTACGGTGGAAATGGCGCCAATGGAGGAAGTATCTCAATCAACAGGCGCGAGGAAGATTTCTTCTGGCCCATCTTCAGCCCTTACTCGACTCCTGCCAATGGACCCATTTCCGCTAGTGGTGCAAATGGAGGGTACAACTACGGTGGAAATGGCGCCAATGGAGGAAGTATCTCAATCAATAGGCGCGAGGAAGATTTCTTCTGGCCCATCTTCCGCCCTTACTCCACTCCTGCCAATGGACCCATTTCCGCTAGTGGTGCAAATGGAGGGTACAACTATGGTGGAGATGGCGCCAATGGAGGAAGTATCTCGATCGGCGGACGTGATGACGATTTTTTGTTCCCAATCGGCTTTGGATGGAACCAGCTTCAAGCTAATGGAGCAATCACTGCAAACGGCGCCAATGGTGGCACCAACTACTACGGAAATGGTGCTAACGGTGGACGAATTTCGATTAACAGACGCGAAGACGATACCTCTCTCCCTAGCTTTGGAGGCGGTAACCGTTGGAACTATTGGGGGAGGTACCGGCCCACATATTCAGTCAATGATCCCATTACTAGCACTCCACCCGTTGGCACGTATCCGGTCAAGCGTCCCATTATCGTCAGTGGACAAAATGGAGGAACAAGCCGCCATGGGGATGGAGCTAATGGGGGATCGATCTCTGTTGGTCCCAACAGCGACGAGATAGTTGTTTCTGGAGTTGCGGAATAGAGGCTTTGAATTCCTGTCGTACCAAAATGAATACTACGGAGTCTTCTTTTGGCACACACAAATGCTGGCTCCGTTGGTGCTCTATCTTGGGACTCGACTCGAAATCTCACGTGCCGGCCATCTCCTACTTTGCAATATCACATAATTGTCCTCATCCATTCACGTCAAGTTGGTCCACATCATTCCCACTTCCGATGCAGAACGAATTGCACCAGAGAGTCCAATGCTGAAATAGACTGCGATGTATGCCATTTGATATGCTTATGTAGCCGAGACTTCCAGTTGTTCCCTGACGAGCTCGTGATGCCTCAGGAACGTGAGCTGACACCTCGTGAATCGCATGTCGCATGATTGTTTGAGAAGTGTACGGAATACCTCAACTTGCTGTCTATAGGGACGTTGAGTGTCCCTGCCGTCTCTTCTAATCCTGTCAGGAAGGAGGGTACACCGGAAATATTAGAGCAAGATGTGTCTTCATCCTTTTCCCCCTTTCTGATCCTGAATGCAGATATCCGAGATCCTACGTAGGGCTGTTGACTCCGCCAGGCGCTTGCAACAGATATTTAGATCGGGGCGTTAGAAGATGTCAAGAAATATCTGTAGATCTTGATGAACAAGGCGGATCCCTCTCTAGAACGTCATGTCCACCCAGACACCTCGATAAATGCGACAGGTTTATGTGACGAATGTCGTCGCATAGAAATGAGCATCGAGAGGGGCGATACAAAGCGTAACAAGGCCGAGAACCTTCGAGAACTTTCTTCTGCAGAAGATCAGCTCTACGATACCCCATACAAGAGCTTGGGCTGAACTTCATCAACTTGACAAAATGAAGAGTATATAAGGACAACTAGGAAAATTACCTTTCTTTCGTTTATTCACTGTGGTGTCCAGGCGTACGAGTGAATTAGGAGATATGTCACAGCATCCTCACATGGTCCGATTTGATTGGCTTCAGTTTTGATATCATTCCAGGCGCAGTGTGTCTTCCCGTCTTCTCTCTTCTACCTGCTTGGGACTTAGAATTTTTTTTTTTTTTTTTCTTGTAAATTTATGTCTATTGGGGCTTGGCCCCATGCAGACCTAACTAACGATTACAAAGATAGTTAACAGCACACTGCGTGCGACTCCTTTCCCGTGGACCCCGTGTGCACCGTCGAGGTACGCCTATAGGTTGGGCTATAGCGATCCCCTCCCCGTACGGCCCAACAAAGAAACGTTGTTTCCGGGCATCCGTGATTTGGCGGGTGGGCTAGTTCTTTGGACTTCTTCCAGGTGAGTGGTTTGCTTTTTCGTTGTTCTTTCTGCTGAGCGCCTGAACATAGTTGTCGAGGCGCGGTTGGGTGGTTTACTCAAGTTTTCGGGGTGTGATGTACGGATGAGGTTTCCGGGGCCGCTGAGTCGAGGGCTTGTTGAGTTCGGGAGGGGTGTTGTGTGGGTGGGTGGGTTTTCTGTAGCGTATCCCTGTGTTTTTAGTCTGCGTTATCATTATTGTTTGGGACTTCACCTGACGTGGTTCGCAATCGCTTAGTTTTTGATATGTATTTCATCAATATCTTCATGTGTGGTTTCCCGCATAGTATCGTTCGCATACTTCTTGCGTCTCTTCCCAACCCCTGGTCCATTTCTGCTCGTTCCCATGCATATGACGGGCATTCAAATAGGAGGTGTTTGACGGTCTCCTCTGTTACTCCTCGGTTTGCTGTCCTGCATTTTCCGCATTGGCTGGTGTTGGCCTTGCCGAATCGGTTCAGATAGCTATTGAGGGGTACGTGGCCAGTGCGTATCTGCATGTATAGGCTTGCTCTCGCTCGTGTCATTGTGTTCTGGATTTCCCTGAATTTGGTGAAGGGGAAGTCGGTGTCGATGTTGGCAAAGGATTGTTTTCGGTGTGAGTTGTTCCATCGTTGTGTAACTTCATCGTCGAGTGCGATTTGCATTTGGCTCTTTATCTGCTTCGTGCTTATTGGTAGGCGTCCTTGTCGTAGGTAGTGTGGTAGCAGGGATCGTGGTGATATCTCTCCTGCAGCTGCCTTTTGGGCATTGGCGTCGGCTGCTTCGTTTCCTGGGACTCCTTTGTGAGCTGGGATCCAATGAATAGTGAATTTTTCACCGTGATATGGGGTCTGCTCGTGTCCCATGAGTCCGCTCGCCAGCTTGTTTAGTTCGTCGATCAGGTAGGAGCCGCTTTTTGGTGTGCGTGCTGAGGTGGCTTTGATTGTATTTTTGCTGTCTGTGTAGATGGATGAGGTGAGTGGTCCCAAGTGTCCTGAGTTGCGTAGCATCCAGCATCCCAGTGTCAGCCCTACTGTTTCGGCGTCGTCGTTTGAGTATTCATTTTCAGGGCCCAGCTGGTATCGTAGTGATTGAGCTGGTTTGTTGTGACCGGCGTAGTACATAACTGCCGACGCTCCTGCCATCCCGTTCATACTGGATCCGTCTGTGTATATGCGAGTCTTTGCCGTGTCAGCTTTCTCGTTGGCAATGGCCTTGTCTGGAGTGTCCGCTATTCGTGTGATGTAGTCTGGCTTCTCTTCTGGGCAGGTTCGTCGAGGCTGGATTTTCTCTGTCTTTGTCGGGTCGTATTGGAATATTTGGAGTAACATTTGCAGAGAAGTGGGACTTAGAATATATCCATATCCTTTATTCGACCGTGCCAGCTACCTAGTTATCCCAGCATACTTTAATTTGAACGACCTGACTATTTTGTTCGCGAACATAGACTTCATGGCCGCTTTCATGAGGACCGACTGTAAGCGAAAATAATGAGAAAAGATCAGTATCTTAAGTGAACGCGAACGTAGCATTTGCAACTAACAAATAAACCCTCCAGGCACTACAACACCTAAATCGGCATATGCATTAGTGGCATTGTCGATCCCCACTTCTTCAAACTCCTGCGCAACTTCAAGAGCAAGCAGGCACCCCACGGTAGAGTTGAAATAATCATCGTGTACTTTCTTCCACTCAACACCCTCCAAGTTAAGCGGGGAAACAAGGGAGACCTGCGGCAGTGCGTTGTAATCGATGTGTCCATCAGAGGCCCACGTCGCAGTAAAAGGCGGCTCGTTATTTGAACCCTCTTTAAGTGCCCATAGACCAGGTTTAACATTATAGATGACCCCATAATGGCTTGTATTGGCTGCTCCATTGATAAGTTCTCGCATGTCGTCAGCTCCAAAAACAGAACCAATCTCGAAGATGATCAGTTTCTGCGATGGTCCAACCTCCAGAGAGCACACTCTTCAGTCAAAAAATGTGACGCTTGTCGCAGAGGTACCCTCACTTCGAAGATGCGGCTAGCAGCAGACATATTCAGTTTATCGACTCTTTCCTCGAGGGATGTCGCCCATTCGTTGTATGAGACCATGACAGTAAAATGAAAGGAAGTATGGATCTGTTTTGGAGTCGGGTTTTCTTATATACTACGAGCTGGCCGGGAAATGCCGCCATCCCGACCTATCTATAGTAGACTTCAATCCTGAAAAGGAGTCATCAATCGCGGCAATGTCGAGGTTACTCGATTACACATGGGGCGAACGTTATTTCCTACATTTATTTGTAGAGGTAAAAAGAAATGTTTACAAGAATATTTCGAATAATTCAGGTCACTTGCTACTACCAGCGCCTAGAAATAGGTCCAGGTGATTTGAGTGTAAGACAGGGCATTGATTTGGGTTGCATCTATATTCATATTTGCGTAGGATTGACACTAGTTTGATAGATTGTCAGGGATGGCAATGTATAATACTAGTCCAGAAAGGCGTACTTTAATAGGGAGATCAACTGTGACTGTAGTCTGTCCGGCTGGAATTTTTCCTACAAGGGCCGTCTTCGCGTTTGCAAGGAAAAGTGCAGCTCGACTGTTAAATCCAGCTGCGCAGAGACGGTGAGAATTAGCAATATGTAGCGAAGTACTTCCGTGTACTTACTGAGAAGTCCATTCTATTACCCGAAGAAAATTAGCGCTCTTTTCAGGGTGCCCAGTCTAACCTCAAACTTACAATCCAATTCCTGAAAACACGGTCAGTAACATCGTAGGTGGCACAAAAATTATGCCAACATACCGGTACGCGGTAGAGATGTCGAAATTCTGTGCAGGCGGGAACGCAGCCTCGTACTCGGCAATGAAAGTAATCCATAATTGACGAACCTGTCTCCGGTATGCGAGCTCATGGAATGAATTAGAGAACTTCTAAAAGGCTTACAGAATTTGCACGAATTTTAAATTCAAGTTCAATCGTTTTATCTTGCATGTAATCAGTGGCTACCCCTGCTGCGCGCAAGAGAAACAAGACTGCCGATGCGTCCTTAGAAGCTAGTTGCATGTTTGCCAATGTTCGAAATTCCTTTTGCCCGGCAATGAACTATATATATGTGTATAAGTCTCACAGTTTGAAGGCCTACGAATCACTTACTGCTTCTCTGCAAAACGCGTTAATATCATTTAAAATTTCAATGGAAGGACTCACTTAGCCGAATTGGCAATGCCCATCAAAACTTTGTCCGTCAAGTTAGTAAACTCTCTTCCAATTCCAATAGGCCAAATATACGTACCGGGCATTTCATCAGTTCCAGTCGGCTGGATAGCAGCCAGGGCGCTCGAAAGAATTGTGCCTTGAGTTCCGAATGGACTAAAGACATAAGTCTTCAACCAATTGCACGCAGTCATGCCACGCAAATCGACGTTAGAAACAACAACATCCTAGTCGCTATATCAGAAAATTTACGATATGAAGGGTGTTCGATCACTGACAGTCATAAACTGAGTTAAAAGCTTGAAGTAGTAAGTCATGTATGGTGTCAGTACTTTGCATTTCTCTGCATGAGCGATTGGCCAACCTGCATCTGATTGTATAAACCAGTATGACTGACAGATCATTATCAAGAATATTTATATTTCTCTCACCTCATAAACGTGCTCCTTAGCATATCCATCGTCGTTTCTATTAGTGGTTTTAGCGGCATACTGGAAATATATGATGAGTTGACGTTTTTAACGCGATTAAGGACCTTTACCGAAAGCCTTTCTCCCCAGTCGGCCGCTATGGTGCTTAAGCTATGCACAAATTATGGGCTACAAAACTTTAAGAACCAAAAGAGCCTTACTCGTCAAGTTCTATCAGGTCCCATACTCCGTCTTCAATAGTATTTGAATATGCTGAAATAATGGGTGAGGACAGAGAGTTGATCACTTGGACAATGAACTACCTGGTGGCTTAATGATCAAATTTCTAGATAAAATGATATTTAATACGAAGAAAGGAGAATTGATCCAACTTACGAGCATCCTTTCACTGAGACACGTCTATTAAGTTGTACTGTATCTCCCTCCATCGTTAGCCCAAATTTTGTGGGGTTTCCCGAGGAAATGACTTGCCTATGTGAGTGTCACTTCGTGTTTCTAACTCGTTATCACCGTCATCCGGATCGGGATCAGGAACGCTGTCTGCAAGTGCGTCGCCGCAGCTTCCACTGGATCCAGTATCATTCTTCTGCTGTGGGCAATTAAATAATCCAGAGAACAAGCCGCGCGGTTCCAGGTTACTATCTCGAGAGCCCAAACGGGATGTATTTGACTTTCTGGACTGTTTGAGCGTCATATCAGATGGAAGGTCGAGCGCCAGTCTATCGCTTGCTAGATCTGGATAAATGGGAAGGGAACGGCGCGTGGACTCTGCGAAGGAAAGACTTTGCCTAGATATGTGTTAAATTGAATCGATGAAACAGTAGGAGTTAACACACTGATACAAGGTAAACTCCTGATGGTAGAAGTTATACGGCCCAACGGTATTTCCCAAGCCACTGGCCCCCTATCAATCAGTCAGGAATTATACACCAGATTTGGTATTCACCAAGACCTACAGCGAGGAAGTCAACTTGGGCGCCAATATGTGCCTCAACACCTTGAGTATTTGCAGTGAAGGACATGGTAATGGCTCCATCAACAGTAACAGTGGCTATTACATGCGTGATAATTAGTTATGATGACCCGACAAAGGCTAAGGAGAAATACCTTGTGCTCCTATTTCGGCAGGCGTCCCAGGGAATATTACGAATACCACCGCCCCTTCTGGTATAACATGAACGCTAGGGTAGAGAAGTCTATAAGCCAAAAGGCAAATTGGCCACTGAAAATTACCTGAGATCTCCACCAAGCTCAACATCTAGTGTAGGTTGAACAGTCCACCCTGATTAAACCGACGGGTTATACTGATAATAAGCCACAAGCAAGGGTAATCAAACACACCATAATCTTGAGATCCAACATTGGAGCTGCCCTGATCAACAGGTGTTTGCGTCCCACCAACGAGACCCAATGATACATGCCTGCAGTTCCAGTGGGATTAATATCATGGCAATCCGGAATTGAGGGTGATAAACCAACCCTTGAGGAAAATTATACACCGCGGAGGCTCCAAAGGTCCCAGATAACGATAATTGGCCGATAATTTCTCCATCTAAAATAGCAGCCGCCCCTCAATTCTAATAATATACAAGAGAAAATGCAAGTGGACATACAGATATTGAAGGTCGGTCCCACTTTGACTACAAATTAAAATTAACAGTGATACGTCTGATTTTCTGAAAATAATATTACTGATTCCTGGCCATTTCAACTATCTTTTCTTTAGGGCATGCCAATGGATCATACAAAGCACGACACTTACTCCTGGCCAAGCAAGTTCTGGAAACAATGGTATTCGCCCCGTGTCATATTGAAGTGCCGCTCGACCAGTTACTTGGAATCCAAGGGACGTTGAAGCATCTGAATTGGCATAAACGTAAGCAGCATCAACATTAAACGGGAAAAGCGATCCTTCCAGGTAGAAACCTGAGAGGTGACCACGTGAGTTGGGGGTAAGAACATCACTGGACCTAACACTCACCATAATTTAGATGGGCCGTTGCCTGTCCTTGAGCCGTGATTGATATACTTGCATCGAAAGTCAAGGTTCCGTCGTCACTTTCGCAGTGCTGACTTGCCGAGAACAGGACACTCGAGAATGATTTCTGCATAATGAGGTCGGCACTCGTATCAGATTGGACCTTTGTAAGTCGGCGCAGCCAGTCATCGAATGCACCAAACCATCGTTCCTCTAGATCTCGTCTTACAGATGATCCCGGGTCTTAGGTAAATTCAGCAAATTTCAGTTGGTAAACGGCTCATACGGACTAACCAGCTGTGTCAATTTCGGCCCAGTAGCCTGGGAGTGTGGTAACGTCGGCACGGAGAAGAACTTCGCCATCCTCGGCCGTTCTGGTTTCCGACCTAAACTGGATTTCAGAGGATAATTGAAGTATTATGCCAAGGCACTCACAACAGATGAAAATTAAAGTCGAAGTGCATTTCGTAGACGGGATTTTCACTCGGTTTTTGATTGGCATGCTTGGAGGGAACGGAAAGATCAGCATTAATTTCAAGATGAGCCAGGCGGGCAAATGATCCTCCGCATCCTGGCGGCATTTTAACGATCCTTTATGAAGGGACGGATCAATAATGAATATAACGGTGAACAAAGGGTCGTACGTATTTTTGGCCCCGGATTCGAAAACAGCAGAACATCCTGACGTGGGATCATCCTCCGGCTTGCTACAGAACGCAACTACCTTTTGTAAATTGTCACTTCTGTCTTGACAGCCAAGTACCACCCAATCAGAGGATATTCCAACATCTGACAAAAGATTGGATGGTCCCTGGGATTGTGTTAGACCACGTCTCGATTTATCCGGGCACACTACATACATCCAATGCAAGCAATCCAAAGGAGTTGACATCAGCTGCATCGCCTCCATCTGGGGCATCCGAGTCAATGGGATCGTCTTGCAAATCCCAACTCAAATCTCCGTCACTTGGAGGGTTGGGGAACAAGTCATCCTATGGTTGCGACGTTGCAGCATATAAGTGCCAGCGAGCAACGTATGAATTCAAAGTCCACACACCGGATCGAATGGTGATGTAGTTGATGCACCTTTGGGTGGTTTACTTAAGAGCAAATAATTCATCAAGTTTCCATAGCATTCAAGAGTCGTGTTGCGTACCAGCACAAACTTTTCTCCTGTAGCCAACATGCATGGAGGAGCCCAGTATCTCCGTAATCTATAAAACACGGATTCGATTAATAAGATAGTATGGGTTGTATCAATTCCTACGCACAGCTCGTGTCTTTCACGAAGGTACCGGGTGGACAGACCTAGGAAAAATCTAGGATGAGAACCGGAGTGACCCAACGTCAGGACTTCTTACATTGTTATTGCAGCTTATTAAGAAGCATATTTCAGTGTTTAGCAGACCGCAATCTGAGTTCATTCAACGTACTTTTTGGATTGAGTTCCTAGGGAATAGGTAAGTAATTAGAATGATTTGAAAAGAATAGCGATGGCCTCACCGTCTACGTTACCACCAAACGGGAGACTGATGTTAGTACTAGTTTTGAACGCCATTTCAAGACAAACATACACCTGCACGGCATATTAAGCTAAATAACAGTTATCAAAACATAAATCGGATTGATTCACCATTGGCAGTCAGTCGCCTCATTTATTTGGGCATCACTTAGTCCAGATTCGCAACAAAATTCCTTATGTCCTGAGGAACATTTATGACCAGTTCCCCAGGAGTCGCTTGCTAATGAGATTTCGCCCGCTTCAAACAACTTGTCGTCAATAAAACGATATGTAACCAGTAGAAGAATAATTACGTAGACAAACTCCATTGCAGGGGAGGGCAGAGCCTCGCCATTGGCAATTCTTCGGCTGCTGACTATCAAAGTGGCATGAGCAAAATCCAAACGTAGAATGTACTCTTCAGAGGTAACTTACTCCACAGGACAACAAACTTTTTGTCCAACAGATTTTCCTCCACAGGCTGCATATAATGATGAATTCGCTGTCACGGATAGTACTAACAGCAACATACCACTAGTCGGATCGGCTATTGTTTTTTGGTCATTAGCATGCTTATAGTATGAGCATGATCGGACGTACCAAGTTTTCCATCGGTTACATCTACGAGAATTCAATTGATTGACCAAATTGACCAAAGCTTGACCCGAGTCTGCGACGTACCGGTCATTTGCACATATCCGGACGGACAATTATCCCCACAGTCAGCCAGCATACAGTTCTGACCATCGTCCGAGTTTAAATCATGTGCGCTCGGTATTTGATTGTCTGTTATTAGTTTAGTCAAGATCAATGGAAAAGAATGAGCACTTTAACCTTGGATTGAAACGCCGAGTAACGCCGAGTTGGCCTGATCATTGGCAATGAGAAAGAAAGTCATTCAGAAGTTAGAACGAAAGAGCATACCGTTGAACTTAAGACCAAGTTAAATGATTTGTATGTCATTTTGGCGAACGCTAAGGGGAAATGACTTACTTGAAATCATCTAGATCGACAGCCCACACCATGAGACCACCTGTGCAACGGTTAGATGACTTCATGGGTTTGAAATAGAGAACAAACCTAGTCCAGCTCCTTCCGCCCAGTCAACTTTTGCCTGGAAAGTAACGGTATCGTCGTAGCTGACCCAGTTATTCTGTTCAGAATTAAACTCTATGTGTGATATTCTTAAAAGAGACGCCAGGAATTTACTCACCTCGTCATATACTAGGTATTTGACTTGGGCAGTTTTGTCGTATACCGGAGTACTATTAGACTGACTAATAGTTTGCTCAATTTCTGAGAAGCTGAGTATACCATCAGAGGCGGTACATGCTATATTCGGATAACGTTAGCTGTGGACAATGATTACAACAAAAGGAGAACTAACGGCCACCAGGTGCTGGACCGGAAAATGGCAACCCGGCTTGGTACAGCTAGGATCAGTAAGCTGGAAGGTACGCCCATAGAATCCAATGCCAAGGACCACTTTCTCGAGAGGTACTCCAACTCGTTGAAACAATTGTACCGACTGCGCGATCTCGGTGAGATTGGTATGAGCTTGCACAACGCTTCCGATGTAGACGTCCTTGGCGTCCCATACTCCGTGAAGATCGTAGCTCATCAAATTTACCCAGTCTGCTGAGGAAAGTAGGCCGAGGAGATCAAAGTGTTGGAGATACCAAAAGATGACGGTGCAGTGAAAGTGAGTCCAAAGGTATGGCCGGAAGAATCAAACTAGATGATCATTAATTTGATCGTGTTCAAGCTGACATGTGAGAACCTACAGTTTTACGGATGGTTTTGAAGAGAAGGACCATATTTTGCATATCGGCATCTACGCCTCCCCGTTCGCAGGCAACTGAACACGATTTTAGCAAGAGTGATAAAGGCAGAAACTATATTCCAACCTGGATATTCCCAATCGCTATACATGTTATGAGATTACACTTCTGTTTATGAATGTAGTGTACTCACATGTCTACCCCATCAAATCCATACTGAATCATGAATCTAGGTAGATCGTTTAGATGAAAGGCAGGGCAAGGTTGATTAAAGAATCCATACTTGACTAATGAACTCGCAAATGCCTGCTGATTTGCTGCACTGGATGCAGTATTACTGAAGATATGTTGGGTAGGTGGATCATTGAATGACCAGCCACCAACCGAGATGTAAGTTTTGAGATCTGGATTCGCCTGCTTGAGACCGGTGAATGTACTATACTGAGGAATATCTGAAGAAGACGCTGGCACAACTTGGAACGTGTTCTATCACGCAATTACAATATGTTTGAGTGTATATTCTAGGCATAAGTACTCACGGGATCGATAGACGCAAATGCATAATTAAGATGGGTATAGCCAGAGGAGGGTATGTTTTCAGGAAACCTATATGCTCCAGACTAAGTCTAAGAACAATCTGGGTAATTTATATACTCACCAGGCATCACAGACACGGGCCGATGCCCTACACATTATTGTCAATGCGAGAAGCTAACTGGGAGACGAATGAAGTCATAACATACCACCCCTAAAAATTTGTTAATTAAGAGAGTTTATATTAAGCAACGGACATAATACCTCGTAATAACCAATCACTCGAGAAGTTACATCGCTGTTGGTCCCAGACGGAATTTTTGGCTGACTGCAGTGTGGACCGGTACAACCTTTCCCACAGAAGTCGTCAGTCGTTCCGCACTGTGAGAATGTTTAGGCTCATGTATCAAGAAAATATATTTCATACGTACAAAACCAAATTGACTGCAGCATACATTCAAGGGGCAGTTTTCTTTTCCGGGTGCTGCTTCCGGTCCACATTCAGCGAGAGCATCACAGTTACTCAAGCATCCGGCACCGCAAAAAGTAGAACCTGGACGATGATATAATATGAACAAGCCAAAGGACTCAAAAACGATCTTACCATAGCCACAGAACCCTGATGGTCCACTAGAGAAACAAGGCTTAGCCTACTGGAGCAGCCAGGAAGTCGGTACAACATACCAGCAAGCGCCGTTCGGACATGGGCGTCCTGGTCCACAAGAACCATCGAATCCAGGAGGCGTAACAGTAACATTGTTACATGACAGATTTAGATCTTGACGCTTGTGACGAGTATTTGAGGGGAAATTTGACGCAGTTGGGTTGCCCAAAGCTCGAGACGGCTTTCGATTATTCGAAGAAGAGGGAGGGACAGGTTTTGATCTTTCAGCTTGGCGTTTCCGTTTGAAACCCTCTGCCAGGTTCCTTCGATATCTCTCGACAGATGGTGTAACATCCACAAGCTTGATGGCGAGGACTTCAACGCACAGAGACAGAAGCCCTAGAAAAACCAAGAGCTTTAGTACAGGATGAGGAGGGAATTGCTGCATCATAAAATCGACTTTGAACAGTGACGCGACACTTGAGTCCCTTTGAAATACCTCGGTGTCCTTTTCATTAATCGTCCAGGAAGCATTATTAAGAAAATATCTCGTGGACATCCCACCCGTTCCTGGAAGTTCTGCATTTCTGACAGGGAATTCCCAACGCAATGTGACGTGTCAATAAAAGAAGCGCTCATACTAGCCTTAAAATAGGCATATCAACGGGAAAGGGGCCGGGGCCGTTCCGTACCGCACGACACCGACAACAAATTTCCAGTCTGGCCACTCTCGATTGAGCCCATAGCGATAGACGACTATTCTTGTCAATTGCATCAAATTAGAGACACCGAAGAGGTCGGGCAAGATATCCCACGGGCCGACTTGACAGTTTATTATTTTAATGTCTAGTGTATGCATGCAACGAAGGACCTGTGACTCCAGGCGCCTGAGATATAAACGCGGTTCGGTGTTATCGCCCCGCTTTCAACGTCCATCCTAAGAGCTTCCTACGTGAACACTGAACGTCGAACGTTTGAAAATTCATCAGACAATCTTCTACTTGACATACATATGACAACTGAAGCACATGCCACGAAGCCTCGTGGTTCTTTTACGCCATCTTTGCTAGAGTGCTCGCTCTCATTTCAAAAACCTTTGAGCCAATGTACTTCACTTGTTTATCCCGTCGATGATGTTCACCGTAGTCATTGTAGTGACGTCTCTGTTCGCTCTTGTGAGAGCACAGACGCAGGCAGCCTTTGCGATATATGCCAACGCATCCGATATCTATCCACTTCCATCCAGCATAGACTGCGTTGACGCCCTAGCTGCCCCATTGCAATGCAATAACACCATCGCTTTTACAATTCCGGGCTCTGCGTCCCCCCTGTCAAACCTTACCTCATCTGATCTGTCGTTCTTATGCACCTCGACTTGCTTTTCCTCTCTCACCAATGCAATCGAAGCTATCGACACCTCCTGCACGGGGTGGCCCTACATTTTAGGAGATACAAGCTATATCCCATCTTTTCCGCGCGTATCGAAATTCTAAGGCCAGGGTGATTTTGTGGCACTAACAAAAATCTCTACAGGGTTCGCTGGCTTCAGTATCATTGGAATCTGGTACGATCCTGTATAATCCCAGCTTATGCGATCTGTCTAATGTCATATTCCAGTCCTGTGTCATGTCCGGGTCCACATTCTGTCTTAACATCGCTCAGGTGGGTCGCATTCACTGGAACACCTAATGGGTTCAACACCAGATTCATGCAGTGGCCTATTTTTTTTTTTAGAATTCAACCTCAACTTCCGACTCCTCCGTAACTGATTTGTCGCATAATGAGCTCTGCTCTACTTGCACCCTTCAGCCTCTGGAAATTCAAATGACGAGCCCTTTCGGGTGGGACGCAAACTTGTATGTTTTGGCAGGCGCTTATGTGCTCGATTTCTTAGCAGGGCGCTTTTGGGAATCTCACGATATGTATTACAGCGTCCAAAATTGGACTACCATCCAGGCTCAATGCGGAGTTTCCTTCAACAATTCCATTCCATCAAGTTTGATACTAAATGACGTTAACCCCAACGCTACTTCATACAATGTTACTGCGTAAGTTCTTCCATAACTGATGCTCCTCTCAACTGCTACTTAAAATCATAAATTCAAATAAATCTCAAGGAAACCAACTCTAACTCCAGCATCTGCGAATAACTGCGTTTTCGGCAGCTATACAGTAGAGGTGAGTTCGGCATTGAACACAGTTTTTCTGTCGATGTACTTACAATCGCACCTTGTCAGAGCGGAGACACGTGTCAATCGATTGCCCAAGGTCATAGCCTCTCTTACGATCAATTCGTATCGATCAACGGGCTGGATATCAATTGCACGTCCCTTCCCCCCCCTGGACAGCAAATATGTTTATCTGGATCCTGCACATTATACACCGTAAAACCAACTGATACCTGCGTAAAAATTTACCAGGCACAGAGTATTGGCTGGACGCAACTCATTGCATGGAACCCGTACGTGGCAGGCTTGTGAACGAGTAAAGTTAGTTTGACCAAATCTCCATACATACAGGCAATTTGATAGCTATTGCTCCAACATTGATAGCCAGGTCGGGAAGGGGATATGTATCAGTCCACCTGGAGGGGGATATACCCCAACAACCACGGTGTCGTTTGTAACTGGTAAACTCTGTGTTCCCCGTCTTAATATGATATCGAGCTCATTCGGTCAACAAGGAACACCCACTGCGATTGCGTAGGTGTTTTATCATCATAGACTGAAATTGTTTGAGACGTTCTGTCCAGTACTCCCACTGCAGCAATTGCTCCAGGCTCTGACCGTGAATGTGGTCTCTGGTATGCAGCAGTAATAGGAGGTGAGTCATCGTCTGCTGACGCGAGTGTAGCTGTCTAAATACATGTGCGTGTGTATGACTAGACACTTGCCCTCAAATAGTACAAAACTTTCAAATCACGAATGAGACGTTCTACGATGTAAGTGTCCTTCTATTTTCTCTTACAAGTTGAAATTTGATGGAAACAATGGAATACTAAAGCTGAACCCTTCTTTGGACGAAAATGTAAGTCACCGATCTAATTCTTTGAGGAGCAAACGAATAGACGCTGGTGCAGTGCGATAATTTATTAGCGGGATTTGACTACTGCGTTGCCCCTTTCCAAAGTAAGCGTCCCTGACAAGCACCTAATGTTCTATATCTCCGACACATGATAGGCCTTTCCGAATCAACGTCGAGTCAATCGCCGACGTCGACCTTTGCATCGATCATAAATTACTTCAGTAAGAGACATGAACCCTGTCTAGATCTCCCACTGATCCTCCTCGTCATTCAGGTGGCGCGGATTTTCCCGTGGGCACAGGCTTCGCCCATGTGTCTGGAAACTCTACCGCTTCTCCAGTGACTGTTTCTCCAACTGCTCCCACTCGTACACCAAAAGTCACACCGACCCCAGTCATTGCCCCAGGAACGATAGACGATACAACTTGTCTTCAATGTATGTTTTGACAACTCCACTAGGAAGCCTAGCCAACTCACGGTCTGCCAGACTACACCGTTCAGCCTGGCGACACTTGTTTCGGAATTGAAATCATATTTAACCTCCAAGATACCTCCTTCCGTCAGTGGAACCCACAGGTCTGAAATTATCTATCGTATTGATAAGTCAACCTCTAAGTATGTGGTATCCTTAGGTCGACTCAGGATGCACTAATATACAGGTCAAAATAAATGCTTTCGACTGGGTGCACTGACTCATTCGCCATTCAGGTCGGGCTGGCTTATTGCGTATATGGGCCTATCACCTTTACTACTCCAATTATTACACTTCCACCATCGACTTCTACATCCCCAACCGGTTCGCCCACTAGTTCTCCGTCAAGCGTACCGACGAATGTCGCCAGCGGAACAATCACCAGTGGGTGCTCAGGTCGGGAGTTTTTACAAATTCCTTTATTCCGTGATATTGACTTTCGAGTTTAATCAACAGTATACTACACCGTCCAGTACGTGCCTGAATGCTCATGTTTCAATAAACTAATAATTACTCACAGATCCGGAGACTTCTGCGGAAAGATTGACGATCAATTCGGAATCACACTTACTCAGCTGCTAACTTGGAACCCAGAAATGTAAAAACTTTAATGTGTCTACTGTTTTTATAGTATTAACGTCAGTTATGAACAGTGATTCTGAATGTACGTGGCTGACAATAGTCAATCGATTTTGATTAACAATCAAAGCATAGGTACCAATATTCAACTAGGTTTGGCGTATTGCGTAAGTGGACCTGGGGCTACAGGTTCGACATCAACCACTTCAACCCCGGCACCGAGCCCAACAGCTTCTGGAACGATGTTAGTACTTTCTCATGCCTAATACAAGCACCATGGCATTCACTAATTGCTGGACTCCAGCACCGTTGGATGCACTGAATACTATACAGTTGTGTGAGTGATGAAAAAATCTTTCTAGCAGTCGTAATTTCATGGTCCTACAGCTCCGGTGATTCCTGTCCGGCGATCGAGTCAAAATTCTCCATCACCTTCGCACAATTCCAACAATGGAACCCGGAAGTTGACACGGCTTGTAAATCGAATCCTCGCCTCCTAAAGTGTGCACTCTCTAACTCACGAATAGGTGACAATATTCTGGTCGGGTTTCAGTACTGCGTCGCTGGTCGTGAGTATTTAGAGGCTCTTTATACACATCTTGCTCATTTCCCGTAAATTTGGAAAAAGCAACCGCCTCTTCCTCCTCCACTACACCTGCTGCGAGTCCGACAGCGAGTGGTACGATAACACCAGCCCAGGGATGCAAGTCATATTACACCACTGTGTCAGGAGACTTCTGCTTTAAGATAGAAACACAGTTTGATATTACACTTGCCCAATTTTTGGAGTGGAATCCGGAGATCAACTCTGACTGTACCAACCTTCAAGTAGGCTTAGCAGTGAGTAAAAATTTGCCGGTTCCAAGTATTTCAAAAGGCTGATAAGTGTACATTTAGTACTGCGTTTCCGGTCCTTGAGCAATATTTGAATTGTGTACCTTTCATTAACATGCGAGTGAGAATATGATTCAACAATTTTTTAAGAGACCATTGCTCTTTTGTGATAGAAGTCAGTGAGCAAAACAGTGGATATACACCACCAGAAGGCATAAACAAGATATCAGGGATGAATTGATTTTGCACACCAGCACGCCCCTGCCATGACCAGTCCCTCCGCCCAATCAGATGTTGTACAGTTGAACAAAGTTGGCTGTGATATTTCTTTTGTCGAACGGCCGAAAATTGTCAGTGATGAGAGGGCCAGGGAGAACTGTTAGGTCACTCGGAATGATTGTCCCCGGTACGAGCCTCAACCTCTGCGAAAGAGTTCCAACTTTATTGCACCATGCAGGAGAACTTTCCAGAGGTGGATTAGGATTATTGCGAAATTCAGCTATTCTCAATGGCTGTTTATTGGTGATACCGCGGCGCATCCCATACTTAATTTTGTAGTTGAAAGATAACACTAGAGCATCTGTTAGACTGGCAAGAATGGTATATCGTATGGGGTCGGGATCTTGAGGATCCGGTATGTCCGCTAGCAGCCAATTGGTTTGCCTGTGAAACCAGTATTGGGATTCTTGCATCATTTCGTCCTCGTTATCTGCCACAACAGTTTCATATAGACGGTAAAGAGATCGTAGCGGGGTGTCTCGGTGACAGAATCGTTCGATTTGACGTAGTGTCACATAATTGACTTCGGTATGCCTCCGATTGAGAACAATATTAGGGTCATCGAGGAGCTCTTGAACGGATAACGGCGGAGGAAGTGGAAACTTCCATGGAAAAGGCCACAGCAACATGAATGCGAGATGCAATGGACGAGGACTCCTATTCTATCCTGTTAGGCTCATCGTGGATTAAAATTTATGAGACCTACACAAGTACGAAGTAAGCCGGTGCAAATAAAATGCGCAGCGGGCCTCGTATGTTAACATAAAACCACGCATCTATTCGTCGAGCGAGCGAGATGGGAGGCCTCGGCACAGAAGTGGGTGTATTGAAATTGAATGCAAGTGGTTTAGTGGAGGCATTCGGAGATTCACTGTTGTAGGGGTGAGGTGGAAAATGCAATCATAGTAAATCGCAACTCACTGGGGAATAGCTGACATGATAGAATGGAAAAGAGGAAGTTGGGCGTTGACGCGACCACTTAGACTCGCGGCGGGCGTTGTTGAGGTGTATTTGCTAATTGTGGCAACTGGAGGGCATCTCGGCAGCGATAGGCACTCGCCTGAGAATGAAAATTAAAGTGTATTCTGAACATTTCCTCAAGATCGCGGTGCTTCAATCATAGAATCTTCTTCCCTTTTCTTGGAGCTGTAGAAAATATAACTAATTTTCTAGAGGACGGGTTTCATGCGGGAACACTCCAGAGGAGTAGAACTCAGTCTAAGAGATTGGATGGGCCCCCTGCCGGTTGAACTAAATATTCGAACGCCCCTCCCCCTTTCTTTTTACAGCCTGCACCACATTGCTGGTCCGGTTCGTATCATCGAGCTTGAACGTTGTTTTGGCTTATATGTCGCATATTTACAAAATGAAACACGCGACTTACAATTGGACGCATTACTTTAAAACACAGGTCAGGGCACTCGAGGTCTTCAAGTTTGTGAAAAGACATTACACATACCCAATTTGGCTTCTTGCTACTGGCGCATATTTTTTCAATTACGAATAACGTTCCTAATACATAGAAAAACAGAGGGAGTATATTCTTTGTTTGATCGAGGCTTAACTCGTCTTCAACACCAAAAGCCCCCAAACCGACGATTCCTACAATTATATAATAGCGTCGACGTTAAATTGAGCACGATATTCCTTATTGACAAACTCAATCTCGACGTCCTCGAGCGCACTCCCATTGTACCATGAGCGGACAGCATTCCTATCCAGTGGACCATTGTTCTCTGTGATCAATATCCGCAGGAGTGAGACAGCATCCTTGATGTCTTTCCCCTCCCTATCTCTACTCTGTATCTGTTCAGTGAGCAGCTCCATCTGGTAAGCGCGCGTAATCTTGCCGATTAACTGAAACTTCCAATCTGCTGCGTAAGCCACAAGGGTATCCGACTGGTATAAGACCACGTTATTTGCAATGGAATTGTTGTAAAGGTCTTCACAACCTGGCATCATGGCAAAGCCAGCCATTTCTGCGTTTATCCAATTTACCGGCCATCGTTGCCTTAAGTCAGGAGGGAGTGTTGCTTGAGAACCGGCAATTATTTCGATGAGTTCAGGATCAGGAATGAAAAAGTCAATGTCCTTGGTTTTATCGCGGTTCCCGAAGTACATAACGGAGCATGTACCCCCAGATACCAAGATACGGACAGCTTGACCCGAAGTAGCTTTGCCGGCGAGCTCCTTTGAAATGTGTTTGAAGGCTTTCAAAAACTCAATTGGTTCCCAATTTTGAGTTATTTGATGTAGCGTACTTCCTCACCTGTCTCTATATCTTTAAGTTCCAATCCATCTTTCCTGGTTATCGGAATATGAGCAAGCGACTTGAGTTTTCGTAACATATATAAATGTGTAGGAGGCGAGTTCAATAATTGGGTGGGGTGGTGGTCAACCCAACTGCAGAGATCAGAATGGTTGGAAGGGAAATCAACTATTGAGTTCAATCTATACTTTCAGTCTTTTATCAGTGCAATTATCCATCTTATCTCCACGGATTCTGTTTTAGCTGCTTTTTTACCGTTTGCGGGTTTCTGACTCGATTTTATAAAACCTACATCATACCAATTGTAGCTAAAATTCCCACAACCTTTTAAGGTCAACAGTGGGCGTAGGCTCTTGGTAGGCTTGTTTACCAGCCGTTTCTGACTTATAAAATTCTTGTTGCTACCAATGTAAAGGACCCATATATGCAATAGACTCCAATTGAGAATACAACATGCATGATAATGGCACCGATGGAAGACAGATATCAATCAACAGGTCCTTCCTATCCCTTGCTTTGGAGGATGGAACCAGCTTCCAGCTAAATCCTAATCTCTGTATACCGTGCCAATGGCGGCACCAACAGACCCTTGGACTAAAAATGAATAATGAACCGAAAAAGAAGTAAATAAATATCGATGCAATCTGTGTATCGAAGAACATATTGAGGAAGGTCGATGACTAGATATTACTATCATTTTTGTAGTTATGGAGCGTGTCAGAGTCATGGTGGAAGTCGGGCATAGAATGTGATTGAATCGATGGGAAGGTATCCTTGTGAAAACGTCAGAAGTCAGAAAAGTTACGCGACTGTGATGTCGAAGAAGACTTACTTGTGGTCGGGAAAAACGATTCCATCGGAATGTGATGAGAATGGTCTACTTCTGCCCGCTAGGTATGACAGGATAACGGTCAGTATCACTCTCATGACTAATGAACGACAAAGCATACGATTAGTATTGCAGGCGGTTTCCATGGTGGAGTGCAATGTGTCACTATCAACGACGACGCTCATCAGGCCTTGGGAGATTACGTCACGATGTATCAATACGTAGAGCATGGAAAGAGTGTATATTCGTCCCAAGAAAAGAGCGAAACATGTTGGAACTGTCAATAAGATTAGTGCCGTAACAGTGAAATAACGTCTACAGTGACTCACTTCTGGATAGAGGTATAATCAAAAAGTGATAAGCACAATAATGGCGGCAATGGAAGTCACGGATCCCGTCACTATTGCCACATTCATGATTCGCCTGACAAGACTGCGATAGTAGTTTTTAAAAAACCCATCAAGAAAACAAGGTCAGAAGACGAACTGCTTTGTGACTTTGTTAAAAGTTTGCGTTTGATGCAGTGCCCAGATGAGGGCCACAGTGATAGTGATGTCAGTCGCAGCCGATCCAGCAAGGGCGATGCTAAAAAAAAGAGGTTCGGTTGGCTGCTAACATGAGCGAGAAAGTACCACGTACACCACGTCGCGAGTATCACTCAGTCGGTCGGCCGGTACACGACTAGGATGTGAAGATCTGATTGCAAGATGAATATCTCCGGCCCACTGCCATAGACATTCGACTTAGTGAACCGCAATATATTTAAGAGAATGGACTAACCCCAAACAGCATTAAAGCGAAAATTACTGATGTGGTGTACTTGTTTGATGACCTTATTAGGGCATCGTCAGCTTGCGGACAATCTGGACTTAAGTTCGAGATTGAGACTCACAACTTCCAATAGCGATAGGTTAGAAAACCCTGAACGACGAATGCAGCAATGGAATTTGTGGTGATGTTGACAATCAAGCTCCAATGTGAATTGCGGAATTTGTCCTCGTTACCTATGGGAAAATAAATTCAAGGTAACTAAAGGTCAAAGGGCTGAGACTGACACCAGAATATCACGAAATACTATGGGGGATGAAATTGAATACCGCTTATAGGCATCAGAAAAGAAACGTACCGTATACGCGCTGACCACAACACTGAAACTCCCAACCGTGTCCACTGCTAAATTAAACAGCACAGCCAGTGTGATATATATTCGCTCGTTCCGCGCTCTAGAGCTTCGAAAGTAGATGACAGCCGCCACAACTTCCAATGTGTATAAAATTGTATTGACCAAAGTCCCAATTAGTTGCGGTCTGTTATACGAGGACAAGTTAAAGATAAATCGTGAATGAGAAAGTTCATATGCACTTGCCCGAGGAATAGATGAATGGAGGGCGTATGTTCCGCATCTGACATTCTGAATGTCAGTGGACAGGTTCACGATAGAGGTGTCGGTAAGAGCTTGTTTAGCACGATTACTGGTGCAAGTATGTCATGCCGGAACTTGAAGCACGTCTAGCAACTTTGAGGTGTCTATGGCGCTTATAAACCATGATCGGTGGAAGCAAAAATCGACACCGGCATCACCAAGATAGCCACTGTAATTTTTGTTCCTTAACTTCATTAAAATGAAAACTAGATTGGTGGTCCAAAAGACGACAATTTATTCCGAGAATTGAACCTCTTATTCGGTCCAAGAAGTAGGAACAGGGCGATTCAATAGACAGTGGATGCCATTGTAGAATATAGATGAGACATTTGAAGTAATAAAAGATGTGCCGTTTCCGAGTGACCCAGCACCCACGTGACTCGGCAAACTCCGGATGTTCAACCTCAGTAAAGTTTGGGTTGTTCGAGTTTGCAAGCCTACGTTACGTGATGGACGACGTATAGAGTACATTTGTATTGACATGTAAGGACCTCGAACATCATTAAAATATTGAAAAATATTAGACCACTGATATATTCGTAAGTTATCCGTGAGTTTGCCTCAAAAACAAGCCCGAGTTCACAGCTATACTAACCGACGAATAATCACGACCACAATCCGAGATATTTAGCACTCACACACGGGTATGTAATGTTGCTTTACTGAACTCGCGTACATATTCACATTATGGTCCTGGGACTTATGTGTTCCTGATCCACTCAAATATGTAATTTGCGTATGCATTATTACATCGGAGTCATAGAAGATATCTGATAACATATACGAGCTCGGGGGCAGCTTTGACTTGTACGGCGGAACTTCAAATTCCTTGTTGATTCCACCGAAGTTGAATATCAGGGGTTTGCTAAGTCACGTCGGCCAACAAACCTGCTAGGTCCATAGCTTTCACTAGATTTCCCTGCATTGCATCGTTGAGCCAAGCCTGTCACAAATAATTGTTCGCTTTTTAAATCGTTTATAAACAGTACAAGCAATGTACGACATTCCCATATTCGCCCTGAGTTGTAGAACGAGTCGAGAATCAGGGCGCCTACGATGGATTAGAATGGGCCTAATTATTACAGTATAGCCTTGGCTACAATAAATAAGTGAAGAAAATTCTTTGGTTGCATTCAAGGTGTGAGGGAGTACGGTTCACCCGTGATCAGAGAATTGGTGAGCACCTGAATCGTCAGAATTGGTGTGGCGTGCCAGTATGTCTTGGATGTGCAAGCTCAAGGCCAATTGCGTTGAGACCAGCCTAATTTTAGTTATGCACCGCCTTGGGAGATCAAGAGCAAAGTTGCCAGGGCACAGTGCGAAGCTGGTACGAAGAGGTAGAAAGAAAGCCACGGTCTATTATCAGGTACTCATTCTTTCGATTCGCGCTGATCTGTCTTTGGTCGTTGTGCCAGGGCTCTTTGGCTGGCCCTTAAAATAATACTTGTCTGGAGGTGGAACAGGACTAGTTGCGGTTGTGAAGTGACTGGATGATAGGCGTGGGCGTGGCTGACGTACAGCCGCTTACTAATCATGTTTGCACAGCAATAGCGCCGCACCTTGGTCCTTGGAAATTCAGAAACGCTTTGCAAGCAACGACCATGGACGACCTTGTAAACATAAAATCCCCGCCTTCGACGTCGCTGGTTTCGACGGAGTCAGCGATGGCCACAGATATGACATTCTCGCAAGCGTTGAACGACCCGAATAGCCAGCCGGACGAGGTGCGCCCTTCGATTCATTGAATAATCACAGCCTGACTAATTGATCATTGCGCAAGACCTCTATCTTTGTGGCGGCTCAGCGAGGCGACGTGGAGCTTATTCGAGAGCTTATAACCTCTGGAAAAGCCAGTGCCACTGACCGCGACCCACAAAACATTACTCCGTTGCATTGGGCAGCGATCAACGCCCACGTCGCGGCATGTCGGTATCTGCTGGAACAAGGCGCGGAAGTTGACGCTTTGGGAGGCGACCTTGTGGCGACACCCATGCAATGGGCCGCCCGCAATGGGTATCTCTATGTTATCCAGCTTCTTATTGCTCATGGCGCCGACCCAACTATCTCGGACTCCCAAGGCTACAATTCCCTACACCTAGTCACTCATTCATCATCTATCATGCCCTTGTTGTATCTTCTACACCAACCGATCAATGTGGATTCACGAGATTCTCAAGGACATACTTCATTGATGTGGGCCGCTTATCAAGGCGACGCGCTGTCGGTCGATTTGTTGCTCAGACATGGGGCGAACACCAACCTCAAAGACGACGCTGGACTTTCACCACTTCACTGGGCGGTAGTTAGGGAAATCGTGTTGCTATTCGAAGACTTATTGAAAAAGGCGCAGACCTCAGTGCTAAAGATGGAGAGGGCAGAACACCTCGAGATATGGCGGCTGAACTCAAGAGCCTGGGTGCTTGGAAGCGAGCATTGGAAGAAGGAGGAATGGATGAGTACGGCGTGAAAAGAGGAAAGCCTCTCAGTGATGTATGTTTTCCTCGCAACCCCTTCCATCCGCACTTTACTGAACTGTACCCCAGCGCAATACAAAAATTGCTATATTCATAATGCCCACAATATTTTTCTATTTAATGTTCATGACCTTATCGCTTCTACCATGGTATACCGGTATCTTGCTTGCACTTGCGGAATTCTTTGGCATGCATCATGTAAGCCTTCTCTCCAACTTAATTGACTTCGCTGACACTTTCGACAGATTGTCACTCGCGTCCTTCTAAATAAATCAACCTATACCGATAGCGTTAATCAAACGCCTTATTTTGCTGGAATCATCAGCAGTTCTCTCCTATGGGTCGTGTTCTGTTGGGTCACACGACTGGTTCAAGGTCAGTCTCTGAAGCATTTTTTTGGCATTAATGCTGACGAATACACAGAGACACAATACCACTCTTTCGCTCATTTCATGTTCGCGGTGGCTGTGGGATTATGCACCTATAACTTTTTCCGTGCTGTCACTCTGGATCCTGGAACATGTCCAAAACCTTCTAGTGACGAAGAACTAAAATCCGTTGGTCACATTTCCTTATGATCCGAAACGGCCACCTAACTTCTCTGCGTTCTAGGTTATCGAAGACCTCGCTTCAGAGGGCCGTCTGAATGGACAGACATTCTGCATTCAATGCATGGCTCGCAAGCCTCTGCGATCTAAACATTGTCGTGTTTGTGACAAATGTGTTGCGCGAAGTGATCAGTAAGTTACTGTTACCAAAAGCTGGTAAAGCGTGTCTAACAAATTTATTTTTTAGTCATTGCCCATGGGTATGGAACTGCGGTCAGTTTAACATCGTTATCACCTATAATTCGAAGTACTCAATTAAGAACCAGTGGGAGCCAATAACCATCGCCAATTCCTCCTGTTCGTTACCACGTTGGTCATTGGTGTCTGCCTATTTGACTACCTTACTTATGCATGTACGTTGTTCACCTAACGATACTCTTCCAGCTATCACTGACGATGTCGTAGATTTCAAGGCTATTCCTCTACCGACTGATCCTTCAGAAATTTCACCATCTTGCCCTCTTCCACACGACCTCTGTGCTATGACCGCCCACGACAGCTTCCTCGTCTCCGTTGCGGTCTGGGCCACTCTCCAACTCACCTGGACCTCGATTCTCCTCGCGTCCCAGCTCTGGCAAGTAGCCCGACAGATGACGACTCTCGAAGTCTCCAACCTGGGCCGATACGGCTTCATGGGCGGGCGCGGCGGCGCGTCTCTCTCCGGACAAATGGGCCACCGCCACCAGAGTCGACAGGACAGCGTCCTCCCCGGCGTCGACACCGAAGACACCGCGCTCGTTGGCGACGCGAGCAGCGCGTCCACGGGCGTCGTGCACCGCCATTCCGGCGTGTGTGCGGGCTGCGGGACCGGGTTCCTTATGAACCTCCTCGGGTTCGACCGCTTCACGAAGGGTAAAGCCGTGGACGGCCTGACGCGCGCGAGCAAGGCGAGCAACCCGTTCGACGTCGGCATCGTCGGGAACTGCAGAGACTTCTGGACGGGCGGGAAGGAGCTGGGGGTCGAGTACGATAAGCTGTATGATGTGCCTGTGGAAGGGTTCCGCGAGTGGAAGCGCCGAAAGGAGAGGGAGGAAGACGACGATGGCGCGAGGAAGCCGACGGCTAGGAAAGGCATTTTCATGGGCCTGGGACTGGGACGGGCAGGGAGCAGCAGTCGAGGGGGATACGAGCCTGTCAGTCAGGTGTAATGCGTTTGCATATCCCGCTTTGTGTAACTCGTTCCGTGTGCTATCATCGGTCTACCACCTTTCCGCTGGAAAGATACCCTATGTATCTAATATTTGATCTTATTATGAGGATTGGACCTGTTGTACCTTCACGATTTAATTTAAGAATTTTGGCTTTTCAGGTATGGAAACGTCTAACAAAATTTCAATAGATTAGCTGCGTCGCCGTTAAGAACACGTGATTTTCGCAACAGTGAACACTAAGGACAGATAAAATCTACAACTCAAGACGAGGAAGGCTACTATACATGTAAAGTAATATCGACAGAAGAACATATACAGTGAGCAGAGCTAATAGTGTTACAATAAACATCTGAATCTAGACTTTTTCCCCCTTCTACACGGACGCCAATCGGCAAAACACTGGAGTGCAAAAGAAGGCCCACGATTTGTGGGGTAGGAGGTTGTTACCCACGCACCGCGCCCGCCCAAGAAAAAGGGTGCTGGCTACCGGTGCATATATACGTGTATCGGCGTACACGCACACAGCTTGTTTTCCACACACACACGCCCAACACCACTGACTCCAGCCCCTGGGTCTGAGGTCTCACTCTCAATCCAAGCCCGGCATCTCGTAATCCATGGGAACATCCTTCCTCTCTAACCACGCCGCGTCCTCGCCGCCCAGATCGACGCCCTTCCCACAGTCCAGCCTCCGCCGCGTCGGCAGCTCCTTGAGCTCGACGCTCCCGCTCCCGTATTCCTCGCTGCTGTGCTCGCTGCGCACGACGACGTAGTGCTCCCCGTGCCAGCCGAGGAAGTCGAGCGACGGTATGGCGGTGGCCACGCTCCGCGCGCTGGATACCCAAATGTCGGTCTGCACTTGGAAGTCCTTCTCGGACATCAGGTTAGGCTTTGGCCGACGCTTGTTGGCGCAGTGTAAGTGCAGGAAGGACAGGGCCGGGAAGACCGAGAAATATCTCGCGTATTCGTTCTAAAAAGAAAACAAAAGAGAAATGAACCAAGTCAGCAATTTTGACTCGACGTGCACAATGACAGAAGAAAAGGCATTTACGATGGGTTTTTCACAGACAACAGTGGACAAATTGATGGCCTGCATCTCTTCTGGCAGGGCATCTATAAGAGCGGTTATAGGAACCTGACTGATATTGGCGATTCTGACACCCAGCACGCGCAGATTGCGGAGGTCGGGGAGGAGAGCGAGCACCATTTCCCAGGGACAGCTGCCCAAATCCAATTTCCTCAATTTCTGACGCTGGCGGAGGAACTGCGTAACAGAGTTGTACAGAACATGATCGTCGTCGTGGCCCACGAGCAGGAACCGGAAGGACTCGAGATGCGGCAAAAAGTGTGCCGCCCGTCGATGATGTGGTCGCTCGCGAAGACGACGGCAGCGGAACTGGGCTCTTCGAACGTCCCGTGCAAAGTGAGGCTTTGCAGGTTATGCGCGTGGGCGATGCGGGCGAAGACGATGTGCGAGATGCGGGTGTCCACGAGGTCGAGGTGGGTGAGGTTCTTGATGGTCACGGACTGGAACGCCGAGTCCCAGGAATGCTGTCTCTCGAGGAATGCACCCAGGATCAGATGCTTCAAGGTGGCTTCGTTTTTGTCCAGCACGGTGCGGACTTCGCCCATGTCTGCGAAGCCGTCGTCGTCCTCGGCGCGTAGCGTGAACTTTCGTAGATTTCGGAACGCAGAAACGCCAACAGCGTCGAAGTGCCAACCTCTGTTGAAAATTATTTAGAATGGATAATGTGGGAATGCAATAAATTAACCGACATGAGTCCCAGCCCGTGAAGATGCTTATGGCTAGCATACACCTCTTGAACCATATCCGCACGCATCTCGGGGTATCCAATCCATTCAAAATCCCGTAGAGCCTTGAACTCCGGCAAAGCGGTTTTGAAGATGCCTTGACGCGGGAGAGAGTTTCACTGCGTGAGAAATACCTGGGACATCCGAGAGAAAAACATGGACTCACGGGTCATAAGATCCAATATGTCACCTTCCTCATAAGCCCAGTGCAACCTCAGCGACTTGACGCGACTCGCAAAGACAGGATCAGCCTTTACACGATCGAATATATCCATCCCCCTGTTCAGATTCTCCTGCTGGTCGTCCCCAAAATAGATGTCGACTGTGTGGAAGATATGTCGGACTGCGATATCTCGGTGAAACGAAGAGACAAATAGCCAGGTTCGTAGGTGGTATCGTGGTGTGTGAGAAGCTATCCGCTCCCATATTTCCAGTGGCGCGCGCTGAGATGCAGGTTCGTTTGAAAAGTGGATCTATAATGATGTGTAAGAAAGGCGTTTGAAAGGCCCCACGAATACGACGCACCACTTTCCGTCGCAGAGAATGTTGGAGCTTCCTGTTTGATGGATCGAGTTTCAGGACAGCTTGGAAGTCTGCAACATTGTGAGACTCCGGATGCGAAGCATCCGATGATGAAGAAACAGGCCCGTACCTTCTTGAGCCTTAGCTATCAACTGTTCTCCACCTCGTTTGCGAGCGTTACCCCGAGCCAGCAAGGCTCTGGTCATGTCCTCCTTCGACAGTCCCGGTGTCCGAAGGTATACCTCAAGGTAGTTCTCAACATCAGTGCCGTATCTAGCAGAATCATCGGAAAACGTGTCAAAGGGGGCAGAAAAGTCGCACAAAGGCATGGTCACTCACTGTCCAGCTTCAATCAAGGCCAGAGCGGTGTCAAGGAGGAAATTTGCCTTCCTGTTGCGATTGAGCTGCTGGACGGCATTGCATACGGTGGATGTGAGTTCATCTCGTGGGGCTGACCAGGACATGGGATGGTATATGGCGGTTAGGAAGAGAACGACATCAAGACTGGCTTTGGTTGAACCCGAATTAATGGTGGAAATTCAAAGTGCAGTTACCATCGTTTCGGATCTCCTTGGCTTTTTCTGGCTCCCATGTCCTAAATTGGTTCTTCTGCTCATTCACTCAACGGCCCGCCATCTGCCTTCTAATCATTTCATTGCTCGCACGAAGCGCCACAGGATGCCAGGAGTCTGGTACCTTTATGCTTCCGTACCGTCAATAATTTCTCCACAAGCATCCTCAAACTCTCATGATGGAGTGAATGATGTTGGAAATATATGATTAAGCATCTGAACAACGAGCAGAATCGAGCAAAACATCCTCGTAGCTATAGAGCTCTGGAGAACAAGTATGGAGATGTACCCCTCGTTGGCAAATACATGTGCAAGTATCTCTATACGAGTTAAATTCTAGAAGCAAGGACAGCTCTAATTTGGGATATCGGTTGTCAGCGAGATAACGACGGTCTTCTTCAGGTTGCGAGCGAACCATCGTCGAGACTGCCGGCGCCTCCTGAGGGGTAACGCTATTGGAAATTTCTGAAAATCGCGGTACACTGTCGCAGTGACACCTTTGGCAACTTATGAGGTTAGCCGATGTCTGGACGGCTTCTAGTGGTAAGTGGATTCTGACATCTGACAACATTTGCACAGCCCAGACGTGGGGTCCAGGATCTCTTTGCAGGAGGTTGAGAATATTTAAGCAAGTTTTAAGCAAGGTTTGAGTTTAAAGCTTGAGGGTGAACCACTCTGAACCGGTGAGATCCGGATATTAAGCGGAGATTGAACAAGCGATCAGTCGATCAATTCGACAAATTGTATTTGAACAAATCTTTCTACGACCACTGATTGAGCTAAATCTGGGAAACATACCGTACGTACTAGGACTTCAAAACGACAAGAAACCGTATTCTTACTCTATTTTGCTATTATAGCAGTGTTATTAAATGGCTACCGCCTCTACAGAATCTACAGAATCCAGTGATAACTCATTGCTCGAATGCCTAGTCTTCCCAGCACGCAAAGAGCATACTGCTACGGTCATCATCAGTCATGTCAGTCCACCTCGATTCTTCGATATTCATACCCAGTACAGGGAGAAAAGTAACCTGAATATTACTAGGGACTAGGAGATTCAGCGAAGAACTTTGCCTACTTTTTGAACGATCTCAAAGATCATCCTGACCTCGGGCACGTCAAGTTCATACTTCCATCAGCGTAAGTTGTTTGGCTACCTATCACAGTCGCCTATATGACTTCTTGACGCTTCATCTTGCGCATTGTTTTTGACGGTATCGCTCAGACCTATCATGTCTGTCACCGGTACGAGGGGCAGAAGTATTCCTTCCTGGTTAGTACTCGTTTCTTCAAAGTTACTCAAGTTGATATGTCAACGGACCCTTTCGAACGTCTTCACCTTCGCTTGCAGGTTCAATATCTACTCATTCAACTATGTAAACCGCTCAGAAGACGAAGTCGGTCTCTTCCGATCCGTCGGCTGGCTCAAGCAGCTCATCACCAACGAAGAGACACAGCACAACATCCCCTCCAATCGAATCGTCATTGGTGGATTGAGCCAAGGCGGGGCGATATCCATATTGACTACTCTCACAATTGAAAAGCCTCTTGCAGGGCTATTTGCGCTGAGCACCTATATCCCCTTGCGACAGAAAATTCCCCAGGCAAGTACAACCCATCTGTTTAGTTATCCATGTCCGACTTCGAATAATGGACGGTTCAAAGACTCACTGATAACCCACGTATATTAACAGCTTGCAACGTCCTACGCCAGAAACATACCCATTCTCTGGTGTCACGGAACGGGCGACCAACAAGTGATATGCAAGGACTGGAAGCAGCTCGCAAAAACTCTAGCCGGACAGCTCTCCATCCCATTCGTCACAAGCGACCATCCACAGGAGTTTCCCACTGAGGATCGGGGAACAAACTCAAAGGACAGCGATGGTGCTAGTCAAGATAAAGCCAGGTTGCACTTCCGCTCGTACGAGGGCATGGGCCACTGTACAGAGGAATCGGAGCTGCTGGAGGTGGCTGCGTGGATCGCCCGTCGTATTCCAGGTGAAACATAACGGTGTGCTGTGTCCACTGTTCTTCAGACTCTTCTCCGTTTTCCCATTGCATTTCATCCATCGTAACAAAGTTGGTCGGCCTTTGTCTCGAGTAAAAGTAATCCACCTAAGTTTCCTTTCTCTTACCACAGCCCCTTTCCGTATTATCTTATCTTCTACATTTACTTGCACGTGCACGTGACCGCGATCCCCAACCCATTCCTTTGACACTATTACACATTAGACATTATGCACCGTACACACCTGTAGCCCAGTCAGTCGTTCCATCGAATATCGTGGTCCTGTCATTCTCCGCGTGACTCCTCAGCGAGCCTGGTGACGCCAGGCTCTCACTTTCACTTTCCATTTTCTGGCGGTGCAAATATTTCCTTCTCTCTTCCACATTGGCTCTGACTTGATCTTGGCCAGGGGAGTATCTACACCGGAAATGGTAAGCCAACATCTTTTGACGTCTCCTGAGACACTCAACTGTTTTCTGGTAGTACGGACGGGTAACTCGGTATAGCGCCATTTCTGATCATTGCTGGACGCCATTCGATCGTCAGTACATCTAGTGGCCCCAATCTTTCCACGTGTAGGTGTGGGATCACATTTTCATCAGCAGGGTTCAAATCCTGAAGATATTGCAAGTCTTCCAAAGCGCCTATGAGATGTTCAAACTCAAATGAAACACCTCGACACCCTGCGGTAGCTGCAGTGTTCTTGCGTATTCGCCAAGTGGTCGTTCTCTGACAGCATAGCCGCTCTCGTCATGCTCAGAGGACGGCTTCGTCTTTGCTGAGACAGTGAGCTTGCCATTGTGAACTTCTATCTGGATACGCTCCTTCGCTGCTCCAGGGAATTCGAAGGAAGCTGTAACGAGGTTATTTGAGATCGTGCTGCTCATCCCAGAGGGAGCGCGTGATTTATTAAATATATCCGACCAGTAATTATTGAGATCTGTGTATAACGTCTTGGTGTGGTGAATTTGCGTCGGTACCCCAATCTCTGTGGGGTCACCACGATCATTGGAGAAGTGCCCCAAATTGAATGCAGTGGAGCGGGGAGCTAGCGGGGAGTAAGCAGGAAAACCAGTTATTTATTATATCGAAGTTTGCGTAAGATATATTTAACGTCTTTGGCCAGCGGGTCTTGGGTCACAATCCCCACCAGAAAGAGAGAGAGAGATTAATTTTTGAGTAACCACCTTTCAATTGCTAGGCAGCAAATTTCATCCACCCTTTATCGTCCGTCCGACGAGCTCCTAGGGCTGAGACAAACTGTTGATACATATTGTAGTGATTTGCGATTGAGCCTGCGTTGGCGTATGACTCCACATAGCGCGTCATGTGGAGGCCCTTTTTCCGGTATAGATAAGAACAGGGACTTGGAATCCTTTGTCCCGTATGAACTGGATTATTTGATTGCCCGCGTTGCGGTTAATATAGGGTACGCCCTTTGAGTTGAGTTCATTTCGACTTTGGTCCGAGATAAATCGTAGATCCCCGGCATTGTTATGCTTTAGGAGGAAAGCTAATGAATACATTGTGATTAGTACGTGTTGTATACATATGGCGCACGTCAACATACATCGGTTAGCGTCTATCCAAGCTTTGGCTGTAGATGTTGAAGCCAGCTGAACAACTGAAACTCCTCGTTCTTGGGCATACGCCACTTTGTACGCATTAATCGCAAGGTCGTCTGAAATCCAGACTAGAAGTGGGAATTTTGGATCTACAGGAAGACATTAGGTCACTATGGTAACACTCTGGAGATACGGTCGACCGCGTACTTGATATGTATAGCTGGATCACCTCTTTCAGGCTTGCGTCACGAACGAGATCTTGGAGAGTCTTCAATGTTACATGACCAGTGTTGTGCTCGTCGAGTCGTAGCAGGAGTCGACGACGAGAAAGAGGGCCCAGCTTTATATTCAACCAAGAAGCCAAACGTTCGCACAAGTCTTCATTTTTGACGATTTCAAGCTACAAAATGACAGGTTAGCACAGTGCCATTAGGGTGGACGTGACGACCTACATCGTCACCAATAAGCGAGTGCCAGAATTCCAGTGCCTCGTCTTTCTTGGGTAGATTTGGGTGAGAGGAGATCGACGCTTGTGAGGAAGTGGAGGTGTTGGGTTGAGCGCCAGGTGGCAGCATGTTATATCCTTTGATAGTGATATGATCGACCACGTACATGGCGCCAATTAATAGATTGTATTGGTTCATGAGTTGCAGGCGATCTTCCTTGATTTCCTGTGTGACCGCCCATGGATTGACCAATGCAATCATTCGACGTCCACGGCTCTCCTTCCACGATCGTAGATGACTGTCTACGTTAGAAAGTAAATTCTGCAGTGTCTGAAGAGTCTGCCTTAATGGTAGATCCGGTACGTCTCGCAGAAGGAGTGGCCTGATCACATTCTGGATTTGAACGACTGTATCAGAGATCTGTATTTGTAGTGAATCCTTGTCCTCTTGCTCTGCGATGAAATTGACTATGCCGACTGCGATAGTGTAGACAGAGCTAGCGATATCCATGATCAAGTACAAGGAAGAGTTATGACATGGCACAAGCTTACCTGGCTGGCTAATAACTATTCCACGGAGGCTATATTTGGCTGCAGGCGCCAATACGATCAGACTCGATGCCAATACCCACGGAAGCACCACCATGGAGCCACAGTTGGCAGTTCAAGTTGCAACGCGGATACTATGTCTGAGAGGTTTCGCAATTTGTTCTGGTGTAGTTGAGATCGCTTTACCTGCAGATAAGTGGGTACCGCACAGGTTTTTGCTTCTAAGAGCGTAAATTGGGATATGAATACATAATCTGTACACAAGAAAGCTGTTGGAGTTGGAGTTGGGCAGGTTGGTTGGTTGGGTGGCGATTTTACGGTCCCAGTATAGGAACTCGCCAATCCGTCGACGATATGACAGACCTGTCAAACTGTCATGCCTCGACGGGACCCCCAGCTCTCTTACAGGTTTGACGTTCTGAACACCCCTATGGAGTTCATAGATGTCACTGGGTCGAGCAGAAGGGAGCCTTTAATTTTTATCCAGGTTTTTGAATGTTATTGGGTGTATATACTACTAATTGGATGTACAGAGTGTTGAAACAATTTCTGTACACCTAGATCTTCAGTGCAGACGTTTTTGTAGAGCTACTGCCGACACTGGGAGCCGTAGTGTGAACCAACTAATGTTGTCCTTTAAAATCAGGGTGACGAAAGATTTCTACCTGCGCGAACTCCTTCAACGTATGGTATACGTGAGCTGCGAACGCAGGTAGTATGTCCTCTAGGTGTGCATAGCCGCCTGAGTAAATACACACCGTTGGGTCCCTCTAATGACTCCCACCGCAATTTGGGTCTAAGTTTCTTCGCTAATGAAACCAAGTCCGTTCTACGTTGTATGAGATCGTCTGAAACCGCCTTGCAAAGAAACACTGCGTGTTGTTCATCTTCTACCGCACATTTGCATAATCGGCACAGCCTGTATTCCCTTGGGATCATGCTACGTCGTTGTTCTGTATGGCGCAACTTCTCCACTGCAAGACCGTGATCAGAACACATGAAGCGAGTCAATGCGATACGGTGAGCAGGTACTACGACCTGAGACAAATATGTGCGGAGCCGTGCGGTTCTGGGCCACCGTATGGGATGAATTAACCAAAAATCGACTGTCAGAACAGCCTCGTATACCAAACGTATACCCCGAGGGGAGCACAACTGACCAATTTTTTTGACATCTCTGTCGACATTGTGTCATATTTTACCAAAATACTGCACGTTCCATATCTGCGGCGACAAGGTTTTGATAAAAATGCCCCAATACCCTGGCCTAGTGGCGTTTATTTCCGTAGCCAATCACGAAAACGATAATAATACAAAAATGCGACTACATTTTTAACTAATTGTGGGACCGGATTCGACACAGTACCCATTCTTGACCGCAAGCCTATCCACGAGCTTTCAGTGCGGCGGCGTGTGATTTCATAATGGGATAAACTGGACCGTCGGGATATACAGTATATCCATCGTTCGGTGTGTCGCCGCTGTGAATGACAAACATTGGTGATAAAGAACATGGTATATAGAGTAACACTCAAGGATATCGGTACCTTGAGAGATGTGATCCAGCTTGCCAGATAAGATCGCCACTGAGCCCGGACGAGATGACTTCATTGTACCATGCTTGATATATAGTGGGCTGGTTAGTGGTTACACCAAACTCCTCAAGGATTATAGGCTTGTTAGCCTTTGCTTGAGAAGTCCGGTGGTCGGCGATCCATTGAGTTCCCCATGCCTGTTCGTTACCGCCTTGGTCCCAGTTCGTCGGGTATGACTACATCAGACTCATCCTTAACGTTAACATGACTCATGAAGTCAAATATACGTACATGGAAGGTACCGAAGTCGATGCTGCTAACTGCAAGGTTAGCGTCAAAGTCTACACCTTCGCTTCCTCTTCAGAAAAATAAAGTGAGTGAATTGATTCAGACCGCTCATAATTTAACTCACTGGTAAGGGTAGGTTGGAGCGCTAGGCTGGTTGTAGAAGCCCTCATCCCCGACAGCGACAAGATGGTTGCTATCAATTGATTTGATGAAGGCAGATATTTCTTTAATCCAATTTGTGACCGTAACCGTGGTACAAGTTCCAGTAGATGTGCTGGACAAGGAACATTATCAACACGTTCACTAGCTTGCAGCAGATTATGCAGCATACCCTGTGCTTCCCTTGCACCTGGGCTCGTTTGCAAGCTCCCAGGCTAGAATTGTAGGCTCGTTAAGGTAGCGGCCAACGAATGTCTTTATGTAGTTTTTGAAGGCGGTCTAAGGGAACATTGTCAGTAAGCCCGTAGTTTGTGAAAGGGCGAGATGAGTACCTTCACAGTGGTATCGGTATAGAACAGATCATGGTTCGGAGAGTTGAGGATTTGTTTAACATATACATCCATACCACCGTAATCAGACCAATTATTTGTCCTGGAATACACGTCAATAGACTTTCACCTTTCGGATCGTAGCATGCTACTTACAGAGCGACAATGAGACGAAGCCCGTTGGCTTTGGCAGCTGCGATCACGTTATCTGGTCGGAGAATTGGCTTTATCAGGCGTTCAAATGAATGAAATCCTCATACCGAAGTTGGCCAAACCAGTGGAGCCAGTGTTGATGGTCGGGGTGCTTCCTGACCAGCTCTGATAGTAAACTCCGTTGGGACTAGTGACCTCATTGAATCCCCTACATTACATGAGATGTTCAGATAGACAAACTCAGAATATGTGCGCGATAATTACCATGTGCGAACCGTAGTCGCACCTGCCTTGGCAATATCTGCGAATGCGGCGTTCATGTTTGCTGTACTAAGGCCCATCAATCCAACCCAGTATGAGTTTGCACTAAGTGATATGATTTATCAATACAGGTCTCTTTACATCACGAGCCTGCTTTAAACGCTTACCCGACAACTGTGAATAGAGATCCATTCAGAACGAACTTCTGGCCAGATGTCTTTACAAAGCCGGTAGCTGCAGGAGGCGCCGCAGTAGTGGTTGGCCCACACGAGGTAATGGTTGGTGAGACCGTTGTCGAAGGGTTCGTCGATGTCGATATCGGTTTAACAGTACTTGTAGGCGCCGGTGTGGTTGCAGCTCCTGGAAGGCATTGGGAATAATATGGGTTCAGCACCGTGCAGACAGAGTCTGAGGTACAAGCTAGATAGTGGCCACGTCAACATTTTTATTTTATTTTCCTGTGAATAACTTCAAAACTGACTCGTTTCTCCTGTGAAATTGATTCCACCACACTGTCCGTAAACGGGCACAGCAGCCAATGCCGAGCTGCACGAAAGAGCCAAAGCAACGAGACCAACAGTAAGCTTCATCGGTGACATTGAGGAAATGTAAACACACAGTCTAACAATTCTGCCATCTAGTTTTTATGCAACTCTTGGTTTGTTGGATGCATGTGGCTAATGGCAGGATAATCCATCGCAAAGCGCCGGGAATTCCTCGCCGAGTTTGAAGAAGCGGCATTAAGCGACAATTAGCCGCCTCGTTTTCATAAGCCTTGAGGTAGTGATAGTATGTTGATTTCTAGTAGCTTCTTTGATATAAATGGATTTAGTATGCGATCGAAGAAGGCATACAGTCTTGCTTTAAATTTAACCTAGAGAGTGAGTATACGTCGATTTTCCACTTATTGATAGAGAATCAGGAAATCAACTGCAGTATGTGCAGTCTCATGATAAATTATGGTCAGGAAAAAGACGGTACGAAGGTATCCGAAACGAAGCAGAAGTATGTCAACGATCCCAGATGTGGGGCTCCGATAACATGCAGAACACGCGATTTCTAGAAAATTCAATCAGGCGAGCACACCCATGACCGGTAGCGCTGGCCTCTGATATAGCCTTTTACTGCATATAGGCTTTTACACGACCAGCTTCTGTTCTTTATTTAATTTAGCAGGGTGCTACGAAAGGTGTAATAAGAATGTATCAGAAACTTAACAATGTTCGAAATAGAACTAGAGTCTGCGATGCTTCTGAATCTTCCATCAATCACATGAATTTCTTTGTATAGCCAGCACCATTCATGTCCGGATTTTATTCCATTCCTCAAAATTGGCCAAGGGGATCCTAAGCATGAAAGTTATCATATTAATAACGTTGACTTGTCATCGCGAGGACTGGGACTGGAGGCAGTACCACGCGCCTCGCCATATCTTTCCTGAAGAAAGAGCAAGATACAAAGACAGGTATATAATACAACACAGCAAAACAGAAATAGAAAACATGACTGTAAAAAGACAGTGCAAAACGAGCAAAACAATGCGATTACTATGCAGGAGAGTCTGAGAGAGATGATCGCGACAAAGACCATCGAATATTACTCAACAAGGAGCCATCATCTGGGTATACGTAAAGAAGTGTTCAGCAACTCCTCGTTGATAACCTATGCATCTAACATAAGTAACTGAATTGTTCAATAGGACAGAGAATACAGACCTCGCGCGATTGAATCCCTCAAGATTTTTTCGAACACCTTTTCTTTCTTATACATAACCATGAATGCATTACGCTTTCTCGATCTGTCGTATTGACCATGCATCCTCTTGAACAACTGCACGACAAACCTATCAGCGGACTAGAGACGCCATCGTATGAGACGTAGTACTTACAGATGCGATGCTCTCATGATTAGCCAACATTGAACCGTCGGCCTTATGGCTAACGCCGCTGTAGGGAGACTTCCGTGCTGGTATGCCTTGGGGGAGCCGCAGGGCTCCATGGAACGAATGATATGAGATTTTGTTCCTGCATGTGGATCAAGGTTTGGTAGATCTCTGTGAGAGAGGTGTCATCCAAGACTATGTTCATCTTCGAGATGTAGCAAGCTTGAGGGGAGGAAACTATTGAGACCATTCGGTTCTTAGGTTGAAGAAAACGATGCATGTCATCTAGCACGGTTGTCCGACGTGTTGTTTTTGCCCGAGTCGAACATTAGTACCTCAATAAAATGAAAAAGGATAACAAGAGCGGTCTCAGACTTTGTCGATCTCCGCGCTTGAGAATGTAGGATATCATAAGGAAATGACAACATGGGGTGGATATCGGAGAGGCCACCAAGCCTACTAATGAGCTGTGTGTAGACGAAGGATACCACAGAGTCTGGGTGCTTGTAGCCATGACAGTTGAAATCAACTGGTTCGTCTGGTCGAAGGACGGCGTTTGGCTGTGAAGTCTGTCTGCAGCCATGTGAGCAATAGCGCTGTTGGCTAAACCCACGACAGAGTCGGCATGGTCATTGAGACACTTTAGCGTTAATAAAGAATTGTATGACTGCACGACGACATCGCCTTCTGGAGTGTTCGGGAACACGCTGTAAGTTTGAATTACTTTTTTGGGGAACCTATCATTTAGACGCTCCAGCATGAAGGAACCGAGACCAGATCCTGTTCATCCTGCAATTGAGTACGGGCCAAAAAGCCTAGAAAACACACACCACTAAAGAATCACTGCTCCCTGCCTCTCTCTCAACCATGTCCATGACTTCTTCATATATCCGCTCTCCGGATGCACACCATTGAGCCCAATTGTTCCCGGCGCCTCCATCCTTCGATACAAAGATATTTTGGATTGTACAAGAGCGAATGCAACGACGTGAGGATGTTGTTTATGACCTGGGCACAGACATCATTGCGTCAGCCAGACCCGCATATACTCACAACATTCCATACTCTAGGCTCCAGATCCACGAGAATAGATCGCGGCACATATTGCTCATCGTCGGCCTGATAGAAAAACACGTCTTTGCGATCGCCTCCGTCCGAAGCCCATGATTCACGAATGCCGTGCTCGTTGATACCATGTTCAGTGCATAATCGTTGCCAGAATGTGGATCCGACTTGGAGAAGCTCATCTTGATTGCCGCATTGACTGAGCTGCCAAGAGAACTCACCTTTATGTAGTCTCGGCAGGACATTCCGGTTAAAGGAACAGCGGCTGTGTTTCGACAATCGTTCCCACGACCTAAACGTCCATCCTTAAAATACAAATGGGGTTGCAATTTAAAGAAGCCAACAGCCTCCGTCGTATGCGAACTCACAGCGAACCACATATGTTGTGCAAAAATTTACTCTGTTAGCACAAGTAAAACACCATTTCGCATGTGTTGGACCACATCGCACAAGCAAGCTTCTACTTTACACAAGTTGTAAACAACTTTAGACAATCTTTACCATGTTACCAGTGGTCAACTTAAGAGTTAAATCTAAAGTCAAAGAATGTATTTTTACGCCCTCCGAGATCTTGCCACAGAGTAGGGGGCCAAGCACTGGGGACGTTCACGTCAATTGCTGTGAATATGTGTGGAATTAGAGGTCTGTGTGGAGAAGCAGCATCAAGGCACGATGTGTTCCAGATGTGGGTGAACTTTGCTTATATGTCACCTGGAGGCGTATGTACTTCCTCATTTTGCCCTTATAATCTTACGCTAGCACGAAGCCACTAGTAAGCTTTACTTTAGAAACTATGGACATCTTCGTTGATATTTCCTGCAGATTTCCATCTTGTCTCCCGTCATTCGTAGCCGCCAGTTACTGGCTTCCCTCTGAGACGGTGCAGGACGAGGAAGAGACGCCCTCCCTAGGTTTGATGGCAAGTGTGTCTCTACTGATCGTAGCCACCGTGGTAGGTCATTTGTCGTTAGCTGGAAAGGCTGAAGTCACGGCTGACTGGAGGCTCAGTTGGTCGCTGTCACTGCCGAGTGGTTAGTTGACTCCATTGACGGGATGACGGATGGTGGTCATATTAGTAAAGAATTTGTTGGTATGTTTCTGCTTCCCATCCTGGGAAATGCAGCAGGTTTGTTTTTTTCTTCCGGTTTTTACAAGTAACATGGTGGCTGATAAGTTCTCCAAATCCAATGCATAGAGCACTTAGCGGCTATTACTGTCTCGTCGAAGGACAAACTCAAGCTCAGTCTTGGTGCCACTATCAGCTCTAGCATAGTGAGTATTGCGTCTCACAGTTAGCAATCACTTGAACGGGCGTTAATGTTTTTGATCCCACAGCAAATCGTATTTTTTGTCTTTCCGTAGGGTTTACTTTATTTTAGTTTATGTCAAAGAGCTAATCATTTATGTGTTCTCAGTTCCATTGTTCAAAACCTATGCCTCTTTTCTTTGGCACTTATGAATCTGTAACTATGTTCCTAGCAGGTATGTCCAGTCCATCCCATTACTAAGCGCCTTCATTCATCGTTCTGTCCAGTCCTTGCTGTATATCATGTTGTGCAAGATGGAAATTCAAATTGGTTTGAAGGTTTTATCCTCATGTGATGTGTAAGTTTCCAGCGAATTGAATGGGTTATGATCCCAATATTGCCCGCCCACTCACGTAGTTCCTTTCTTAAAGGCTTATATGCTATCCTCGGAATCACTTTCTACTTCTACCCTGTTACTTCAATCAGCATATCTGCCCAGAACGCCATTTGCCACTGAGGCAATTCTATACCCGCTTTCCGCATTTTTTTTTCTTCACAACTCTACACGTAATTTATTACCCATAGATCTCAAGTTTCTGACAAACTCACGGCTATTAGAACTTATACACACATTATCTATTTCATCATCAGACTTCATGTATCATTATTAGTAGCATAGACGTCTTCAAAAATGGGACATAGAATATAATGCCGTTGGCACCATGGTTTGTAGGCGTATGATGGAATGCTACTGCCACGATGAGGAGGAAAATGGAAGACTATGTATCAATCCTAAAAGGCAAGGCAGCGTCAAATTGAGGGCTTACCAGGGCTGAATCGTAAGTGCAGACGAGAGAATATTCTCCATTATTTCGTGACATGGGCCTATTCATATTTTCTTCCTCTTGAGGCTTTAAGCGCGAAAAAGACACTCCAAGCAGAAATTCGCGTTTTGAATCCTCGCATCTTCTGAGATAGTCCCAGTAGAATTTAAAGATGTCCGACCATCCAGCAGTTCCACCCACGCAGCGTTTTAGATTGAACGTCCCTACTGTCTTTCGGTATGCATGGTGGAGCACATCGCGTGTCGATGGGAATTCAAGGCGGTTAATGACAGGCCACTGAACTGAAACTGAGCAAGTGATACGTAGTGAATAGAGGTTATGTAGGAATGCACCTTGGCGATATCCACTAGAGCGATCAAACAATTCAGACATTCAATTGAAGCAGTGATATGCTGGTATCGCAAATTGTTTATCCCAGCTCTGGACAAGTAGTGCATCGATAATGTCATGGATGGGGAGCATTTAATTGTCTTGAAAAAAAAATCCAATTTTTCAAAGACTATGCCCCGGCCATCTGACCTTCAAAAGTAAAGTTATGATATAATACTGGTGGCATTGCTCAACTTTTCAGGATTTAGATCAGGGTTATTATAAGAAGGTCTGAAGTCGGCAGAAAGTGAACATATCAAATTGGGATATTGAGTAATAATACGGACTCGATCGGAGTAGCTCGCCAGAATCCAGCACTTTTCAACAGTTCCTGGGGTTATTCTTGGCTGTGTACTGCCTGCGGTGGATTATCAGAACGGTCGGCACCGTAAAGAGACAGCCTTCCAGAGCAGTAGTTCTCAGCCAGAAGATGAGACTGCAGAACGCCCGTCATCATCGTGAACGTGGTCAGATTATCTGCCAAACTTATAAGTGGCTCGATCGATGCTTTGGTCTTTCCTGCCCTAGTTCGGATGAAAGATTCTTCCGCTTTGGTCGAATTGCGTCGGCAGTAATCTATTTGATGAGATTAATATAGAAAGTGAATCGCTTTCATGTTCAGCCAAAAGGTAAAAGCGATGACCCGGGAGAGCAGATCGGAACAAGAAAACATGATCTACCGTGAAGAACGTAGGGAAGGAGGCCCGGAAGCGGAGAGTTTGGTGCAGTGGGCGGATGTGGATTGATTGATGGGAAGATGGGGAATGCCGGGCCAATGAAAACGGGTGAAAGAGTTCTCACGGGGCTGAGAAGATGGTTGTTGGGGAATTGTGGTGTTTGTGTGTCCGTGCGTCGCAACTGTGGCAGGAAAATTGAGGGGGGATTCCGCGGGGGTGCAGACCAGTATGAAACATGGGTGGGATGGGCACACCGCACCCGATTAGGTATCTTCCACATCATCAAGCTCGTTTCTCCCAACGACTCTCTCGATGCCTTCAGATGTAGAAATGCATGCTAGCTCCCCGGATATCCATCTCACCCCGCCCCCGTCCTCTGCCGCCACCAGCCGTCGCTCGTCCGTCGTCCATGCTGTCCCCGTGCACCATAGTGGCTCAGCGATCTCCATCCCACTGCTAGTCCACTCTCCCTCTCCCTCTCCGTCCCATGATGCCACCATCCCTGCTCCATCTTCCTCCACCTCTGGCACTGCTGCCCCCGTCGTCGCCGACTCTGCCTCTGCCTCTGCACCCGCCCCGGCCGCCGCTCCCTCCCCAGCAACCAAGACCCCTCATCCTCATCCGCCAAACCTGCATCCTCCGCAAAGCCCCGCTCCACCAAGCCCCCAAACCGCGCTCGCCCTCCCCGTCGCCCCCGCCCCCGTCATCCCGCTCCAGACCATCCGCCTCGACATCCGGCTCGGCGGGCCCTCCAACTACGAAGTCGACATCGCCCGCCAGGCCAAGGACACCGGCCAGCGGCCCCCACGCCCCCGCCCGTCGTCAAGCATGCCGTCGCGGACTCGAGCGACTCGGAGGACGACGAGGACGATAAGGATAAGGACAAAGACAAGAACAAAGCCGGCGAGGATCCGAAATCAAAGACGAAGAAAAGGAAGGTATGATACGTTTCAATTCGCTGTCCCTTGTATTGCGGTTTGCTCACGGGATGTGATTAAAAATTTGAACAGAAGAAGAATGCCGCGGCGGAGTACTACGACACCACAGACCCGTTCATCGACGACTCGGAGCTCGCGCTAGACGAGCGCCAGTTCTTCGCGCAGACAAAGCAGCAAGGGTTCTACGTGTCCAGCGGCGAGGTCGCCCTGCTCAAAGACAAGTGCGTCAAGCTATCTAGCCATCTCCTATTGTCCTCGTATTGACCTAAACCTACCTACTACCTACCGTCTGCACAGAACACCGAAGAAGCCCAAATCGAAGAAAATCTCGTTCGCAACGGGCCTCCACCCTCGCTCTCCGCCGCGAACCTCACAAGCACGAAGAGCACCGAAGGCACGCGCGACGCGCCGATCGCCGTCGACGGCGACCCCTCTTCCTCCTCCACCGCCAACGCCAACGCCGGCACATCCATCTCCGCCCCCGTAGGCAACTCATCCACCTCCGCCTCCCTCAAATCCTCCGGCCCCCCCAACACCAGCACCTCCACCTCCGTCTCCGCCTCCGGCCCCGACCTCCCGCACCTATCTATCCTCCCCACCGCCTCCGCCCCCGCGCCCGGCGCGCACAAGCGCAAGCGCCAAAACAGCATCATCACCGAGACGGGCAAGCGCAAGAAGGTCGTCGACGAGAGCCTCTTCCACCCGGACCTGCAGGCCGCGCTGCGCGAGCTCAAGGCGCTCATCCAGCGCGAGAGCTGGGAGAACAAGGGCAAGTTCCCGCCCGCGCTCAAGCCCGCGCTGAGCCGGCTCGCGGTGCTCGCGATCCGCCTGGACGAGTACGACGATGATTTTTTCTCGCTGATGCCGAGCTTGTTCCCGTATAATAAATTTACGATGACGGTGCGTGGTTTTTTGTTGCGTTTTTTACTTGCTTATATGGTACCCTCCCGTCCGCGCTACATTGATATCCCCCACACACAGAAACTCATCAAGCGCACCGTGTTCCCGGACCACCTCGCGCTGCTCACGGAGCGGCAGGACGTGCTCCTCGCGCAGCTCAAGCAGCTCGCGACGGAGGGCTTCGCCAAGGCCGAGGAGGAGTGGGAGAAGAGCGTCGTCGCGTGGGACCGGCGGCAGGAGAAGATGCGCGGGGAGGCCGCGGAGGCGAGCGGGACGGGCGGGGAGGGCAGCGGGCGCGGCACGGCGAGCGCGGCGCCGACGAGGCATGGGACGGAGGAGATGGATGTCGATGGCGAGGGCGCGGGCGAGGGCGCGGGCGCGGGCAGGGTTGCCGCCGTTCCCGGCGTTGGCGCAGGACGGGGAGGGCACGGGGAAGGATAAGGATAAAGACAAGGATAAGGAGCACGCGAACAACCCCCGGCGAAGCGCTATCGCATGACGGACCAGATGAAGAGCATTGTGTGGGAGCTTGTGCTGCTGAGCAACGAGTGCTGTCGGTTGGAGAATGAGAAGAAGTGCGTGTTTGTTTTTTTGTTTATTCATATGCCGTTCTTCTGTCTTTTGTTGCGTATACGCGTTGTATGCTGTGTGCGCGGTTTGCTGATCTGTGATCTTTTTATATAATATAGTTCATTAGAAGGATCTGTGATACAGATCAGCGATCAGGGGCTGAGGAAGGTTTTATATCAGAAGGTACGCACCTTTTTATTTTTTGATACGTTCTGCTACCTCTGCCACCCTACTTCATCACTCGTCCTCCTCTTCACCCTCTTCCTCTTCACTCTCTTCCTCTTCGCCCTCTTCCTCTCTGCCCTCTTCCTTTCTGCCCTTTTCCTCTTTGCCCGCTACGGCTACGACCCATGCACATGTCTTCCATTGTCATTCTGACCTAAATTTCCCTTTCTTTCTGTGATTATAGATCGTGAGCGCATACCCGGACGGATGGATGTCGTCGGGCCAGATTTCGAGGGATGGTATGTCATTCACCTATTAAATATTCTGTCTCATTCCCTTTTCCATCGTGATTTTTTTTTGGGGGGTCCGGATATTGACTGAATTTTGTTTTTACTTTGATTTTTCAGTGAGTGCTATGAAGAAGAAATTGGAGCGGGAGGCTATGGAGCAGGAGAATGACGATTGATTGTACTGGATTGGATCGATTGGACGTTGGAATTCGGAAGGGGTTGCAGCCACGAATCATTGCAGATCATTTTCTCCAGTTCTCTACCAATCCTTCAAGTTGTTTTTTTTGTAAATTATCACTTGCCCTTTGGGTTTACTTATTGTTATTCATTCATTCATTTGTTCTGCCTTGGTTTCTTTCTAATCTGTCGTCTTTTTTATTTATTTATTTTTACATACGAGCTTACTAGTATTATAGTTGGTGTTGCGCTCGACTCCGAGTTTTTTTTTCTCTCTCTCTGCTTAGTAGTATAGTATACTCTAAACCCTTTTTCCTCTTCCTCTTCTTATTCTTTAAGTTGGCACATTTTGGGTTGCTGTTTATATCATTATATATGTATTTTGGATGCCTGGAATTGATTGAGAGGGCGTCCGATTCAAACTCCCACGAATTTCTAACCACTGACAGCGTGACCGCGCTTCTCTCAATCTCTGCGTTCATCCCAACGTCCACCCTGCTATTCACCTGTAGCTTGCTCAGGCTCGTGTGTAATGTCCTCTCTGGGTTCTAATCCAAATGTTAGAGAACACATCTCGGAAGAAGAACGGGTAAGCATTAGCTGGCTTTATTTTAATGGATATCAAGAATCGAAGGCGCGACTCGAAATAATTCTGTGTAGGCTAAGGATCCTGTAGGGGATGAACCAGAATTGCCCAAGATCTGGACTATTGATGACCCTCTTCAATATGTGCCTCCCAAACCTGATGGTGATATTTGGGATGCACTATTGGACCCTCTATTGAAAAAGGACAAGATGCAGTGCAATGTCTGGCAAGACGAGGTTCAGAACCTGCTCATTTTCGTGAGTTTGCTGTGTCTTATCTATAGAGTGCATGATGAACTGTGACGACTGTTACAGCTGATAGGCCGGTCTTTTCTCCTCTGTGGTGACGGCTTTCATTGTCGAGTCGTACAAGAATCTGCAGCCTGACCCAAACGAGAGCATCGTCAGTCTTCTGGCGCACATCGCCACACGCCTCGATGGGCCTCTCGGTTCCAACTCTACGTCCGCTCTTCCTAAATTAGAGACATTCTCTCCCACTGCATCGTCCATGCGCGTCAATGCTTTCTGGTTCATCAGCCTGGTGCTCAGCCTCACCACCGCGCTCGTCGGCATCATCGCCCTCCAATGGCTGCGCGAGCACCAATCCTACCCCACAGACCTCTCTCCGCGGGAACGATATGCTCTATTTATCATGCGTACAGACGGCCTGGAATCCTGGCGCGTCGGGACGATATTCAGATTCCTGCCCTTGCTCCTCCAAAGCGCGCTGGTCCTCTTCTTAGGCGGCGTCATCGACTTTCTGGGCGCAATTGGCGTGCGGGCCGTGCTCATCCCAGTCGCCGTCGCCGTCGGCCTCACCCTGGCCTTTCTCGGGGCGACGACGGTGCTGCCGGCGCTGCAGGTGTCGCTGCTGTACCTCAATCTCCCGCCGGAGCGCGATCGCTCTGCGGGCCCCCAGTGGCTTGTTCCCCGAGTCAGTGTCCGTATAGGTCGCCTCAGGCGCATGCTGTGCGAAGTCTGTGGCGTAGTGTTCTGCGACTGCGCTCGACACTGTCCTACGGGATACGCTATCGACACGGGGCATGGAGATACATCCCTCGGTTCTTCTCGCCAACAAAGAAAGCGAATGTCGAAACTGGGGGCCTGACGCCCGATTCACACGATACCTCCGCGCAGCGTCCTTCAAGGCCAAATGGATCGACTTTGATCTAGCATGGCTCGCCATCCGCGATGGGTATTTGAGGCGTTTCTACAAACGCTCTTCACGGATTGAGTTCCTAGCACGCAGCGGCGGCAGCGCTGTTCCCGTCTTTGACATCCTCCGTGGTCTGATCACCCGAAGACGCGACAACTTCTCGTCTTTCTCGCTGGTATACCACGCCTTTGCCGAAATCTCGCAGTTGACGCTGGAGCCCTTGCATGCGTACGGGTACTTCTACGGGTCGACGAGCGATCGCTGTCGCCAGAGCGCGTATCTGCATGACCTTCTGACGTCCAATGGCGAGTCGTCTCTTTCAGAGTACTTCACCTTGCATTCGCCGTTTGATCGATCTTCCACGGAAGGCACTCAGACGAGTCCACAGACTCTGTCTGCCATCCTGCACTACCAGAATCTGGCCGCATTTATTCAATATCATTATCCGACGCAGGACGTGACTGTATTGCGGTCTACTCGCATAACAGAGCTTAGACTGCGCCTGATGAGATATTTCTATCAAACGCCGCATAGCATCCACCCCTCCGCTGATCAGCACGTCTTTCCTCAGTGCCTCTTATTGAGTCGACATCTCATTCCGGTCACTACTGCGGGACCCCAGCAAGATGGCGCGGCATTTAAAGGTACGTTTTCCGTGCCGCTGAGCCTTGTGAACTGCATGCACTGACACGGAAATGGCATTTGAAGCGATCGCATGGCAGGTTGCCAATCTAACGTTACCGATACTGCAACGAATCGGCGAAGAGCCCCGCCCCGACTCCCTGGCGCACAGCGCACTCGCGCAGCAGAGGAGCCTTTCCCCATTCTTCGAGACTTCCGGGTACTGCGCTGCACAATGTCTTGAGCTCGGCGATTCGTCGAGAAGGCTGAAAGATGAATATCACTCCGTGTTCGCCTTTATCGAAGACAGACTGGTGAATGAGATGTCTTCATGGGCGGCTGCGAGATCAATGTCAAGATGCCACCCAAGCCTGTCATTCTACGTCTCGGCTCTGTTTGCCCACGCTGTTGTTTCGCAGTCACTTTGGAGAGCATCGTATAGAGACACTACGTTCCTCTCTATGCTCTCTGTGATACGCGACTATAAACAGCAAACCATCGATCTCCACATAGTCGACTCTGTCGTAGAAGAGCGGCTTTGCGGAGACTTGCAGAGACAGCTTTCTGATTCAATTCCATTTTCAGTAGAGTGGTGGGATGGTTTGAGTATACCCGACCCCCATTATACGACTTCTTACTGATTGGGTTGTCTACTGTGTATCTTAGAATGTAAGATAAGGAATAATTTATGATGCTAATTACATCCTTGCCTCGTCATTGTGGATTTCCTTTGATCTAAAATGAAAAGTGGAAACATTCACCACACCATTAACCATAAATGCCTGGCGTTCTGGATGTTGGCCGAAAGGCACAAGATCGACAAACCTAGAGGCATATTCAAATTTCAAGAATCGTATCCCAGGATACTTGGGACATTCGGGAGCGATGCGGATGGAGGGGATCATGCTTGGGCTGAGGCCGACCCATCATCAAAAAAGTCGTTTCATTACAAGCCCTTTGTGGTGATAGAAACTGAGCAACATGTACGAGTATAGCCACAGGTACTGCCACTGCGGTGGCCACTGGGATCAGATGGAATGTCAGATATGCCCTGAGCGCAGGATGAAACAACTGTCGAGCAACTTTGGGCAGGAAGCGTGGAGAGAAACTACGTCGTGGTGACAGGAGCTGGCAGCAATACAAAAGAAATGACTAAGGGCTGCTGGCGAGCTGCCGCGTCAGCGAGCCGCCTTCCCAAAGTTGTCACGTGTTCTACATAAATCCGGAATCGAAAAGGAGATGGCCGGTGTTAGGGCGCTTGCGGAAAGGAAGTTTCTCTTGTGCCCAATACTGACACCAAAGAGAGCGTCGAGAGAGCGATATAAGTGGGTAATTGGAGAAGTGAGGATAATGCTTCAAGGAGTATAAATAGATCATCTAGAGTATACGAGCCTGAGCGCTTGATCACTGTCAAGAACCCTGATTTCTACTCAGATCGAACGAATTACGATTGTATAACTTACACACCACCATTAAGCGTCCAAATTTGACTTGCCTAACAACTACAACGTTCTACTTGAGATTCAAGCAATGTAGCTCAGAAATAGCCCTGTCTTCCTGCACACTATACTGTATCTAGCATGGAAAATCGCATAAATATATTAAAAAATAAGACTTCATCTGTGCGAGCTCGTTTGCAAGGTGGAAATAAGTCGGGAGTCGGAGTGAGTGACGTACCCAGAATGGTTCACGCTTACGGTGACTTTCAGGTGAAAAGTAATTAGCATCATGCATAAACTCGACGAGATTCAATGACTCCGCAGTGCGCAGTTTTTATTCCAAGTTAAAAGAAATTTGATGTGGTCCGGGTTACCGAAGTAGGTGACTACAACTATCTATGTCATCCCACACCAGCAAATAAGAATGGTCCGGCGGAATAAACCAGAAATAGACGAGTGATCAACGATGTGCATCGCTTATAGCGGTTGAGGATTACGATGGGCCCCTGATTTTGTCCTGCCGAACAGCCATGTAATTCTCGGTATGTTGCCGGGTGTCACTAGATGTCAACCAAAAGCTTTTTATGTTTACGTAGTTATAGTTTTGCTTAGTCTTTCTTTACGCGGCCACCAAGTTTCTGATACAAAGTAACAGCATTAGCTATTGTATAAAAGGATAACAAAGTCTGTTCGGTGTCTACCCAGACGACACAGCACACAACACACAATGGAACTATCACCCGGTTTGACTTATCTCCTGGGAGTTTTTCCTCGCTTTGCTATACCATCTATCATCACGTATCTCTCCCTTTATCTATTGGAAAAAGAGAGATCAGTGTCGGCATTCCGTCTTGGGCCGCCGTTATCCTTGCTGTTTTTGCACGGCCTATCATCCTAGTCTTCGGTTATTACCATTCGATCTGGGCAGACAAGAGGGCGGCTGCAGCCAATAACGCGGTATTGGCTCCCCCCTTCCGAAATCGCAACAGGCTATCATCTCCGAACTTGGATGGAATACTCGACACGGCCATCCAGGTGAGGCCATTCCCTTTTATTTATTCAGTACCCGCCTGCTATATGACACGTTTGAAATAGGGCAAATTATGCACCAGTGGACGCAGGAATTTGGAAATGTGGTCCGATTCAACATCTTGACGAGCTCAGCTGTGGGTATTTCTTAGCGTCTACTTTATTGCATTGTGGCCTGACATGGTTCCAATTGGAGATGATCACGGTTGAGCCAGAGCATGTTAAGGTAGATTTTCGTTGTTCAACCACTGGTCAGGACTACTAATCTCATCTATGACATGTAATAGGCTATTCTCGCGACACAGTTTGATTCCTTTGAAAAAGGTAACCATTTTAAATAGGCGCTTTCAAGCCATTAATATAGAACTGAGAATGGCGGCAGGTCCGGTGTTCTTCTCCCAAGCTCACTCGTTGCTTGGTGAAGGGGTGTTCAATTCTGATGGTGTGTTTCTCAACTGACTCAAAACCGAGACATAAATTAACATGAATCTTCAGGCGAGATGTGGAAGTACGTACAATATAGGAGTTCCTTCTACAAACGATCTTAATAACGCGCATAGATTCCATCGAGCGATGACAAGGCCTTTTTTCACTCGTGAACGAATTACCGACTTCGAAATATACGACCGAAATTGGAATATTTCTCTCCAAATAGCTAAGGAACGTCTTGCAGAGGGATTCTCCCTTGATATTCAGGTGAGTAGCTGGTCACTGTCAAAACAATCAGGCATCTTAAGCACAAGGCCTGTTAGGACCTTATATCACGTTTTACCCTTGATTCTGCTACCGAATTTCTCTTTGGCGGCGAAGTCGGGTCTCTGTCGGCTGGGATACCATACCCTCCCTCCCACAAGGAGCGAAATTCGTCGCTTTTCTATAACCATCCTTCCACCTCTTTCATCAACGCCTTTACGGAGAGCCTTAGTGTTGTTTTGGAGCGTACTAATCTCGGCAAAGAATGGCCTCTGTGGGAATTGAAAAGTGATAAAATCACACCTTTGCGCAGGATAATAGATGGTTTCACAGACCCTCTATTGAAAAAGGTACTGAATACACGCGCAAATGACTTGAGCGGTGAAACCTCGAAAAATGAGGACGAAGTTACTCTTCTCGAGCATTTAGTTAAGCACACCCAAGGCAAGGAGTTTTAGGCTTCTACTACGCTTTGTCACTGACACTGGCCTTAACTTAGATCCGAAAATCTTGAAGGATGAGGTGATTAATATGGATGATATTCTATGCCATGATCTGACCACTTTGATTACCATCAGCTCATCAACCTATTAGTTGCCGGTCGAGATACTGTATGTCCATATTAGCTACTTCATGGTCTCAAACTTACTCGATCTAAGACCATGTGTTTGTTGACATATGCGGTCTATATGCTAGCTGAACACCCTGATATCGAGAAGCGTCTACGCGAAGAGATATTTACCAAAGTTGGTCCTACCGAAGCACCGAAGTACGACCAAATGAGGGAAATGCGATACCTTAAAGCATTTTTGAATGGTGCGTTTTTTCAGAAAATCTGTAGAACACTCTTGTCAACTTCTATATGTAGAGATTTTACGTCTCTATCCGCCCGTGTATGTGCCTAACAGCCTTGTAGCAGGGCAGAGCTAAGCTAACCTTTTTCCCACCTGTTAGACCAGGCAACGCCAGGTAGGAGTGCTTAAAACTGACCAAGCTTGCAGATGCTGAAGAGAACCACTCATGACAGAACCTCCACAAAGCCTGTTCTTTTTCCTGCTGTTAATCGCGGGGAAAAGCCGATTTATATCCCAAAAGACACGATGTACGAAGTCTCCTCGATCTATTCACTCCTTTGGCTGACTTCCCCTAGCTGCATATATTCAGTAATTAATATGCATCGTCGAACCGACTTATGGGGACCAGACGGCAAGTTTTTATCTTTTCACATTATTAGCAATAGCACTTAGTCGTTGTCTTTGTAGCCCTTGAGTTTGATCCAGATCGATTCCTTGACGAAAGGGTACAGAAATATCTGGTCCCTAACCCATTTATATTTTGCCCTTTCAATGCTGGACCTCGTATATGCCTTGGACAGCAGGTACGTCCAGAGACCCTTCCTTTTCGAACAGTGCTTTAATGCCAAATTTCAGTTCGCATACAATGAGGCAACCTTTACCTTGTCCGCCTGCTCCAAAATTTCACCGAGTTCACTCTTGATAACTCAATAAACGTTGCTCGGCCGGCGGAATGGAACTCAGGAGACAGTCGAATGGCCAAAGAGACAATCCACCCAACAGCGCATCTAACAATGTTCGTCAAGGTTCGTATTTTACTCGGTTTTCATGTCTCCACCCAATCTACGTCACTGATGGCGATCTAATGACAGGACGGCCTGTGGATTAAGATGAAAGAACTAGCGATCAGTGAAGTTTGAAGTGGTAATTCCCGAAACGTAGGTCGCCGAGCATATTTTATGTTAGTATGTGAGTCAGATACATAGTAGACTAGACTTCAATTCAGTATACAGGTATTTGCTGTTACTTGCAATGATGACCATGCACCGAATACTAAGTACCCATTAAATTTTAACGTGAGCTCCCAACTCTCTGCGAAAGGGACGCCGACTTTATAGGACACATGAAGGAGGCGCTGTAAGCCTGGCGGCCCACTGCCTCATATACATCCCAAGCAGCTAGATACCACTGTGTAACTATAGCTCCATTTGGTGTAACGGTTATTGCTTGTCGGATGGGCATGAGTAGCTTACAGGCACAATGGTATTTACTGCAGCTCAGTATGAGTGATCTGTGAGATGTGGAGCAAGACCTGTCAATGAATTCTTCAATACTATTACAATGATACAGGAAGCGAATTTATAATCGTAGATATTTGAGTTAATTTAAAATGTCACAAAGTAGCTGAGTGAGAGAATATTTGCTGCTGGATGGATGCAAAAATGGATGATGTAAATCCAAAAGGCGACGAGTCGACTCCGAGTGACGAGTCTAGAGGTTGACAACTAATTAGTAAGCATATATGAATCTTATAAAAGAAGAGCGATGGAGATCCAATAAGTGTAGGTGAGCCTAGATATTGGGCTGTTACTAGTTGGTCAGCGAATATGTTGTACCAGCGTATTTTGGGTGCAGGTCGCAAGTTGATCGACCAGTTGAAAATATTCCCACAGACAACCACCGGCTATATTGAAGCTCCGAAGGGCCCGCCTCAAGGCTGGTGCACAGCTAAAACTTTAATCCACATCGTCTCGACGAGAATCTACCATGTCCATATCCCCACACGAAGATGAACTCGCACACGCTCTCATCGATCTCAAATCCAGGGATCCCCAGCTAGGAATCTCGAAAATACACGCATTGCTGCTGAAGAATTATCCTGACTGGATAGTCAGCGAGAAACGCACACGGAAGATCCTCCAGCTTCATGGCCTGATCGTTGCACCTACGCAGTCGTCTGGGGCATATGAACCACCTGTTTACCCCTCGTCGAGAGTTATTGAGAGTTTAAATCTCGAGCAGTGGTCGCGGAAGGTCGCAGTCAAATATTTCAACAAGAAAAAGGGCAAGGGACTTGTGGCGCTCACAGATATCGACGAAGGAGAGACAATTTGGAGAGAGGATCCATTCATCATTGCGCCAGAGCCGTATGTCTTTCCATCTCGTGAAAGAAAACAGATATCCAATTCAGTTCTCTCTTCGATGAGTGTTTAGGGAAATATACGACATGCAGAAAGCGTCTACCGCCTGTGGTTACTGCACAACTCCACTGATCCCTGACTCGCCGCTCATCAACGCATGCCCTGCATCCTCATCGACATCGTACTGTCCATCTCGGTTCTGCAACCGACTCTGTCTCGCTCGATCAGCGAAGAATCATCCGCTACTGTGCCCTGTTCAAAACCCGGCATCTGAGCCGCTCCTCAAGTTTGCTAGAGACCAACAGTGGATGGCGCTGCACGCTCTGGCGCAGACTACCAGTCGTATTCTGCTTGCTAATCAGCTGATGGAACCGGCATTACAACACGACTGGGATGTTGTTATGGGACTCGCAGAACTCGGAATGGAAGATCGATTTAAATATAGCTTCAAGTCGTGAGTTGTCGCTTCTCCGTTGCCGATCCTCTTCCCATGATTCTGACAATCTTTTTGATATTAGGGCTAGTGCGCCAGAGCCTGATAGGGCGACCTGGAAAAAGGTTTCGAGCTATATGTCAAGGCTTTCAAAGAGTCAGTCGCTCCTCAAGATCAAAAGAAACTGGCTAAGCTGTTGAAAAACCCCTTCCCGAAGACGTGGGTAACGAACTTTTCCAATACGATGGGTTTCTTCGTGGTCTGGGACGTATGAATCTCAGTACGTCACGCTCTTGCATCCCGCCCTGTCCCCTTTCTATGCATTGTCCGCTGATAGGTTGACCTCTTCCCCACAATCAGATTTGGAATCACACGGCGGCCTCTACTCAGTACACGCGCATCTAAACCACTCTTGCGACCCCAACACCTCCGTACGGCATCTCGATCAACGTAGCGCCCTCTCTCGCATCACAGTCCTTGCCAAACGCCCCATTAAAATAGGTGAGGAGCTGGTCATCACGTATGTGAACCCCAAGCTGGGATACAAAGCCCGCCAAGACGAGTTGAGAGGATGGGGCTTCGGCTCATGCACTTGCTCTCGCTGTGTAGAGGAGGCAGAATGGTCCGCCAGGCCCCTGCCACAAACGATGAGCTGGATGACCTTGCGGATGAGCTGAAGGCGGGGTTGGGTGTTATCTGAGCTGGACAACAACAGTGAGTTGATATTATGGTTATGCTACTATCCTATTTTATAGGGAAACCGCGTTGTTTTGTTGGAAACAAACGAGAATAAATGACGACTGAACGATTGTGCTAAAACACATGAAGAAACGGGGTATCTTGCCGGCACATTTTTCGTGATTCAAATTGCCCTCCTGATATCTAACGACCTTCATTTCTTTTTGAACTGGATTTCGCGATACTAGCCAAGAAGTGTGCTAGAGTCGAGGCCCCCACTCTATGTGGATATGTCGGGCCTATCGCTTAATTAACTAAAAGCATGGCAACCAACTGACATGGCCCACTCTGTTGTCCTTGGTGTTGACTCTTGAATCGACAGCCGAAGTGGATAATACGTATGCCAGGCAAAATTTTATATTATACTACGGCTAAAAGAAACACTTAAACAGTCCCAGATACTTTGGCTTGCCCACATCTTATACACTGGGATGCATCACCTTTCTCTTCCTTTTAAGTTTTATCCGGTCTATTTCCTGCGAGGAGTTTGACCGCCAGGCCCTGCATCCGCGTTGGGCTGTAATAATGTCATTCTAGGCTGCAATCTTTTGAGACAAGTGGACACAGGAGCTCACCTGATGGCCTCTTGTTGCCCAAGCGTCCAGAGTGACAAGTCAGCAAAACGTTGTGATTTGATTCATGTGATGTTGAATTATAATAATATAAAGAGCATTCAGATTCCACGACCAATGACCAGAACCTTGTACTCGCCCACCAAACTTGCAGCTACTAGCCATTAATCTCAACTCGAAATCAAGTACAGACCTGACTTAAATACATCCTTTTGCCTTTACACCATGTCTGAAACTACCGTGTATGTACTTTCCGTCCATATCCATGTTTTATGTGAGGATTAACTATTAATATTTTGTAGGAGTGCGCAGCCGGTTGAGCATGAAGTGGACCCACAACATAAAGAAGACTTGAACTATGAAGGAGACTCGGATTATGAAGAAGAATCGGAGCATGAAGAGGATCCAAAGTATACGGAGAGCCCACCCTCCACTTGGCAGCTTCCCATGTCCCCTGGTTTATATAAATCAATCAGCGAGTCAGGGGATGCTGTCAAATTTCGAATACTCGCCTATCGAGTAACCATCCAGGATATGCTTCGGTTGGCCGACACCTTGCAGGTGGATCCTGAAAGGTCTTATGCCTACAGACGTGATCAATCATGGAAGCTCATCCGGCGGGACCTTGGTAGGCATCACTGCTGTCGTTGGGCGAGAATCACCATCGACAATTTGTTCACCTCCTGCATCGTGGTGGCAAGCAACTATACACCTGTGGATCTGTATCATGCCAATGACCGCAAACGAATTTGGTGTGTTCAGCAGTACTTGGGACTGTCAAAGCCACCGGTCTGGTATAGCCCTTGGCTTGTCGTAAGTTTTTGTACCCCTACGAATTTTCTGTTCTGTTTGTATGTGCTGATTGGTGATTTTACCATTTTTGATTGGCCCAGAATATCACTGAGAAATGAGTTTGTTCTTCTTCCATTTCTATTGTGTTCCTGTGCACCTGCTATTGCTGGCCAGAAGGCCAGTGCGATGACGATGCGCTGGATCACCGAATGAGCGAAAGATACGCAGGTTCTATGGAATTCTGCTACGCATATGCTGTTACATTAGGACTGCAAAATCCTGTTCACAATAGAGAAACGATGGGAAATTCGTTTGACGAATATATATCGTGCCACTGATTTCGGAACGGTTCAAATTTCTAAAAGTCGTTATCTTCGTCAGTTGTCTGACTAGGATTGGTTATTTCATCATATTCATCACACAGAATCTCACTAGAAACACTTTAAAATTAAGTGCAAGATTTTGGTATGGATGCTTTCGGAGGAGAGCTTAGGCGGACGGCCAACTGAACGGATCACCTCTAGATCTGTCCCGATCTCCGGCATGCCGACGCGAGGCGTGACGGATCACACATCTTGCTTTTTTTTTTCTTTTTGATCAAGTATATTTTACTATACTAAACGGTGCGCGATAGCAGTCCTGAGAGGCAGGCTACACCTAAGAGAACCCTCTCATCGATCCAGAAAAATCACACATCTTGATCATCGACCACTTCCTGCACAAATCGGCCCTACCAGCCATTGCTGCAATTCAAAGCGTTGTGCTGAGAATCAACGCATGATCTTATGGCATCCAACGTGGAAGGTTTAAAGAACCCTGCCAGTGCAGCAGATTTGCCTGCCACCTGGCGACTTCCCAAAGCCCCAGCTGTGTTCAATCCTTACCAAGAAAATGGACCGATTGCTCTCTCTCAAGCTCTTGGATACATACTGAATCTCGAGGACTTGCTTCGGTTAGCAGACGAATATGGTATATCTACTGGTTCAGAACGCAATGTCAGATGTCACGAAACGTCGGAATTCGTCCGCGCGAAGCTGGCAGAACCTATGCATCGTTGTAGCTCGACAGCGGTGTCCATTAACGGTGCTGAGCGACATTGCATCGTGGTTGCTACCAACCAAACCCCTGCAGGCTTACTGGACGCGGAAGATACTCAACGCATACACTCTGTCCAGTTGTTCCTGGGAGTGTCTTCGCCACCTGTGTGGTACTACCTCGGGAGAGACGTACGTTCCTGATTCACATGGTGGTCATATCTGGTATTCATTTTCCCTCACTGCAAAAACAGAATGATACGCAACGACAGCAGGATCTATTAGATTTCGAATCATTGGAGGATCCAAAGTATACGGAGAGTCCACCCGCTATGTGGTGTCTTCCCGAATCGCCTGGCTTACACAACTCAGTCAATGAGTCAGGGAAAACTGTCAAGTCTCAAATACTCGCCTTTCCGCTCTCCTATGTGAATTTAATATGGATGGCCGACAATTATAAAATCGGGACCGGGGGTCTTTTATGTACAAGTTCGATAAAACATGGCTCATTATCAAGAAGGAGCTTCGCAAATTCCACCGCTGCCGCTGGTCCAGGATCACCGTCGACAATGTATTTAGGCTTTGCATTGTTGTTGCGACCAATGAAACAGCTCAAGACCTGCATCGTTCCAAAGACTACAAACGAATCTGGTATGTTCAGAGGTACTTGGGACTGTCAAAGCCACCATCTTGGTATAATGACCCGGGTTTGGTGAGTTTTTCTACCCTATAAAAATATTCTCTCGACTAGTATGTGCTCACTGGCGACCTGGTGATCTCCATCACTTAGGATCTCACAACTGACTGAGCTTGTTCTTCGATTTGCATCGTCCTTTCAGTTACATCCCCATCCGCACAGTGATTTGTGTACCTGCTATCGTCGTGTAGAGGAGGCTAAAAGGCCAGTACCACGAATAATGAAATTAATTGAGCGTGAAGGCAGGGCATGTGAAATTCGAATCGGACATCTGTTCTTGTTGTAGATGTATATCTACAATGGGCAAACAATGGGAAATCCCACACCAGTGACTAAATGTATTATCTGTTTGTTGAGGGCACTTCAACATTCTTTTAAGTTTCCTCGCATGGAAATACTGAAGTATACATCTGTTTAAATTCGCATACTCAGCCCTGGCGATCTGGCTACCTTCATCACTTAAGATACCTCAGCCGACTAAATTTGTTCTTCGGTTTGTATCATTCTTCTACTTACACGCCCATAGTATTCTGTGTGCCTGTTCTCGTCGTGTAAAGGTGGCCAGAAAACCAGTGCTACGAATGATAAAATTGTATTAGCAGGCGCCACTCGAATAACATCATAGTTTTCTTGGGGAATCGATCAGATGATGTTGTCAATACTCAAGCACCTACACCGATCTGTTATCCGAGTAAATGATCCGCCTTTCCGAACAAGCGATAATTAGCTTCATAAACTGCAACGTCGGGTTTCGAGGTTTCAGTTGCTGGCACTCCAACTACACTGCAGAGGCTCCGGAGTCCGCACGCAGTCGGACTCGCTTTGCCGCAGCTGTCGTTGAACTTCATTCGTTCATATATATGCCTGCCCTTCCTCGTTTAGGCTGTGACTGTGCTATCTAGTGCTGCGGTCGTCGGATTCATCGTCGAGAACGCGTCTTGGTTGGGTGTCCATAAACAACTATGAGAACACCTAAAACGGAAGGTTGTTTGCGGCACTGCCATGTGCACGATGCACGAATCATGACCACCAAAAATACACCAAGCCAAAGAGCTGACTAGTGACTCCTGAGAGTCAAGGCAGACTTCGGTAACTGTCATGTCAAGCATGACCGTTCTGTGTCCCGATGGTGAATACGAATAAATAACAGCGCCCATCTTAAGTTAGCTTTCAACCATTCGTTCGTTCGTTGTTTCGATCCAGTTCCCTTTCCTCTGAGCTCTGAGAGCTCGAGAAGCTATCGGTCAGCCGCCGTCTCTGTGCAGGGCACAACCCCACACTCTTTCAAGGCCAGCTACATACCAACCGCCCCCTCCCTCAAAAATAAAAAGCATTCCTAGTATGCCTCTTCCTGCCAGCACATACCCGCATCGCTGGGACAAGCTCTCGAAACCACACTCGTATCTCACTCCCTGGCCAGGTCAAAAATCGCCACCAACGCCTATCACAAAGCCAAAACCAAACCCAAAGCCTCTCTCTAACCAGATCGACCCGTGGTTATGGACGTCACTCATCCTGTCGCTAACCTCTCTGCTCTTCCTTCGTTCCATGAACATGAACAACGACCACACCCTCACGTACGCGTCCGGCACGCATATCCAGACGCATATAGTTGACCAAAACGACGCGGGGCATTCCGGAGATACCTTGCTGGTCGGATTGGGAGTGCGGTTGGGGGTGGGATTGGGATTCGAGGCCCTCTTGGCCGTCATCATATTCTACAATACGATGCTGCTCATTCTCTCCTCCAAGGAACGGCAAATTTCGGCTGCGACAGCACCAGGACCATTAGCACGAGTGGTGGCGGTGGAAGCCGGAGCCGAGTACAAGTCGTCTGTTATCGAAGACCCGGAAGATGTGGCCGACGCAGACGAGGGGATTGTTGGTGATGAGGAGCAAAGGTCTGCCGTCATTTGGATCCTTGCAGTGAGCCAGAGCGGGTTGGCGGCGGTTGGGCTGTACGTTGTGGCTAGGCTGGTTTTGGTGTTCGGTGGATTTGGCGAGACCAAGGCTGGACACCCGGTTGTGGATTGTTTTGAGTTAGTGTATGCACTGGGAGAGATGGGGATGATGGTGTATATAGCTGTTTGCTGTCTGGTTCAGGCCTCGGCGAGGTATAGTTCTGGGCTAAGGAGGAGTGTAGAAACATAAATGTTGAATCGACGTCAGAGGGCGAAAACACACCTATCTTCGGGAGGGGGATAGGCGGCGTAGGGAGGGAGGGAAAGAAGGAAGGAAGTAATTGGTTATTTTCATTAATATTAGGGGTAAAGCTTAAAGGTCGGGGTAGTTAACTATATTCGTCAATAATCATGCTTGACCAACTCAGATACTCCCGATACGAAGCCGCAGGCTCAGAATATTTGAAGGAAGTGTATTCGTGGAATTCTTGAATCTAACTCTAAATGCCAGAGGCAGCTGGAATAACAGCCTTCTCGTCCTTCCCTATAAACACATTATCATCAACACCCAGCCCTGACAAACCAGGCCAAAAAAAAAAACAGCTACGCACCTTCGTAAAACCTCTCCAAGAACGTCTTGTTGGGCCTTTCCTGTGTCTGAAGCAGGATACCCATGACATGATCGATCTGCTTCCAGCAGTTCATCGTCTCCTGGTAGTCCTGCCTGCTCTTGAGCAGCAGCACGTCGATCGCGCGCTGGTCGGTCACGTTGCGGTTCTTCTCGAAGCGCTGGCGGATAGAGTGACGCACGTAGGCCGGGGACACACTCAGTGCGTATATGCCGCATATCTCTGGCGCCTAGAGGTGGATATGGAAGATGGAGGAAGAGATGTGAGTACCCGGTTCAGTTCCGTGCTGCAGATGTATGAGCTTCAGAAGGCAGAGAGCTACGCACGGAGCGGTACCAGTCCCTGTAGAGCTTCAAGGCGCGCTTGCGGGACTCTGCTGGGCCACCCGATGTTCGTGTAAGAGACGCCAACCGGGCGGGTATCGTTGTCATTTTGGTGGTTAGTGTATGTCTGTAGGGCAACAGCGGGAACCAGACAAGCCTGCCCGTGGGAATGTCGGTGTATTTCAATCTCCGCTTCCCTTGGGACAACCTCGACTCCCCCTTGTACCCCAAAACTTGTCTAAGCTTTATACTTCGATCCAACATATCTCTTGCATATTTCTATCCACATAATGAGGATTATATTTAAAACAAATTAGTGTGTAGGATTAAAATGAAAAAATTGGACTCACCCCAGGGGACATAAGCTTGCCGGGTCGCGTCCATCCGATTCTACTACAGTTTCTAGATGACCGTAATATCATAAGGAATGGAAAGGAATGTAGAGTTAAGTTCATTTTAGATTCCGAGTACACAGAAGATCTAAATCCCTGTTCAGTGCGCTGCCATCGTGATCGTACTCCGCGTTGATAGATTCTTTTTCTCGTTGGGATACCTTTGGCTCTGATATAAATTCCTATTCCTCAATCACAGATCCTTTTCTTTTCTTTCTCGATAAAATTACCGATTTGTTCTTTTCCGCGTGTCCTAAAGGATGTCAAGGTTGTTCGCTCTCGATAACACGTACGTGAAGACTTTTATTCTTCTGTTTTTGACACGCGCCGGATCATATCTTCATGATATTACGCTCTAGTCTGGGTGCGCCTTTGTTGGATTGGTAATTTCTCTCTCTATGAGTCAGTTGCCCGGAATGCGACGGAAATCGACGCTCCAGATTGGGAAAAAGCATTTGCTGAAGTTGAATTGAAAGAGAGATCAAGAACCTTAGGGAAGGATGACTGTTCAATTAGTTGGGAGTCCAACGGTTATGGGAGTCGGGAGTCGGGACACACTTGGGACACACAGACTGCGAAATCGCCGTCCCACGTGACCATCTTACCACTTGAAGCGCTTGCCGTTGGTTACGATTTGGTTACGGTAGCCCAGTCTGAGATAAGTGTAATTGAAGGATCCCGACAGTAAACTTTAAGTAAAGTTGCAAAGTAAGAAAAAAGATCCTCCAAGCTCATTGATGATTGTTCAGCTCAACCCGGTCTTAAAATACATATATCAGTACAGAATAAGATATAATACATGGTTACATGCAGATGTCAGAGATAGAGAATAGATCCTTGTGCGACAGTGGGATAGTCCTATAGGTAACAGAATAAAAAGAAAGAAAGAAAAGAAAAAAATATGGTAAAGGGACAAGTCATTACTGCCCAAGGATACGGACGAGTTCCGACTCATTCGACTGGACACCGGTAGAGCCAATATAACGCGAAGACTGGCGGAAGATGCTGTGATGACTAGGCGGTGAATGCAGCAAGCACATGGTTCTCCGTATTGAAGACGCCCAGGATGTCGACCGCATACTTATTTTGAAACGCCGACTGGTATTAGACTACATTGCCTAGATTGTAAGTGACCAATCCTGTCAGAAGTCAGGTGCATAGCGTTGAAATCGAGAAATATCAAGGTGGAATCACGAAGGCATCGTCGTACGCAGGCGGTGGAACACTATTATCCTCGCGCGGCTGGCGGGTCCTTGTAGCATTGACATCTATCTTCAATCGATTGTTTTCATGAGTGAGATTGTCAACCTTCTGCTGTAGCTCCACAGCCCTCGTCTCGCTGGAGGACCTGAGCTCTGCAAATACTCGTTGTCCATCTCTAAGCTGCGCCTTGAGGCGTTCGTTCTCTCTCGTCAGACCCTCCAACCCTCTGCTAGAAGAACCTCCGGTATGGCCGCCAGAAGAATGAGACTGCGCAGCGATGAGCTCTAGGTCTTGGACATGTTGCTTCAGCCGATTGTTCTCCCGCTCCACTTCGTCGTAGCGTGCATGGAACTTCGTCGATAGAAGAAGCTGTTCCATAGATTCCTGCATATTGCGAAGTTCACCTTTGAGAGAGTCGTTTTCCTTCGTGACGTCCCTGATGAGGACACGCAGTTCACGGTTATTCGTTGTAGAAGTAGGCTCCGACATTGCTTTTGTCATGTCCGACAGCCGCGATTTCAATTCGGTGATTTCTTCGGTTTGCGTATTGATCGTTCTTCTGAGGTCTTCAACTTCACTCTTTGCCTTCTGCGTTGCTTGTTGGGACTCCCGAAGCGAGACTCTAAGCTCTTCTTTGTCTTGTGTCACCACGGCAAGCATCCGCTCCATATTTTCGTGCTGTACCTCTTTATTGGCTAGTTCAGCAGTTAACCGATCGACCTCTTGAAGTTCGTGCGTTCCGTTCATATCACTAGCAGAAAGTACCTCAGAGACCGTCCTTTCCATCTCGCGTAACTCCGCCTTGAGAGTGTCGTTCTCATTCCGGAGAGCTTCGTTAGAATCCCTCAGTCTGTTCTGAGCAGTAAGCTGGCTGAGCAAGCTCTCAACTTGGAGAGAAAGGCGAGCTGTCTCTCTCTTGAACCCTTCCAGTACTTCGGTGTTCACGGTATCAGGCGGTCGCGGAGAAGGTGCTGGAGATGGAGTATACTGCCTGGAGGAAGGGGAGTAGGCCGTAGCAGAAGAAAGGGGGTCCTCAAATGGTGATAATTGCTCTGCTGGTAAAAGACTGGGTATCGATGGGCTGGTCGAAGACGACACGGCAGAGGAAGGCCCTGATCTCAAGACACTGCTCGAGGGAATGGGCGTAACTGGAAGCGACAGATGCCCAGGGAATTTCTCGGGTATCGAAGGCGGTCTTGCATGGCCTGCCACTCCATTGGGACCTTTCAACGACATTGAGCGGTCCCTTTTCGGCGGGGGTGGGGGCGGAGGTTTGCTTTTCATGGACAAAGTTGGAGATCGATTTGGAGAGGCATCCGAAGTCACAATCACGCTCATCCGTGGTTTGGGAGACTGTGGAAGCGAAGGAGGCGGTGTCAAAGAAAGTGGAAGGGTTTGTGGAACTTCTTTTCCGGCCATTCTCTGCCTTATGAGATGCATCGCTATGGCGAATCCTTCTTTCGTTAGACGATTGTTCCTGTCGAGGTCCGCTAACGTCCTACAATTCATGTAAGTTCACATTTATAACAATTGGTTCAACAATAATGGCCTTACCATATATGACTCAAGTCGTCTGGTGAAAGACCAAAGGATAGCATAAACCTCGCAGCATTATCACCGTCAATGTAACCCTTATGCTCCACATCTACTTCAACAAACTGTTTGTCGGACTCTCGTCTTTCGAGGGGCAAAATCTCCCAGGTATCCGCACTTGAGTCGCCGTTTGGCAAAGACTGTACTTTGGCAGGTAAAGGAGGTGAAACGTTTGGTCTGCTCGGAGGCGGTACATGTTGACTTGAAGAGGGTGAATATGTTGAGGACCGCTTTAGATTTGGGGTTGGAATATCAACATTGACAGGCAAAGGGGTGAAACCTGTGGCATGGTCGACGGGTCAGGAATAAGAGGTGTAGGTCGAGTGGAGAAAGAGGAATACGACGAGGCGCGTTTCAAATCTCCCGGCTGAAGGTCTGGAAATTGGTTGAAAAGCTCGCGAGGAAACGAATCCGGAACGGAGGAGATGAGGCAGGACTGAAGAGCCTGTATCAGATACATGCCCAACGAAAACTCCCGGAAATCTAGAGACCCCCGTGCATTTTGGTCGATTAATCTTCTACAAGGGCAATCATAGATGAGCCGCATGTCTTGTTGAACAGTAGAAAGAACCGATGACGAACTTGATTTTCGAGATGTCGTCGTAGGATAGATTTGATGTCATGAAAGAATCCATAACCTTTTGCCCTGTTCCCAATGTCAGCCGTAAACTTGTAACGACAGGTGTAAAATAACACACCATCCAGAAAACCATTCGCAGGTCCTGCTTTGAGGAAGACCATCTTGAAATTCCGTACATCATCTGGATTTATAGGAGGGAAGTGTTGGGCATGAGATGCAGCAGAGTGCTTCCTGACAACATCCGTTATCCCCTCGAGAGTGGGTAGAGGGCCAGCTACAACGATTCAACACCACAACTGCAGGGATTACTGAAAGAACGAACCCTTCTGCAACAGACTGTCATGCAATGCCTCGCCCGCCTGCACCCACCCCATAAGCCGAATCGCAACCGCCAACTCCTCCTGCGTCAAGTCCCCACTCACATCCGCGTCCGCGATCGCCCATATATCACGCAGAATAGCAAAGGAAAGCCCACTCTTCCTGAAGATGTCGATGGCCGCATCCGCACTGAGCACCCCAGTCTGCTGGCAGTTCGTCATATTCAGGATCTGGCTGGCAAGCTGCACTTCCTCCTCCGACGCAGAGGACGTGGGGAGGTCATGCTCGAGCTGTGAGCTTGGACGGACTACGAGGATCGAAGCTGAAGTGCAGAAGTTCGTGTATCGGCCTTCAATATCCGTAAAGGAAGGTGTATCTTATATGTCGAAGAAGTAGTGGGATTGCGCAGCTGACACAGCGTTAATTTTTGTCCGCAGTTGAGATAGATTCTTGTGAGATTCTTCCGAAAGATTGGATTCAAGTCGTACAGAGCATTGTATGAAATTGGATATCTTGTAAGTGCAGGTGTAATACACCGATACAAGAAGAGCTTGAGGCGGAGGGTCGAGTCAGTGGAGGCAATAGACAAGGCGCGCACTTACCTTTTAGGGCCCCGAAGGCTGCCAGCAGCAAAAAATCACCTTGGCAATCACCGTGCACTGCCAGCTCGTTGCACTGCATAGCTGTACAACATCACAAATTCAAAATTCCGTCGATAGAGCGGGTTGAAGGATTCTGATTACTGGTACCCGGAACGCAGTAAATAACTACAGATAAAGAAAAGAAACATGTACATGTGGTAAAAGTTACAAAGGGATGCTTGGGAATTGAGTAATTGAATGATAACGGGTGTGAATTGGACATCTGAGATGGAAATATACGAGTCGTTGAGTGCTTCTAAGAATGAGATGGGAGTCATAAAATACAGAAGTCAAGCGGACTCCGGCGGTCTAGGTAAAGTCGTAAGATGCGTGAATGAACGAAGAAAAAATGTTATGTGTCGTGAGCTGGATGCATCGTACAGTGGCCGTGAAACAAAAAGGAAAGAAACAAAATGGAAATCCGAACGGTCAAGAGGTTCAATCGAAATTAGAGAACCGGAAGATGGACGCGTCTGGATCCTGTTCCATCTCGAAATACCGGTATCCATGTCCATCATATCGGTGTACTGCTTCATCACCGAGTTGCCTTCAAGTTCGCCATTGAACGGCATGTAGCTCGAGATCGAGGCCATCGAGTAGTCAGCAACGGACAAAAGACTTAGACTGTTTCGTGACGAAAGGGATGGCGCCGCAGAATAGGAATACGTTTGTAGAGTAGTTGCTGTTGGAATGGGAGGAATATCGACAGTGTTATCATCGTCAGAAGAATACTCTCCAGACGAGGAAGACGTATAAGGAAGAATCGGCATAGACGAGGACATGAATCGTAGCTGTATTCATAGTACGCAAACTCCCCCCGTTACAGGGTCGAGATGGGGATGGAAGGGTGGAGAAGGTTCGCGCCCAACCTCAAGTGATTTCTGTCGAGCAAATAAGTAAGGATATGCGAGATCGAGACACGATCGCTGTGATGTACCTCTTCTTTGGTCATCGGGTCAAATTCCAGGTCCGGAATTTCAGAGGTTGGGACGTAGGAAAGAGGGGGAGGTGTAGCGGGGACGTCATCTCCGGAGCTGGAATATTCAGGATACTGCAGTTCCTCTTCATCGGAGGTGGGAGAGAGGAATCGGGCAGAATGAACAAGCGACGGAGATTCTACAAATCTCTGAACGGCGCGACGGGCAGCCGCACGTTTCAGTTTAGCAGGCTGAGCAGCCAAAACGAACGGCGAGTCAGGAGAAGGAGGCTCAGAGGACGTACCCGACGACCTCGACCAATTATCCTCAAAGGCAGTAGAAGCCTTTCTCTTCTTCACCGAGGAACTAGTCCCCACACCGATCTTCCGTGCGCTGGCTGCCTTTAGCTTCCTCCGCAGCAGCAGTGCGCCCTGGGGAGTAGAATAGCCGGGATGCTTTGCATAGTGCTCCACCTTCTCGATCGCGGCGAGCTCGCAGAACGGGCGTCTCTCTTCAGAGGACATTTTGTTCCAGACTTTTTCGGCATGCTTGCTGAGTTCGTTCTGCTGGCCTTCGCCAGACTTAATCGCACTGCTTATGTAGGCTGAGCGGAAGAAAATGAAGGCATTGCGGGGCCGGGGGATATGACCAGGCTCGCGACGACGTGTATGGTTGTTCCTCCGCGCAGGGATAGAAATTGGTGCTTCGGCATCGGATGAAGAATCGAAAAGTGATGTGGTCAAAGTTTGGTCTTGATTGAGAGAACGGGATGCATGCCCAGGATAAGCTTTGGAGGAAGACGAAGGAGGAATGGGCACATCATCGTCGAAAGGTTCAACCTTTCCCTCGTGATCAGGGACTTGCCAGCCATCTTTTACAAAATTAGATGTGATATAGTATTAGCGAGTGAAAAGAGTGAACGCAAGTAAGTAATCAGACGCACTATCATAAATGACCGGTGTACGCTTGCCGAGCCGTCCTGAATGACGGTTGGGTGCAACATTGCGAAATGCCGGCATGGTAATGGCTTGAAGACGCAGGAGTAGTCGAAAATGCCCAAGGAAGAGTTAAGAGCAGAGTTGTGAGTACCGTTTGATGCAAAGTATATGCGCCTACTGATTCTCTCATCCTGACACCTTAAAAACCAAACCTTTGAAAACCTAGATTAACCGCAGATGTGAGGATGGATTTTTAGACCTCAATGCCATTATCACCTAGATTCACCCTATTATAGCAGTTGGTGATCTATCCATCAATAAAAGGCATGCGGAGACAGAGGGTAGTTTGCCTTTGCGTCCGTTAACCAAAGAAAAATCTTCAAAGTCTAGGCTTGCGTTAGAAAGCTGAAAGTCGTGCTAGCTAAAGGTTTAAAGCTAACCAAGTATACTGTACCTCGGGATAAGAAGCTGATCCCAGTAAAGATCCCAGACAGACGATAAGTTCCACACATGCCACCAAAATTGTACTCCTAAAGACTCGTTTTTCAGTAGACTGAGGTAATGTCGGAGCAACACCATCACGAGATGATTGGAAAGGACAGGTTCTTTCACAAATGCGATATGGTTAGGAACCAATAGAAACCTGGGAATTTACGGACTTGTGAGATTAGCAGAATATCAAAGGAGTGGTTGCACTGCTGATTCTGCTTTGAGTGGCTCGGGCCTTGGCCTGTTTTCAATGGAAGTTGGTGGACGCTACCCGACTTTCCCAGCAGATGACTGGACAATCGGGAAACAAACGGCAAGATACTTTGCGCCATCTGGCCCTGACCAAAGCAGAGTACACGCAACAACAACGGAAACAAGTTGAAAGGGAATTTGGTGATAAGGAAGGAGGGTGGGCATTGTTCGCGGACCGGAACAAGCATTGCAGAGATAACCCTAATAAAGGAGTGAGATGAATCCATGATCAAAGCTTAATCAAACTTTAAAGCCAAGTTTGAGCGTGCCACTGACTCGGTAAAGAGATTGCACACACCGAACAGAGTACGGTACATGTCCTGTGGTCCAAATCACCCAAAATCGCACCCCAGTCATCCGAATTTGCAGTATGCACATTATAGAAGCCCTCATGCTTGACTGAAGTTATGGAAGCATGCTATTTTCAGAATAACATGTCCGGAGACATATCTGCGCCGGACTGTGTTGCCATTGAAGACTCCTTGGAAAGACCCAAATATTCTCACTCCTTACTGCTCTGTCAGTTATGTGAACTACTGGAAATTTTTACTACTTCACTCTAGGTATTCTGTGAGCCCTACTGAGCCTAAGTTGTCCTGTTTTCGTGACGCGGAAGTGCTATAAAATTAAACACTTCAGTTAAGTTGCGTTTATATTGACTGTCGGAGCCTTTGCAATTCCGGACCCGTGTAGACTACAAGACAACTCTCACGCCTCTTTTCGAGAAATGTTTTTCTTCAGTTCCACGACTTGCAAAAGAACATTCATACTGTCGCAAATTTGTCGGGTGACTGGGTGCGATCTAGTCTTGGATAATATTTGGCGGGAAATCTACCGCACTCGGTGCAACCAATGGACGAGAATACCCAGAGCATATGACCTACAACAAGAGAATGACTAAATATATTGACTCGCCCAAGTTCGATTCGTCTGGGCTCTTTGAAAGCTCCCGTTTTCTGACAGCAAAAATTTTGTGGCCATTGATAAGTAAGGTGATCCCCATTTAGTAGCCTAAGCTCCCAAAATAAGACGCATTGGTCAGTATATAATTGGCCAGCTGTAGGGGAGACCTTTAGAAACCGACTCGTGGTATCTTCAGTGTTGAAGCTTGCGCCTTTTAACATCTTCCTGACAGACCTTCAGCAGTAATCGTAATCCAAAACTTACTGTGCGTACAACCCCTCTTTCAAGGCTTTAATAACTTGATCTCATTATCCGTCTATTTGACCAAACAGCCTCATCTTTCAGTAAGATGTGGACACAAGCCCTAATCGAGTAAATAACTAACACATAACGCAGACCATGGTTAATATTACTGGCACTGACGATCTCAAAGTTGGGAATGTGTATGTCATCAACATAAGTGGAACCAATCAAGTCTGGACTGTCGTCAACGATGATATTTACCTCCGCGATTACGACTCCAACAACAAACAGCAGCTATTCAAAGCGACACTCGATTCTGACAACCGTTGGGGCTTCTACAGCGATGCCCATGGAAAGCGCGTCAATCGAAACCGGTATGAAAACGTCAAATGTGAGGGATAACTACGACACCCAAGGGTCCTGGCAATGTTTCGTCGAAATTCGACAGGAATCATCAGGAAAATACAAGTTTTATATGACTGTCTACGACAATCATCGTCCTCTCCGCAAAGTCAGCGACAGCGGTGGAAGTTACTTCACTATCCAGGAATCGGGAGACGAAGTTACGTTTGGTTTGACTAAAGTCGATTGATAAATCTCAGGTACGTTCAAGAAGCTGCCTTTACCTCAAATCTGATGGTTTCTTGGATAGATTTTGCCATTTGTCTTTCATATGGTCTGCATATCGGTCTCGGCTTCGGAATGGTGCGGGATAACAGAAAAGCAATAAAAAAGTGTGTATGTTACAGGGTGGCGGGAAACTGTGGTCTGGATTTGTGCACGATATATCCCAGTTAGCGTTTGGACGTTTGACTATTAGGACCGAATAACATCGTTTTGAAATCTGAGACAAACAGTAAATTCCTGCACTTTTTAAACCTTCTCAAGTTAAGAGTAATGGAACATCAATCTTGCAAGTTTAATATTCAAAGCTTTTGACACTGTCGGTAAGTTTTTCTGGCATTTTAGGGTACTGGAGTATGGGTTAGATTAATGATGAAAAAATACCTTATAGTTTCCGCTGGACTTTGCGCTGCTCTATTAGTAACTCTAAACCCTCCTGGCATAATCTGGTATTACAGGTGCGACGGCGCCAGACTCTCGATACAAGTCGTGATAGCTATAGTCATACCCCAAGTTCTTCCCGAAGAGACGGCTCTTCTCCACACAGCGCTAGTCATCAACCAGAGAATCATTCTGTCTCCTATCCCGCTAAGCAACGGCGGCCCAGAGTGTACAAAGATGCACAGGACATGGTCATCGACTCGCTGCGCTCACAAATTCAGGACCTGACCTCGCAGGTCAGCCAGCTCAACAATAAGTTGTCAAATCATATGACCGCGTTTCCGACTTGGAAGATGATCTCCCCAGCTGAAACTGGAGAGAACGCAGCGTCTCTCAGCACTCAACACCGGACTCCTCGTTGAAAAGTCACATGTTACGGCCGAGCGTACCGTCTGATGGAGAAAGCGACTGAAGAAGCTGCCCAACGCGGACAGGCAGGGTCAGCTCGCCTCGCCTTTGAAAAAGACTTTGACGATCTGAGCGCGTCGCTTTTTGGGCAAGCTAATTACATGGTCGTCGAAGCTCGTTATGATAAGCATCTCAGCGAACATGCCGAACATGCGCGGAAGAGTGCAGAGGAAGCCCGGGTCCAGCCCATGCAAGCGCAGATGCAGGCTATGCAAGCGAAAAGAGAGGGAGCCAAACAGAAGACACGAGCGATGGAAGTGGTAATGGGCAAAGGCAAGGGCAAGTGGATGCAAGACGCGACGGCGATACCTTCGTCTCCCTTCGACTGCTCAGCACACTCGCCGTAACAAGACATCATTTACGTATCTTGCACCAAACCTCACCAAACACACCAGCCATGTCAACTCTTCTGCAATTACCATTCCTGTCAAGGCTAAGCGCTAATTACTGAGGACTCGTGCGTTCATTTCTCCTGATCACATTCTTCTGAATACTCATTTCCGCAGAGAACCGACCGTCCGCCTTGATCTCGCCCCATTTCAGAATTAGCTTTCGCGCCGTTCTCTGTGGACTGCTATCAACTCAGGACAGCTTCAATCGAGCCCATGTCCACTGCTACCTTCTTCGCTGAGTCGACGATACACCCCGCATCAGCATCAATTGCTGGAATCAATAGTGATAATGACAACATTGCCTGCGCTTTGTGTGGTACCAATATTCCCGATATCGGGCTCTCCTCATTCCTCTCGTCCGCCCATACATCCGCAGAGTAATGTATACTAACCATAACCTACTTCATGGTCAGACGCTTTCTTCAAGAAACCAAACTCTGGCGGCAATACTCAACCATCGTCACTCACCACCTCAAGTTATCGTGGCCACCTCAGCTCCCATTCCAGCTCGAAGATCTTTATCTTTCGCCTAGCCTCTCCCTCAACCTCGATAGCGTCATTGCCCATCCCATCACTCACAAAACCATCCTCTCAACCCAATTCCTCCGCTATACCCAGTTCATTAGCTTCATCAAGCAGCAATAGCATCACTTCCCACTATCAATCCGGATCACAGAACAGCCAGCCGACAACACCATACCCCTTTTGCATGTCAGGCTGGTGACTACATAGATTGTGGACGACGTGCACACTCTGGGCATCTGTGCGTACTGGCAACACCGACAAAAATTGGGAGGAGGAGCTCCCGCCACCGCCTCCCCCGCCGTCCACTATTCATGTGGAGAAAAGCGCGAATGGAGACAAACCACCTGTACCGCCAAGGAAGAGGGGGTTTGGGGCATCACCAGTGCAATCGGCGAGCGGGCAGCGCGCTGGAGTGAGGGTGACTGCGAGAAAGCGATGCGCAATTCTGAGATCGGCGCGCTGCAGCCTGTTCAGCCGGACCCAAGGCGATTGTCGCCTCCGCTCCCGCCTGTCAGCGCAGCGCGGCCGTCTTCAATCCCTCCGCCGCTGCCTAAGAGGAACGAAGGCCGCGGTCGCACAGAGACCCTGTTCAATGCGGATATGAAAGAGGAGGCCGTTGAAGGAGAGACCAACGAAGCGAACGACGTCAAAGAGAAAGAGAAAGAGACTGAGGAAGTGGAAGCGGCAGTAGAAGAGTACACTGTGCCCGAGAAAACCGCAGAGAAGATGGAGGAAGAGAAAAGGTGGAGGAAGAAGGAGGAATGGGAGAAGGCGAACTATGTCGGAGACGCTAAATGGGAGGAGCGGAGGTGGAAGGAGATCACTCGGCTGCGGGAGGACATGTTTTGGGCTCGCGTTGGTGGGACACGAGAGTGGCAGATCATCATTATTTTTTCGGGTACCCGAGTTTGCGCTCAAGGATGCGTCGCTTTGCTTTAAATTTGTTGTCCAGCTATCCATCCAACACACACCATATTCAAGTTTGACCTGTTCTTTAGAATGACTTGCACCTGGAAACTTCCCGATATTCGGCTGATATCACATGCGAATGAAATGCTATAAAGGATATTTAACTTATTCCAAGATGGTGTATAGATCTATGAAATTCCTTCGTAATTCCGTTTTCTTTCTTTATTAATAGTTTTAGCATTAGCTTTACGGAGTGTTCGCGATCTATTCTGCATGCCTCTTCACCAACTCGCCAACATATCCTCCTCGATCTTTTTTTACCAGAACGCCAGGTGCGGGATGTTCTAGGACATCTGTTCGTAGCCAGTATTCTGAGAACGAGGCTGTTGGGTCGGTGTCCTACAAGATGGCTTCGTCGGTCTGTTTGATCCCTGGTGGAAGAGCCGGCAAGGGCTTTTTCGAGACAAACACAACTTCCAATTTACGCCGATGGAGTTCATTGCCGATAACTACTTGGTGACCATACCGTTCACGCCGCGTGCACAGAAGTTGCAAGTGCACTCAGAGTGAATACACCGTACTTTCCGATATCCCGGTGGGTCTTATTACCATAAATATTCAATGGCTATACAAATAATGGTCCTACTACCAGTGGCTTCACTCCGAAGCAATTTCGCACCGACTGTCATCCCTCATCGTGGTGGGCAGCAATCGGCAGGGAAAACCTGATGACACTCCTTTCAGTCGGACTGTGGGCTTGTAGTCTACTTAACGTATTCGAATGAGTTTCAAAAGTAGTTTGTGTCCCCGTGCCACGCGCAACTCGATGTACGATTAAAAGAGGGGAGATGACCTGTCCATGCCCACTATGTTAGTGCAATTTTTATAGATACTAATGCGATTGCATAATGCACATACATATACATAGGTCAATGTACCCACCGTGGCTTGGGACAGTGATGGGTAATTGAGCATTAATGCAGCCGCGACAGATGGCAAGCTGAACATGACTATTAACGCGCTGGATTCCACACACATAGACATTACTCTTGTGTACAATGATCCATGGGATTTCCCGAGAGCCTTGCGAAGGTGACGCTGGTGTTGAATAAGTCGAACTGATATTAATGTGGCAAGCAAAATATTGGCGAATGCTGATATACATAGGCTGACGGTCTGTGGGTCCACTGCAAATTTATTTCTGATCCCTCCGGCTACGCCCGTGTTATGAGGTATATACGTTAGAGATCCCGTTACTGTGTGGCACATATTACTTAAATTCTCACCGCAGTAACGAAATGTACTCACCTAGCATCCCAAACGCAAGAAGCGCCAACGTTAAATTCAATGCCGATCGTGTGGCCTTCGAGACGCCTTGGTATAAAGCCAAGCACCGCCAGATCTATTTATAGATCGTTAACCGAACCATCGCCGTATTGACATAGGAAACGCGTACCATAAGTCCGTCTGCTCCCCATATGACAGGCGGAAGGAACCAAGGACAGCATATTGAATCCATAATCCATCTGGATATTCTCTCCTGGTTTAAAGGAAAAGACATCGCGATGAATAATGTATAGCTTTGCTGCACAAGCGCCCATGTGCTCATCGCAAACATGAAGCTGATATAGACAAGTAAAGGGTTCCGGCACCGTTTTGGTCTTGAAAGTGCCTGATTTGTTTTTCCCGGCCTTTTCAACAAGTCTTTGTAGCAATATACAGACAGCAGTATGATGACCCCATATAGAACAGAGGAGAGGATCATGCCAATCACATAGAACCTAAAGGGATTTTTGTCGGAGGCAGTGTTCGACAGAGGAATATGGGAGAGCATTTGTGTCCAGGTTAAATTAGATATGAGCTTTCAAGTTTATATACCTCAAGAGCCCACGCAGGAAATCAATTCTGGTTAGACACTTTAGGCAGAGTAGCTAGTCTCAGACATAGTGATATTCTAAATTTAATCACTATTGATGGACAGCATTTCGTTCGCATATTCAACTGAGAACTGAAACGTCAGCGCCGGTCATAAAAATATAAGTAGAGACTTCCTATCAATCCATCCCGGAAAAATTTCCTTCTAATATCGTTCATTTGCAATCTGGAGCTTGCGTAGACGGTTCCAAACTGAGCTCGCCTCGGATAAATAGGCCAATGAAATGCCGTAAGCATTAATGCATAGCATAATCTACTAGCTTCGACACTGGTATAAACAACTTCAAATCAATAATCTCCGACACGAGGCGATGGTAATGGTGACGGTGATCACACACGCCCCTTTTCTACCCTCAGCCCAAGGGTGTCGGGGGCAAAATTAACCCAGTTCAGTCAAGTTATCTACTTTCATTGTGCTTGCAGCACGCTTAGCCACTCACAACCCACTTATTTAGGAATTTAATAGGCAATTACAATGTTCAATGAATTTCCTCTGACGAAAGCTGGATAAAAGGTTTCCCAGTCGTAAGAAAGCAGAATTTCGGTGATTTGTAAACTATTCATTGAAACTATGAACACTACTCAAGAGATTCAAAGAGTTACTCGTGTTCCAGATCTTGCACTGATCTTAATAGCCTCGATCAGACGATAATTCTTCACTGCGTCGTCAATCGTGACAAAGTTTCCAGGACCGTCTTCCGCGAACTCCTTCCAAGTAGCTCCAAGCAGTTGCATGTCATCTCCTGAGGTCTCGAACTCGAACTTGTGCCCGTCTAGAAATAGGTCGGGCTCGTAAATGCTTCGGTAGGCCACATGAGCTTCCATCGTGATGCCACTTTCGTCGCCTTCGATCTCACACATATAATCATCTTCCTTCGCTTGGTGCATAACCTGCTCTCCAAAATAGGTTGGCCATTATACCACCTTTTAAAAACCCGGTAATGGTAGAGTGGTTGGGGTTCTTGCTTGGATACGTTTTCTCAGTCGGTTTCCCTTCACTGTCGACGATAGTCCCAACGGGATAGAAGATCGCATTTGAAGCTGAAATATTAACGAAATTAACGAAGTCACCGGGGAGAAAGGTGAGGATGTCGAGCTGGTGAGTGATGGGTATATCGAACAGAGTTGATCCTGTTAATGATTTGCATAAGCTAACTGATTTAAAGATTTAATTACGGTTGACACATACCGTTCTCCCTGTGTGAGTCTCACGTCTCTTTCCGACAAAAATGTAGTCCATAAATTTCACTCACGCGGCATAAGGGCAAGCCATGTTGGTATCGTCAAATTAGTATACGTAGATGAAGCATCGAGCTGTTCCACCTACCACATTGGTAGATCTGATGGTCCCTAAGGCTCCAGAGGATAATAACTCCTTAACCTGATCGCATTGTTAAAAAAATGAATGGAATAATGAGAGACAATATGATAGGTATTCGAGCGACGGCTGAATGCCTTCCTTATAGATCAACAATTGATCGTACACCTTGTTTGCGAGCCGGTACAGCAATTTCTTCAGTCTCTTTCAATGACGCTCCAGCTGGCCAGTAATACGGATGATGTCCTACCGTGCCTTTGGGATCACCTGTGATCGGCTCCATCACTTGTGACGAAGGGCAGTGAGATGCCAATCTCCGCTGCTTGTTGTGAGCAACAGCGATGGGAATATCAATGGATTTATAATTTAGTAGTTTAAGTTCCTAACGTTAGAGTTCAATTTGAGACTCAACCGAATCGCCGACAACGGCCGTTTATTGCCGGTTTCAATCACCGTAATCGGTGGTCAACCGTACCGTCGCCGTACCGTAAAATGATCAACCCAAAGGCTCACGGTACGGCGACGGTGCGCAGCCCTACGTTCAATCGCTTGTCGGGCTTTAGATCGGTTTCCAGCTGAAGATAGAAAAGGAAAGGTCAGTAACTTGTTCAAAGTGGTGTCACAGAGTAAGTGATAGAGTTGGATCGAACCTTGGATGAGACGATGAGTCTGCCTGGTGTCCATTCGTCGACTAGGGGCCTCAGAATCTTGGGTACTTGGTCCATCTCGACATGCTGACTGCCCTTGCCTGACTGGATCTCGTGCTCCGACTACAATGGAGTTTAGTTATCAGTTATACTGTGAATGATGAAACGAGGTAGCTTGCCATTTTTGCCGGGGCAAGAAGAAGTCGCTAACAGCAGCTATGAGGTAGAATATCGCCCTTCTCTTGAGCACGGACATCTCCTGGCTGATGGCGCGTAAGAGCCAGAGGTAGTCGTTGATAGTTACGAAGGTCAGGGTGTGGAGCGTGCCCCGAGCATGGACCTCTTTGTAATCAGTCAGTACTTGGAGTAGCTCTTCGTGCTTGTTTGGAGTGGCTTATCTACGCGGTGTAGCGCCTTGCGATTCGGAGGAATCGATGTCCAGGAAGTCGAGGAAAGGGTTTGTGGAACGAGAGTAATGTCTGCCGAACGGCTGCAGATTAAACTGCCTGTGCATAAAGATGATTGCATATCCTGCTTTGAGAAAGTACTCTGCAGAAATTGTACCTCGGGTACCTGTGGATCACAGATAAGATCATGAACATAGGAGGGAGGAAACGGTTGGGTCACAACCCAGCAGTGAAGTTGTCAAGGAATCCAACGCTAGACGAGCGAATTGATAACCTCTTGAAGATTATATAGCTCGTTGCAGCTTAAGTGTGCTCACACATTGAGTTGTACCTCCGCGCTAGCAAAAGGGGTACATTGGGTTGAGCAAAATCAAAAGATTCGATGTAAAGGAATCAACACTCACAACTACAAGGACGACCACTCTTCCTTCCTCCTCCTGCTGTGCTACGAATTCTCAGACGCTCTTCACGTCATGGTACAGTGCGGGAGGTGGCAATTGGGTCATAAAATATTGTTCAGCGGAAAAAGTCGTGGGTTCTATATACATCCTTGGGTACTAACCCAACTTGCCAAATAGGTTCTTCAGCTTGATGGACTAGCACCATCTCCTCGATGGATGTTGGATCATCGCCCTCTCATCCTCGTCAAACCCAACGCTACATATGATAAAGTGGGTCTCTCTACCTACTTACTTGCCAGGGCGCTGTCTTGGCATACCCATCCTATGGACAAGTATGAGTATTAGAGATCCCTTTTGGCTATTTATCACCATCTGTCTACTTGACGGGCGTATCCTCGCTCAATTCCACTGGTAGTATCAATCTCGAGGGAGGTGCGTCGCGCCTAGTAGGTATTATAAGGAATATATGGTAGACAGCGGGGGTGGAGAGGTCGGCAGCGGAGGTGCCTCCTCGTTTCTAGGGCATAGAAAACTGATGGAAGTGCTGAAGGGTGACCCCCTTTTCGCATTTCTAAGGTTTCTAGTACTCTACCTGTAATGTATCTGAGTTATGTATATAACGTGTTGGGATATACAATGTTAGGATAGAGATTGGGTAAAGAGTGAGCTATGCGAAAGGGTTGTGCAGTCGTCGTCGTGCGACTTCAAGCGTAGTAAGGAAAAACGATGAGCATCAGGATACACGTGATGGCGTCTCCTTCTCACGAGAAGTCGTACCCTACCCGTGAGTCGCAGGTACTTCCAATGGGTATAAATCAGTGTTGACATCACCATCCCCACCCATGTACATGATTTGGTGGGTTCCCACATGGGTTTGCCACACCCCACGGAGCCCCACGGTCATAGGGATAGGGTTCCCACCCTTGCGGAGAACGGCCCGAGGCCCCGTGCCGCATAGAATTTACCAATCGCAGTTTACTTGGCGAATTGAACTCTGGCTTAACTACGACCAGCCAGATGGAATATATAGCATTTCGTTAACCTCGGTATAACTTAGATAGTATTTATTGTATTATATAGGGAAATTGAAGATATATTTGGAGGGGATTCTATGTAGAGCAAGAAATTAGAGTGTGCTGTCGGTGAAAGTGACCAAATCTAAATTATAACTAACACATTGACATTACGCATCCCTCAATGTTATAAAATATTACTTATACTTTTTCGAACTTATTTGTACATCAGAAACTAGTTTAAGTAATACTTATCTGCCAATTTGACGATGCGCTCGAATTGCTCATGACGTTCGCCACGCGACTTCCATATCAGGTATCCCCATGCCCACGTCTTGCGTGGGTATTCATACAATCGTGGATACCCACAGGCGATGCCAGCACTGGGTATAAATGCAGTATCTATTTAAAGAAATGGACCCGAGCAACCTATTCTTAGACTGGCCGCAGAATAGATTTAAGTGGGATCAGTAGGAGAAGTCCAATTCGACGATTCAAAAGCGATTTAGAGTCATTTTAGTGCCAGCGCCGCTTTGGTTCTGATCCAGGCTTAAAATCACTCAATTCCCATAATACGGTGTGGATTTCATTATTTCGAGTCAGACGTTGCATCGCGTTTTATAAAGGAAGTTAGCGGGGGATAGAAAGGTCAACGGTACCAATGCTGCGTCCTCTTCAGGGCGTAGAAACCCATGAAAGATAACCCTCTTATGAACTTTAATAAATTCTACTTCATATTAATGCTTTGATTCATAAAAACAAAAAATGAATTCTGTGGTGATGAGTAGAGCAACTTTGGTCGATCCGATTGAACGGAGAGATAAATATGCGGAGAGCTTGCGCGGTCAGTCGTAGTACAACGTAAGATGTGTACCCGGAAGAAAACATTGATGGGCCGAAGTTTGGATTCAGAAGATGGTGTACTCGCACGCAGATACTTTCAATCACTACTTGGTAAAAATCTGTCCATAGACCCTGGATCCTGAACAAGATACTGCCGCTTTCACCACCCTGTACGATAATTACAAAGAGGCTGTATTGGATGCCGTTCTAGAATTGCTCTCAGATTCGCTACCAGTCTAGAATCCCTTAGCTCGTCTAAGGAAAGCTACAGTCGGCTTGATCCCGGCGCTTGACCGGCTTTGACAGACAGTACTCTGAGCTCCTGATTCTACAAGTATTTAATGCTGAGTGGATCTATGTTTCGATACTTACATTTCTTCCCAGCATGATTCAAAAGAATTTCTTGTCCTTCTAGCAGTCTTGGCTAGCCTATGCTACATTTACATCAAACGGGCTAAAACTGGCCCTTTCTCACATCTACCTCTTCCACCTGGTCCTAAAAGACTTCCTCTTATCGGAAATCTTTTAGATATGCCTGCCACGGCCCAGACCTATCACAGATGGTCCAGGGAATTCGGTAAGTGATTGTCTGATGATATCGTTCAAGGCCGTTTAACACGACACTCATCTTCAAGATACCGACATAATCTATCTGGACATTGCGGGGTCAAAAATGATCGTATTGGATACTGTTGATGCCGCCTTCGAGTTACTGGAAAAACGTTCGGCGAAATATTCCAGTCGTGCTCGACTTACGATGGTGAATGAGTTGATGGGCTGGGATTTTGCCTTAGGATTCATGGAATACGGTTCGTAGGAATTTCTTGTCGTTGTAGATAGGCCAGCAACTGACTGAGCAGCTCAGGTAAAGAATGGTCAGTGCTTACCTATGTGTGCATAGTGTATATCAGATATCTCATGAGACACATAGGCGTCAGCGTCGGCGCTTGATGCATAACAGCTTCCATCCTGTTGCGGCGACCCTCTTCCAACCTCACCTCTTGAAGGCGACTCGAAACTTACTAAAGCGATACCTTGACATCCCAGACGATATTGTGGGAAACATACGCAAGTGAGTTCAAATACGTGACTCTTCAATTCTTGTATACTGACTATGGATAATTAGCATGACAAGGGATATCATCTTATCGATAACATATGGCTTAGACGTGCAGCCTGAAGACGACCCGTTCATCGAGGTTGCAGAACGTGCAATCGAGGGTTCTTTGATTGCATCTATGCCGGGGGCGTTCCTAGTCAACTTGTTCCCAGTCTTGAAGTATGTTCCAGAATGGTTCCCAGGCGCCGGATTCCAAAAGAAGGCACGAGAGTGGAAAAACTATGGTATAAAGATGATAGAGTCGCCTTTTTCAGCAACTAAACGCAATATGGTACGCGGGATTTTCACTTATGTTTATTGCAGACTATTAAATCTTACTTTTTAATGGAAGGCGTCCGGAGAATCTCCTCACTGCTTTGTCTCAATGAACCTTCAGGAAATGGATGGACACAACCCCGATCAGGAGAATGACATTAAACTCACAGCTGGTAGCATGTATTCCGGTAAGAAAAAACACATCATATTACTGTTAGGAATGACACTGAAGTAATCATAGCTGGGACTGACAGTGTACGAGTTAACATTAACCAATTATTGAGCCCATCTGATGTTAAGCGCCCAGACTTTGTCCGCCATAAGCTCATGCATTCTCGGGTTTCTTGAAAACCCGGAAGTGCTCAAGAAAGCTCAAGCAGAAATTGATAGGGTGGTCAAGCCAGGATTTCTCCCTGACTTTGAAGACTACGATTCGCTGCCCTACATCACTGCCATAACAATGGAAACACTTCGTTGGCGAGTTGTCGGGCCGATCGGTGTGTTAATTTTAGACCTTTATAGCATGCCTAATTTTAAAGTTTTGCCGATGGTGCAGGTGTACCTCACCTGCTAACCGAGGAAGACGAGTATAAAGGATATCGCATTCCGGCTGGAACGACTGTTATAGGTAATTCTTGGTATGTTTCCTTCACTTCTCCTAACGTCCGCACGTTGACAAAAGGAATATCAAGGGCCATGCTTCACAATGAGGACGTATACCCGGACCCTTCCCGTTTCAATCCGGACCGATTCATGCAGGACGGCAAGCTTAATACCTCTGTCCGCGATCCTGGCCATGCTTGCTGGGGCTTTGGAAGACGGTAAGCTGTTTCCGGGGTTGAAGGAGATAATATACTTACTGGTTGGACATTCAGCATATGTCCAGGTAGATACATGGCATTTTCTTCTGTCTGGATCGCCATTGCATCATTGGTGGCCGTTTTCGATATTACCAAGGCCGTCGACAAAGATGGAAAAGTCATTGAACCCTCTCACGAGTATTCTCCTACACTCATCAGGTGAAGCTTCCTTCCAATGATTGCACAGACCTCCATTTATTTTGGTATCTAGGATCCCAAAGCCGTTTAAATGCTCAATGAACCCGCGTTCTCTGGAAGCAGAGAAGCTGATACGCGCCTCTGTGGCCTAACAAACGGCTAATTTCGAACAAGGAAGACCAGTATGAGTGTTTTTCCGTGAGACTGAAATAGAATGACTTCGGCTTTTCTGGGTTACCTGTGGTCGCGACAAATGAAAGAAGAACGTGAGCTCCGACATTTGAGTGCCCTGTTTCCGAGAGTATCAGTACATGTGCAAGCTTCTTTCATGGGATAGATGTAGTCCAATTATACAGTTGTACCTCAGCGGTGCATACGGGACTTACGGGAAAGGAGCAATATAGAGTATATCGTTATCGCGTTTGTATTAGTTAGTTAGATCTCCATAGAGCCATGCCCCAATAGACATAAATCAACAAGAAAAAAAAGTTCTTTCAAGCACCGTCCCGGATACTATGCATCGATATATTTAAGGCCGCTTTCAGGATAGCATGCACAGAGCAAAGAGAGCTAACAGAAGCACTCCATATAGTTTCCATGGGAAGGTTGGATCGTAAAATAGAAACCGAATCAATATAAGCCTCTCGGTAAAATCTTTGAGAATGCCTATTTACACATCTTAGATTGTGCAATATTCATGCAAATTTTATGCCGTTGAAATACTGTGTTAGTTTGCTGTTCTTGGTTTCTAATTTATCCAGTTCCTTCCTCCATGAATGCCACATTGTTGCCAAATTTGTATGACCAATTCGGGTGGGTTTCTTTGTCCAATATAGAGTATAAGTGCTGTCTCGTTAATATTGATGTCATCAATATAGTCTTGCAAATATAATAACAGCTCTGTCGCAAGACGGCTTGCTCCGAACCTACTCGTCGTTCGGGATAGCATCGAGCCCTGGCCCGAGCAAGCCAACTGCAACCTCATAACTACGGCAGTAACTGCTCGGTTGGTTTTTGTGGTGTAAAGGGGGTATCAGCCGGTTGTACTGCAGAGCTGCTCCGGTACGCGATCGCTTATTTTGTTTTTGTTTTTGTTTTTCAAGCCGTAGTACTGACGAATTGGAGTACTCGACAAGGTAGGGACCAGGGTTTGACCTACAACATCGAAAGCGCACTTTGGATAGCTGCTTTCGAGGACATTGTGTTGGAGTATTTTTGCAGCTGTAGAGCGTGTCGGCTCTGCGGGGTATTGGATTTTGTGTAGTATTCATTGAGCCCAACATCTACAAGAATCTATTTATAATTTGTCTGGAGGGGCAGTGCCTCCTTTGTATTCAATGGCTTGCTCAATCCAGACTTCGACTTCGCAAAGATGTGCCTTTTTCAGTGCTTCATCATAGAATAGAAGAAAAAACCACACATACATAAATGTAAAAATAACATAAAAACAATGCTGAATTTTAAAGAACAAATAAGCCGCATCTCGCTAACGCTACGGCAGCTTGTTGAATGTCCACGAACACATTGAAAATTTAGGCGGCTAAGGCACTATAGAGACCAAAGAAAAAGATCCCAATATTGGTATTCGTACACGATAAGAGGAACAGAACAAATATGTACATACGAAATGAGGACATCTCGATAATATATGGGTGATCATCAACACCAATCCCTATAAACTAAACGAAAGGATGGAGGCGTTTCAGCCTATAGGAAAGCACCGATTTCAATCTCAGCTCTAATATGATCGGCCTTCTTGGGCAGTGGGCCGGTTATCTCTCCTCATTCTCCATATCAACCGCCCGTCGTTGTCGTCGTTCGATCTTTGCTCTCCAACTCAATATCTCATAATGGTTCGCGGCACAGGTAAGAATAGACAAACAACCTCTGAGATGCTTCACTGTCTGGTGGTGGCTATCCGATATCGTGGTGGGTCCTAACAAAAATGGGACAATGTCAATTTTTCAACAGGTAAATTCAAGCAGAAACGCGGTGGAGGACGCAGCTTCAGGTATGGTCTTTGTTTACTATCTTGGATATTATTCAGCTTATTGTGGATTTCAGTAAAGATATGGGCTTCGATGGGGGCGACCGAACCAAGCACCGCGGGTGAGTTTCAACATCTACGCAATGTCTACATCTACATCAAAGAGATTAGATATAATCCTTCGATCTGCACGCGATCGGGCGCTAACTTTCTCTTTGATCTGCAGAGGAGAAGGCATCGAGGAGGAATCATCTGAAGAAGGGTCCTCAGAGGAAGAATCCTCCTCAGAGGAGGAGGAAGAGTCGTCCGAAGAAGAAACAACAGCCGCAGCAACATCCGCCCAGCCAGCACAAGAGATCTCACGCACTGAGCGGCGCGAGATGAAGAAGAAGGAGGCCGCCGAGAAGTTGAAGAAGAAAGAGGACGGTGCTGGGGGTGACGATGACGAGGATCTGGTCAACCCCAACCACGTCCAGAAGAAGCTCAACATCTCCGATTTGAACGAACCGAGGCAGCTTACGAGACGCGAGAGGTGAGAAGTAAAATCCTATCAGGACGTCTATTTTGTTGACCACCGATCGATATATCGTGTGCAGGGAGCAGAAGGAGAAAGCCGATGCCAAAGAGCGGTACTGGAAGGTGTGTGCTCTACTTTTGCTTACCTTGTGCTGAATGCGTGTTGCTGACCCTTCACAACCAATTACCAGCTGCACGTCGCAGGAAAGACCGACGAAGCCAAATCTGATCTGTCCAGACTCGCTAAGATCCGTGCAGATCGTGAAGCTGCACAGGCCAAGAGGAAGGCCGAAACGGAAGGTACGATTTTACTCCATCCGATCCTCTCTTCGTTAATTCGAAATCAATGTGACTCATCTCATGTCATCCCTCTTTTTTTGCAGCTAAACTGCAAGAAGCAGAAGCCAAGAAACAAGCACAGCTCGCTAAACGCACAACGTAGAAACTTGGCTTCGATCTATCGCTGGACCCGAGGAGCGAGTCGATTCACGCAATTAAGCGCTTCCAAAGGCTCACCCGTCGAATCCTCTTTGCATTTCCTCCGCTCTATAGATTCAGCTCTCTTCTATTCAAGGGTCTTACTTCAAATATTTGCTACCGCCACCGCTGCTGCTTTTTTCAATGCAGTCACAAATCAAATCACAAATCATAATCATATCCATATCCATATCCATATCCTTCTATTCCCTATCGCGTTGAGTAAATGCTTACTCAGGTGCTCGAACGTGTGTAGTGAAGAAAGAAATGAAACGAAAGCAAAATTGCCAATCTCTTATGTATAATAATAAATAAACTTGAACTTGACATAAAGGCTTGCAGCCCAGCCTGCTTGCTATCTTGATCGAAAAACTCATCGTTCTTTGAGATTAAATGGCCATTATATATGACCATTTTCATTTTTTGAGTAAATACGAAACACCAACTCAATCATCATCCTCGCCCTCATCCTCATCGCCCATCCCTTCCCTACGTGCCGCCGTCTCTGCCTGCGTGAACCCATCACCCGCCGCATCATATGCACTGCCCGTGCGCATCTTATGCACCACAATGCGCCACTTCTGTATATCCTCCGCCATGGGCATCCTCTCCTCGCCCACCCACCCTCTTATCCACCGAACGAGCCTTCCATACTCCCCGCCTTCCTCCATATCAGGATCCGATTCTGGCTCCGGTTGCTGCTCATTTTTGGCCTCGGCTTTCCCCATTCCCTGTCCCTGTCCCTGGTCCTGGCCCTCGGCTTTCTGCACGGCTTTATCCTTCCTCCCCTGCCACAAAGCCACCAACGGCGCCATCTGGCTCACCTCGCTCCACACGACCAGCGCCAGCGCCAGTGTGCTGCGCGACGGCTGCACGCCCAGCTCGCACGCCCACGCGAGGACGAGCGGGACCTCGGCCACGCGGTTCCCGACGCACAGCAGCTGGATGTAGTTCAGCACGTTGTTGTTCGTGAGCGAGATAGACGGGAAGTGCGAGGTGCCGGACGCGGTGAGGAGGGTGTATGCGGGGGTGCTGGTGCTGGCGGCGGTAGATTTGGAAGAAGGCTCGGGGGCACGAACACATACGGCGTTGGCGCCGACGGGATGAACGACGGGGGCGAATCGTACGCCGCGCGCACCGCCACCGCCGGGGCCCGCACTCGCAGCACGCGCTCGTACACCGGCATGCCGGACGCCGCCGCGCGGCCGAAGAGCGCCTGCAGGAACACGCGCCGGCCGAACTCGAGCGGCTCGACGCCCGTCCAGTTGGCGCCGTTGACGTAGCGCCGCAGGGCGCCGCGCGAGGGTGGCCGACGCAGCTCAGGATGTCGTTCACCGCGCGCGCCCTCTCCTGCGTGCGCCCGTCCACAGCCGCCGCATCGTCCGCATCCGCATCCGCATCCCCTACCGTGTTCCGCAACATCATCCTCGTGCGCTTGAACGGGTCGAGCAGCTTGATCTTCGCAAACACGCCGGCGAGTGCGTCTTCGTCGTCCTTGCGCGTCGCCATCCGCGCGGCCTGCAGCAGGATCGAGAGCGTCGCTGAGTTCGGCGGTGTCGAGTAGAGCACGTTCATGTGCGTGAAGAGCCGGAATACGACGTCCGGCCGGGAGATGCGGTTCAGCGAGACGAGGATCTCGTTCACCGATATTGTGGTGAGCTCGATGGAGTTTTTCGCCTGGAGCGGGCAGGAGCCGCTGTGTCGTGGGCGTGGGAGGAGTGTGAGGTGAAGGAGCAGGGGCAGGAGAGGCAGCAGGAGGAGGGGGAAGGTATATGCACCTCGTGCGACTTCTTCACATACTTCTCCAAATACATGAACCCCACATCCGGCTTCCCATTCCGAATGAGCGCCTGCACGCCCGCGACCAGCGCGTGCCGATCCATAGTGATGCTCGCCTGCTTCGCGAGCTTGAGCCACCACACCTCGGCTTTGGGGTACGCGCCGCGCGCGAGCAGCCCGCGGATGAGGATGGTGTAGGTCACGATGGTGGGGGCGCTGGGCAGGGAGAGGAAAATGCTGATGAGCCGGTGCACGGAGACGGTATGGTCTTTAGCCGCGATGTGGAAGGCGGAGGTTTCGTTGTACGAGGAAAGAGAGGGGTACTTGGGGTCGGAGGATGTGGTGGGGGAACGGGAGGAAGGGAGAGATGTGGTGGTGGTGAATGGCGGGGAAGAAGATGTGGAGGAGACGGAATCTATGAAGTTTAGCGCTTCGGTTCGCTTGTCGAACGAGTTGAGCATTAGTGTTTTAGCACGGAAGCGAGCTTTATACGCTGTATCCGCATCCTTGGGGTCCACACCTGCATTTGCACCACTCGTTGTCCGTTGGATCGCCTCGTAGAACTTGAGCGCAAGGTCCTCCCTTCCATGTTTCGTAACCACGCGGAGGAAGGCCTCGAGCAGCTTAGGCGGCGGCGCAAAATTTTCCTGCTTCATAACCCTGACGAAGAGCCGCCGGGCGAGCGGGAGGGTGGCAAAGTCCTCGTTGAGGAGCATGCGGTACGTGTCCGGGGCGACTCGGAGCGCACGATCATCCATCGTTTGGAGGATAATCAACGCGTTCATGGTACCTTCACCCGAGCGGAAGGGGATGCGGGAAAGTGCTCTAAGGAAGGCGTTGAATTGGGCCTCCTGGTCGCGCTTGGGGAGCGGGGCAGCGAGGAAGGCATTCATGACGCGCTGGAGGGGTACGAGGAGGTTGTGCTGAGCAAGATGATGGGCTGTCAGGACGAGGAGGGGCCCTTGGATCTCGGGTGGTACAGATTCGAGGTGGCTGAATACCAACTCCATAAGTGGACCAGACGCATCATTGGGTGTCTTTACCAGATGGGCGACGATAGAAAGCAGAGCCCAGGGGGTAGGGGTGGTACAGGAGGTCTCCCATCACCTGGCTGGGGCAGACGAATCCTGAACCCGGCGCTCTGCACGACCTGAACAGCCTGGGCGATATCGGGCTGTTGCAGGATTCTGGCCCAGACATCGAATTGCTTAGAAGAGAGCTGATTATCTCTGAGGATGTCGTAGATGTTATCAGGGTCCTGGGGCTGCCTGAGAGAGTGGACGAGATTCCATAGAGGAGTGCGCCAGCCCCTGCGGAGACTGGCTACGTAGTTCTGCGCTGGAGTGGAAAAGTTGCGTATGCATGCTCTGGGTGCGACTTTGCTTATTTGTAAAGCAGCTGCGAGCATATGGGAATCCCAAGTGGCATCTTATTGGTTTATGAGTAAAAGTTATACTGTATACAATGCGAATAATATTCACCTGGACTTTTTTGCAGAGCAACTGAACCACTAAATTATCGACACTCTCTGCAGTCTGCCCTGGGAAATTTAGATGGGTTTGAGTAGCACGTGAGTAAGTCCCACGTCTGATGCGCCTACACTGACAGAGCCCACCAGACTCCCACGTCTTGGTTCCAACAATACCTAACTCAAACTAGTACTAATTGACGTTAACCTCGAGCTCACCGTAAAAGAGCCCTCGGGTACATAGTACATCTGGCTGCATTACGAAGAATGTACGTTTATGGCAGCCCCATTTCCTACCCAAGTTCTAATGTTCTAATCAAGTTCTAATGGGGTGGTACCAGGAATCCCCCACCACATGAACTGGTCGATGAGTCTCTATTCATTGATCCTCCAAGTGAGGGATGGTCTATTCCGGCCCCACCACCTTTGATAGGAACACGAATCCCAGGCACAAAAAGAATTGTCCATTTCAAAGTCCTTGCTTTCGCACTGACTTCTGATGTCCTTGATCGATTGGCCGACCATTACAATGTGACTGTCAGAAACTATTCACCGGCAAGCAGACGAACCCAAGCATGGGAAACAATTCACATTTATCTGAGCCAATATGGTGTCGGGAATGCAGTGCTATCGATTGGCTCTCTACCTACCAGGGTCATCGTCGTTGCTACCAACGAATCGTCTTCCGATTTGAAGCTCGTCGAGAATGTAAAGCTGATCTATTTTGTTCAACATTATTTGCTCTTTTCCCACCCACCTGTTTGGTACTATCACCGTGGGAGAGAAGTTAGCTTCAACCTTCTCATTTTCTGTTCGCCGCAGCGTGCTAACTACAATCCATGTGTTTGCTCACAGACCGACAACTGCTGAATTGCTTTCTTTCCGTATCCTTCTGCACCACAATGCATGTTAAAATTTATTTCCGAGTACAAGTATGAGTGAGATATGGAATGGGGATTGTCAGTGAATTTCTCTATAGTGTTACAATGGTACATGAGGAAATTCTACCAGTAAGAGATTTGTGAATTGACGTTTACAATAAAAGAGGCCATAAAATGATGACAGACCCAAACAACGATAACATAAGAAGTAACCTATATGTCTGCGCCCAGGCCCAGTCTTTAACCTTGGTTTTTTCCCCCTTGAGTAAAGAGACAGAACTCTTGCTACCCGTCACGCACTGGTGGACTGGAAACAAGGGTATGCAATATTATTTTTATAGCGCTACAGAACGCTCATATTATGGGTCGTTCAACAGGTCATAGCAATCGTAGTGGAGCAGGCACGTTGCTCACGACGCAGCTGCGAGTTGTGCAGTGGTCAGCCTACATTCTTTCACCCTATCATAAGAAAAGTAGCACAAAAACTCACTGACTGTATCCTTTGACAAGAGGTCCACAAAACCTAAAGCTCTCGAGACCCGTGCAAAGTCAAGTATATTCCTCAACAATGGCCACGAAGTTGCTTGCTGACATTTAAAATGTTGTTCATACAGGACAGCAATCAGAATCCGAGTGCGAATGCATACCTCTGGTTCTCCGCCTGTGGTATTACATATCGTCAAAGCTTGGGACATTGATGGTTGTACCTAGATTTCAAGACTGCCTCCAGTACATCATCGACATTGAGAGCTTCTCGGGCTAATTTGATGGATAATAGCACAATTGCAGTCAGCACGCATTCCTTCCACCACAAATTTTCAACGTTAACGACATACACCGAATTTAGATCACTATCATAGAGCTAAAATTTCGAATTTTTCGTTTTACTTGGAAATATCAGGTGCACAATTGATGCACGATCATAACCACAATCCCCCACGATCAATATTGGCAGCACAAATTGCAATTCCATAGATTTACTGATTGTCAAAGTTTGGCTGTAGGGAACCGACAAATTCACCACTACATTCATTGAGACTGCATGTTCCACCGCATATTCGTGAATTTGCTTATCTGTTCCCAACGAAGTGCCTAAAATGGAACCCTTGAGGTGGAATCCAGCTAACACTACGCGCGCAAATGAATTTTCCAATGGTGAAAAATCGGTTGTAAGTTTCGGTTGTGGGCTCACGGGAAAGGAGCAATACGAAGTGTATCGTTATCACGTTTGTAATAGTTAGTTAGGTGTACATGGGGCCAAGCCCCAATAGACATAAATCAACAAGAAAAAGAAAAAAAAGTTTCGGTTGTTCCAAATTCAAAAGGTTCCTCTCGGACAAGCGAAGAGTCTTCTCTCTCCGACCGGAGCGCACATTGTGCTTTCACCCACTTGTTAAGCTACAGCTGTTAATGTTTCGCGTTATATAACTGGTAATAGAATATCTAATAGTAAGCTCAACGGTGTTACTTGCCTTGTGCCGGAAAGTCCGAAGTCGATTCAAAATTGACGACAGAAACTCAAACAACAAGCTGGTGAGGTTATATATACTTCGGTGCCCAGGCTCAGTGTCTTCTTTAACCTCAGTTTTGTGCCTTTTGAGTCAAGAGATTCAACTCTTGCTATCCTTCACGCACTGGTATAAACTGCCTTGGATCATTGATACAACGATATGCAATATAATTGTTACAGTGACGCATACGGAGCGCTCGTATTATAAATCTTTCAATATGTTAAAGAGAGCAAAGTGTAGCGCGAGCTCTGCCCCAACGCAGCTACGAGTTGTGTAGTGGTTAGCCTGCGTCCTTCGACCTTCTGGAAATTAAACTAGCACAATAAACTCACTGCCCGTATCCGTTTACGAGTGGGCCACAGCACGTATAGTTTTCGGGGCCTGCGTAATATTAGAGAAGGTCAGGGATATCCTTCAGTAGCAGTGATGGTGATGGCTGACTGCAGAGCAGTATACTGACATTCAAAATGCTGCTCGTAACGGTTGCAATGACATACGAGACGGCGGTCAGAATATTGAGGGTGTAATTGAAGACAAAATTGATACCTCTGGTCCTCCGCCTGTGCAATGGTTGTGTTAGTTTAAGTGAAAGTACCCTTGGTCATGAAATCGACTACTTACACTCTATAATAAGAGGATCAATATCCGAAGCCAAAGTGGGTATCGCCAAAACGTGGGACATTGAAGCCAGGGCAGTGACGAAGATAATAGAAAAAAGCTTCATGTTCTCAGTTTCCTTCAGGGTGATTTCTTGGCTCTTGTTCTGAAAAGCTGTCCAGTCTTTATAGGCTTTTCATTCCTTATGAATAGAAATTAAATTTGCATTCCGGAGCTGCATCCGCTGCAAGGTTTCAAATGTAAGGTCACCTGGAGCCAACATCTTATATAATATGTCGGGCTACTCAAATTTAGCCTCAGTCGCCCCATTTCATTCTTGTTCTGCAGCCAATGGACTTTCTCCTCATGTGGATAACAAGTAAATGATTGATTACTATCTATCTACACAATAAAGAAGGCTGTCAATTGTTATAGAGTCTATCGGTAATCGATCATAATTACATTGAATATGGATGGCTAATCTATGAGAATACGATCTCTTGCTGATTTTTTTTCTGCTGGCTCTGACTAAGTCGTAGAAACCGTTGAATAGAGTCCAAGTGCACTGAAAAAGTAGGCTAGTAGCTATATTAGGCCACCTCCTAGGTTCTCCTGTGTACTGCGGCATATCAGGTTTTAGCGCCCATACGTACCATTCAAAGATCAAAGATCAATATCAAAACTCTGGAACATAAATCCTTACCTCTGTCTGCATAATAGCCTCACAGCTCCGATCGGAATAAACCACACCTCCTTCCAGTCAATCCTCAATGTCCCGGTGTACTTACATAAGTCGTAAAATTGTGGCGCAGTCGGGCCATAAAATAAAGACCGAAGATGTAATGACTTACAGATTATCACTGAAGTACATTGTAACAATCAGGATCCGAACAGCGCATCCCCAAGGACTCACAAATAGAAAATGACGCATTGGAGATTTGGGTAGGGCGCCTAAGGTGACTTTCACTCATCGCAACCAAATCACGACACTGCCAGTGTTACCAGAAGAAAGTCAACAAGTCTTCAGGCTGCCGGTCAAGTGAGATGAGTCTGTGTTAGCAGAAAGCTAGAACACCTTCTGGGTGAAGCTGAAGTATGGCAGTTTTCTTCGATATCTCGGGAAGGCGTATGTTCTTCGAAAACAGTGAATTGTTCATTCTGCTTGAGCTAGTACAATGTCTTGCATGCAGCTTAGACACTCACCCTTATGCACATCTTACTTCAATTTTCTATTGGCCCTCAGCTTTACTCCCCTTGAATACTAGGCGACAGACCATCTGAGATGTGGGTGATTAAGGTGGTCAAAAGCTCCACCACTCCAAGGAATAGACCCATCGTGACGCGTTTAGTATGTCACAGAGTCGAAACCTTTGTTCTGTAGCTGAGGCGGTTATGTTCCTGTCAATGAAAAGATATTCAGCATACTGGAATACACTTCCCGAGTCGGAAGGACAACCATCATAACAACGCAGCTGGACCGAGAAAGTCTGATCGGGATGCTTCACCCAAGTGGGTAATACTTGTTAAATGACAATAGGTCGTGCAAATATGCACTCTGGTACCACTGCTCTTGAATTCCTGAAATTCTTTAGAGAATAACGATGAATTAATTCGGATAATTCACCGACGCAATGATATGCTGCAGCCAGTTTTTGAAGATGATTTCCACCAGCTCTGCTGAAAGCAGCGCATCGACAACGTCATGCTTGGGGAACATTCGCCGTCTTGAATTTCAAGTTTGTTTTTGATACTGTTCGAATGGTCTGTCGAATGCACGTCGCATATATGAATACCCTGCCAGGTCTCGTCGAAGTCAATCCACTGTGATACTTGGGAAGCCTCGAGAATATATTATGTGAAAGCGAACATGGCGTTGCCGCGAAAGGATGTTTTGTGTAGTGTTTAATAGCGTCGAAAAAGATCGCAAACACGGATATCGCAAACATGGATATAGGCGGACCCAGATTCGAGGAACGGGGAGAAAGATTGAGCAGATGGCGTGAGACTGGGGTGATTTATATGGACATTGACTTGGCGGACGTTGTGAGCGTGGAGAGCGACCACGCTTGAGAGATAAATGGATGTAAAGGGACAGTATTTGAAAACAAGGAATAAATGTAGTTTCAGTGAGAGATGTCAGGGTGAAGACTATAAAGACAGTAACAGGTATTATCAGAGTCCAGTATCCAATACATTTCGTGTGAAGAGAGGTCTGAATAGGCCAGATGTTCTCTCAGCTATTGAAGCGAGACTGTACCAATGTTGAATGAGCACGGTCGCCAGGTTGGGAACCAAACCAATAAACCAGGATGGCTCTGGAACAAAAGGGTTGGAGATGCCAGCGTAGCGGCGCTGTCATTGGGAGGTCTATATAGCTGTGATACAATCTGAGAAAGCAGGGATACAATGGCAACGTTTAGGTTTTGCTGTAGATCCTTGTAGAATTCGACGATAAAGGCCGTGGCCACAGCAGAGAAAAAGTCCGGCCTAAGGCAAATGCACACCACAGCACTATATGCAGAAAAAGTTCAGTCACAAAGATGAGAAGGTTCTGTACCTCATATTTCCAACGCATTACATTGTGTTTTGTCTTTCTTCAAAAAGGCTCTACCAGCATCATCCATGGATCTCCGTCAGGCTTCGGAAGCTCATACTAAAGGTGTCTCGAACATCCCAGGGCTCAGGCAAGCTTGAATCCGCGTCGCTCTTCAATTCCTGCTGGTACAAAAACACAAGGCATTCAAATTGTCAATTTGTATCGCCAGCGAGGAGGTCCGCTCTCTTGTACTTGAATTTCGGGGACTGTCTCCGGCACATCATTGGCATTTTTGACTGTACCTACGACATTGAGGGCGGCATCCTCTTTCATGTGCTAGTATATGGTGGTAAAGAGTGTTTCACGGTAACAGTACCAGTGCTAACAAACATAGTATTAGTATTTCAGTAGCACGTGAGTAGGTCGCGCGTCTGACGCGACTTGCACCCCCTGTTCCAAGCTTATTTACCGTGACTCACTGAGAGTCAGTCATCAGGGAAGCTACCTATTAGCTTTAGATACTTACAAATGCGACAGCCGTGGATGGATGACGGAAACAAACTCATTGACTGACGAGGTGCCTGAGAGCTGGATAATTGACAACTGGTATGCAATATTATTTTTACTGTACAGCTCCACATATGAAGTGCTTGGCCGCAAGACTATATACAGCGATCAAGGCGTTGAGCATACTGGAGCGGAGACCTTGCCAAGGACGCAGCTAACAAATAAGCAGTGGTTAGCCCGCGTCCCTCCGGCACTTTGAAAAGTCAAGTGGCATAATAAACTCACTTTCCTCTACAGCACGTAAAGTTTGGAGGACCTGCACAAAGTCAAAGAAAGTCAGATCGCGCTCAACAAAACTTTGGTAATTGGTTATCGGATAGGCTCCTGGCACTAACATTCCAAGTTCTGTTCATAGCAATTGCATACGTAATGGTGGTCAGAATCCTGAGGGAACGACTGTAAATAAACACTGAATACATACATCTGGACCTCCACCTGAGAAATTACTTTGTTAGCTTCCATAAATGACCCTCTATCTATAAAATCTACTCACACTGGGTAAGAGTATTGGATCCCGAAGGCATCGCCAACACTTGAGACATCGAAGCGAAGACGCCGATGATGATAATAGACAAGAGCTTCATGATATAGGTGGTGTTCTCGTGGATGACTGTTGTTTAGGGTCTCGAATGGGCTCACTTGTTAGTGGTCTGAAATTTATTAACATACGTTCTCAGATCTTTATAGGCTTTCTCGTTCCTAAGAATAGATATTTACGTTTTCGTTCTGGAGCTACATGCCATAAGCGTTTGAAATTATGAAGCCAATGTCTTGCATAATGTGTCGGAGTAGAGCCCTTATTTTATTTTTATTCTACCTCCAATGGTCTTTTCCGGATTCTCTGATGTAAAAAAATAGGAAAAGCTGATTTCTATCTATACTATAAAGTGGATAACACTCATCGAATATAATATCATACGGTCATGTGAGTATTCATGGGCTACCAATAGCTCCTCTATGCGACTATAGGCTCTCTTTATCTGTCTTGACTTCTGTTCTGATCGAGTTGTATGTACAATCTTAAGAAGTCCAGGTACACTGAAACACTACAATAGCTGTTAGTTTTAATACTCTCGTCGGGTACCACGGCTTATTGATGCCTATACGTACCATTCAAAGATTGTTATCGGAGTGAAACGAGAGTAGGACTCCACACCACAGTCGAACCTGCCATAACCCATACCTGTCAGTGGACGGCCCGGACTATCACTGCTGGCATGGGGTGATTGTTATCGACTAAAAATGATTTCAAACGTGTTTAAGTGTTCAAGTCCTTTTTCATTCTCCATAAATTTATCATTTATTGTCACTAAAAACTTGATTCCAGATGTGTTTCGTTTCCAAAAATGATAAATTTATGTAATGGACAAATGAGTTAAAAATGCAAACACGTTTAAAAACATTTTTGGTCGACAACAATAACCCTATGCCAGCAGTGATATGGGTCATCACAAGTTACAGGTGTGCTAAAAATAGGTTTGAAAATTTTCAGCTTTCGTCCTCGTAAGAAATAGATTCTGCCCCATTTCTTCCCCCAGCTAGCTTTGCTTCGAGCTCCGATTTCCTGATCTTACTTTTTCCCGTAACTTTTGAACCTTGCTAAGGGATGGGTGTCATGTGATGCTCTGAGAGGTCGCTTTTTGTTCCTATCCTGTCCTATGTAGTACAGTAGTACGCCATAGCTCCTAGGAGCTATCTAAATAGTTGAATACCCTAAACTAACGACATATCAGGAAAAATCATCACGAAATGGAACAGGAAAGGGCATAAATTGCAGTCCGCCGACCCCAAAAAGTATGGGTTATAGCAGGTTCGACTGTATCCTATTACTACCCTGCCTGGAATGGGTATTCTTACGTCTGGGTAAATTAATAACATTATAGCACAAAGAATAAACTATAGTCCCTTCGAAATATCGAACACGGATGTACAAGTCAATTGACACGGAGTGGAGCCTTCAGATAAACATCAGCAAGAAGCAAGAGGAAGAAAGAAAGATCCGACGAGCGGTAGCCTCCTGCCCGACGCAGCAAAAGGGCCGTGCAGTAAACCAGCGGGGTTTTAATACCCAAGGGCGTGAGCCACTGGTTGAATAGTACAGTAGCATCGGCAACGTCAATTCGACAGGATTAACGTGACCAGTGGCCAATTTCTGAAGATTTCTGGCATAACTGGTCCAGCCTTGTAGTCCAATCGGTCCCAAGTTGAGAAATTGTGTATGCGACTCTACGTAGAAGAAGTTGGTATTGAGAACATCCTTTCTAGCGTGAATGAAGCCCAATATCTTCAGAGCATAGCAGATCTAGATACTTGTCCCAGAGCCTGAGTTTGCGAAAGTTGTCGGTGGGTAATGGATTCCGCATTGTCGAAAGAGCCCGTGGCCGTTAGATAATACCCTCCAGTGCTAAGCAAGCAATCTGTTATGAGGTATCTATCTCCAGAATATTCCACCAGTTGCAAGGCTCTCTGGGAGAGATCGAGGGCGAGTGGGCAGTTCGGTGACGCGGCCTCTATACGTGCCAACGAGAAGAGGCACTCAGAGCTGCAAGCGGAGCACTCTAGCCGCTCGAACATCATCCGTAAATGACTCACGAGCTTGAGTGTGATGGAAGCATATCAATATAAATTCCCAACACCGATCAAGATACGGGAAACATCGCAGGGATATTCATCGGAATATACATCTTCGAATGCCTGTGACACAAGTGTGGTCATTGCCGTAGCATGAACATCCCGCTCGCTAATTGGATTCGGCCCGGACTATATCTGCTGCGGAGGCGAAGGGTAGACTTTTCAATAATCGACGGACTTCCTCAAAATGATAGCAAGCATCTGCGCAACGAAAGATCTGTGCGAACATCTTCCTCAGGACTTCATGAGCTCGACGATGCAACGATACTGCTGGGCCTCTGTCGCGGTTGTCAAAGCAAACTGGGCGGCCACGATGGCTCAGTTTGGTTTTGAACAGATAGAAGCTGAATGCAACAAGTGCCCGGGCCCCCATTTTTCAGCGGTTTTCACATCGTCCTGCATCAACAGATTTTGGATGTTGTTCTCCTCGCCAGCCAACTCCAGCAGATCGCTTTCGAAGCGAGGGTCGTCCGCGATGGAGTTGTGATCGAGAACGAATTTGTATCATGCATCCGGTCCGTGTATCTGCACCTCAGGCGATACCGTATTATACCTGTGCATGTACGCCTAGATCGGGGGACGAAGAAAGACGTGAGATCTCCCGGAAGCCTGGGTCTCTTGTTCGACCAGTGCCGCATTGCGTAGTGAAGAAACGACACGAGATATAGATGTGAGGTCAGCCGTCCACCAGTGGATGTTCTCCCAATTCGTCCCGTTTGGCAGCACGGAGAGGATAGCGAGGAGCGTCAACATCTCTGACTTGTGATCCTTGGCCTGAACCAGGGAATATTTTGATCCTACGGTCCATGTCGTTGATCATTTCTGTCCCAGCCGTTTTCCATTCCGCCAACAAATCCTTTGCAGGTGTCTGTCCACGATTAAGATACTCAGGGAACAAACCCGTTGTCCGAGCTCCTGAACATTTCCCCTGATCTCAGTTGCTGACTGCGATACTAGTGTGGAAACTGAGCGACAACGAAAAAGTCGACAAGGCAGTGAAACCTAGGGCATCTGAATCTGCGTCCGACGGAACAAATTTAAATTGAAGACTTGAAGCGTCCATTGCAAGATTATCCCGATGTAGGCTCGACAGAGGCGCCTCGCTGTTAACGGTAAGCTTTGAAGTACAAAGTACGATTCCCATGACGCCACTCGAGCTAGCCACAAAACAAATAAAGCCAAGCAAACACCCCTCTTTTACGTGCGTGTTTTGAACAAAGCACTTTTCTCCAATACGACGACCACAAAATGCCTAGAATCCTTTTCGTGAGCGGTTTCCACCCAACAACACGCGCTCGCGACCTTGCTTTCGAGTTTGAAAGGTACTCCCATCCATTTGATTCCACACAATTCCCTCTAAAAACCAACCTACAAAACCAGATACGGTCCACTCGTCCGCTGCGACGTCCCAGCACCTCGCAACCCGCAGGCCAGCCATAACCCGTAAGTCGTCCATTTTCCTTGTCCTTGACTTTGCACCCCCATTTTCTTGGTCTCTTCGCTGCGCCGCGGGCCCGCTATACTCGATGGTCGAAAAACATCAGTTTTTGGCGTAAAAATGTCGTCGGGAGTAGGTCGACCGTCGAGAAAATACCGCTATGCCGCGCGCGCGTCCCGCTTCATGCTCTATGGCACTGTACTATATGAATGCTCGATCCGCGGTATCTTCCGTTACGCCTGGGCTGCTTCTGCGAGTCGTCGTCGATATGTCCGATGTCGAATATCGATCCTTCGTTGCGAAAACTTTCGTCCGCTCGATCGTATCCTGCTACCTACCTACTCTCCTCTGCTCCCGTCATGAAACACGATCGCTCAACGATACCCTCCTCCCTTCGAACACACTCGTAGTTATGCCTTCGTGGAATTCAAGAGCAATCGCGATGCCGAAGATGCATATTATGACATGTACGTTACGCTCTTTATTCCCCACCATTTCCTCCAATGCAGTTCTCTTTTTCTCCCAGGCATGGCAGATACTTTGAAGGTTCCCGCTTAAGCATCCAGGTACGCATATATTCCCTGTACCCCTGTCAAACATCATCACCTTCAACATTCTAACTGTTTTTAGTGGGCCAAAAACCCTCCCTCCTCCGTGTGGCGGTACGACAGACGCACCCCACCTCCTCACCGTTCCGGCCGTGATCGCTCTCGCAGCCCACGTCGCCGAGACGACAGAGACAGGGGCCGTGATAGGGTCGACGACCGCGACAGGGACAGGGACAGGCGCAGGAGGTCCAGATCTCCCCGCCGCACCTGGATCGTGAGCGCAGGAGGTCACCTTCGCCGGATAGAAGGCGGGATGATAGGGACAGGGATAGGGATAGGGGCGACAGGAGCGATAGGGACAGGGAGAGGATAAAGACACCGCCTGCGGATGAGCAGGTTAAGAAGGATGATGAGCGGGACAGGGACAGGGACAGGTTGGATAGGGAGGATAATGACCAGGTCCGCACACCGCCTTATGATCATTGAGCTTGTCGAGTTCCCGAGCTTGCGAGTTTCTACCTCGTTTTTCATTTCTATGCCTTCTTCTCATGTATGTATGCGTGTAATCATGTGTATTGCACACATGCACGCGCGCATATATGAACTTTTAAACATGTCCTCTGGCCTTTTTCACTTTCTTGTTCAAAAAATCACAGACGGTGAAGACACCCGCGTCCATCCATGCTATGTACGCTGTGTTAAAACACATCGCCCTTTTTAAAATTATTCTAAAAAAATTGTTCTTTCTGTTTCTCTCTTTTCTCCTGTACATAGTTCATAGTTCATACTTCCTAGTCCGTATTTCAGCTTACTACTTCAGCCTTTACAAGCTTTAATAGCCCTATCATGCCTGTCCTGCCCCTCAATATATGCGCCGGTTATCGGCTTTTTTCTTGTCTGATCACCGTTTTTACTTTGCTCAGGTCATTCGCAAAATACCTGCCTTGACATCGGCCCGAGCCAAGCTCTAAAGACTCACGAGTACAGACTTTAGTGACGTCGTATCTATAATATATATCCACCCCCTTCAATCCGGGCAGCAACCCAACAAGGGACAACCATAATCGCCGCCGCGTCCCACAAGGCCTTTTTCTACATCACCTATCGAACCATCCTCGATGCCGTCCCCAACGCATTCCGCCCTTACTTCGCTGCGCCCCTCTCCGACCTCCAATACCGCACCACCGTCATCGCGCGCGACGCCCCGAGCCCCGAGCCCAACATCATCCTCCACGCCCTCTACATATCTTCCCCCGCCTCCAACAAGCCGACCTTCAACACGCTCGAACTGCTTCTCTTGCACCTCTGCACCCGCTCGATTTGTACACGCTGGCTGCGCACCACGACATAGCCTCTCTCGCGACCACCACGCCGTCAGATGAGATGGCGGAGAGGATCGGGCCTGTGTATTTGAAGAGACTAATGCTTTTGCACTATGCAGTCTGCAAGGTTCACGGCGTTGAAATATATCCTACTGCGCGCACCGGTGCCTCGTACAGAGACTAAGGACTGTAGTTATATGGATCAGAAACAGGTGACGCGCGCATCGGCGCTTGCGTCGTCCTGTTTGGTGCCGGATGTCAAACGTGGTGGGCTATTCTTTTTCTTATGGTGTTGAGTTGTTATGCTGAAGCTTGATTTTTATGTGGGATTGGTAGACATCTCCACACATGCGTTGTCGAAGTCTCTACGCCCGCTTCTTGAGCGTCTCACATGCAAAACATGTAAGAAAATTCTGCAGGACAAAATCAACGATGTTATGGTGCTGCTGTTAAGGTACTTCAAACGTGATTTTTTTAATAATAAAAAAGTCACTGATTTCAATTCAATCTGTAGCGTATAATATAACCCTCTGTACGGTGGTGTTTTCCTCAGCTGCCTATGTTCTTTTAAAAGCATGTTCTGTGTTTTCTTCTCCTGTTATTCCTCTATGTTTCCTTTCTGTTTTTGTAGCTTTCGTTTAATGTTGCAGTAATTCTATTATTGTCGCTATTCAGACCGAGATACCAACGGGTTCAACCATATGTATGTATCATTCTGAGCAGCTTTATGTGAATCAGTGATTAAGTTATGTACTTGCATCCTCCGACCAGGAGGGAGGATAAAGGGGGAGAGGGGAGGGTCGAGGGACTGGAGTGGTGTTGAAACTTGAAAGCCTTATTGAGACTCCGATTGAAGTAGACGTTTATGAATGGACCAGGCGGACAAAAATGTTTCCTTCACTTAGATACACTCGACATCAGTATCATTCCCATTGGCCAGGTTGCCCTCGAATTAGAGCCGATACGACTTCCACAACCCCGTAGTCCGAAGGCACTTACACTGCGCGTTGTTCCTTTGAGCAAACTGCCTTTTCAATGGAGCAGTCTTACCCATCTGGAAGCAACTGAGTCGATGTCCCCTAATGAGTTATTCGCCATGGGACTAACCTGACGAGTTGTGTCATTGGGGAGTTACGGGAAAATGAAGGAATAAACTACCCATTACCTACCGCACCCATCGTACACCAGTCCATTACAATTTTGAAACTGGCAACAGAGAGCGCAAATCCCATCGCCTATTTACCCTTCCTTCGTTGAAGATGTTCAGCCATGAATCTGCATACGACCCTTTGGCAATGGACACCCTCGTCGGCTTCCTAGAGCCTCACTACATACACTTGATATTGCGTTGATTCCCTTCCCTGGACCTATACCGTGGTATGAGCGCTTATCCGCGATTACACATATGAAACTCGGCATTTATGGTGGCAGCGAACTACTGGGTATGACGGAAGACTTCTTCCGTGTGCTCGCAAAGACGTCTGGCACCCTAGTCCTCCCACATCTACAAGAATTGCGGTTTTTGTACAAGATACGCAAATGTCCTCTTGGTCATTGTGTGCCATTTTTAGGGTTGAGGAAAATGACGATGTACCTCGGGAGAAAGTCGTTGGAAGTTCAGACGATATTACATTAGTAACTGGAGAATTATCCGTCCAACCTCCTGCTGGTGAGGTTCATACCCGACCACTGAAATCGGTATATGTTCGAAAACTAGGTCGGACACAATGGAAGCCAATTACAGAAGCAGGTATTTTTTCTAAGACATTGGACATCAAAACTTCGTCGGATGTAAGTCCCTAATGCTCTCGTATAGTAATTATAATTATCAAGTGGTTGTGTGTTAGATCGTGTAGTTTGTCAAAGATCTTTGTAGTAATATGCGTGGTTTACTGGCATCGCTTTCATCCTATCAAGGCGTTAATGTTAGGGAACGGGTCTAGAAACGTCACATGATATATCAAGAAGCCGCCTTTGTCTTGAATGATCAGGCGTTAACTCCTCGGTACCAGAATAACGTAGCAAGTCAAGGAACTTAGTAGAAACCACTAGATCTAGTAGATACAAAAGGTATATAAGAACACTTGTAACATAGTCAGAATTCATTCAATCCTACATTCTATAGTTACTAGTAACACTGTGTGAACTACCTTAAGTTCTCCATCTCGTTTATAAGTATATCAGGGGTCCTGCCATACTTCCTATTGCCAGAGCGGTATATAGAACGAGATATATTACAAGTAAATACAGAGTATATCTTTGTAATACATAAGCAACGTCATTACTCAGTTCAGCTTGCTTTGGACGACTAAGCTATCTATTCTAATTTAGCACTGGTCTCTAACAGTTAAAACGTTTGAAGCTTGAAAATGACGACCAGGTTGTATATCGATATCGGCCAACGACGGTCTCGTAGTGCATTTAAGAAAAATTCAAGGTACGTATCGAAACTCTGGAGTCTGTATTCAAACAAGTCAAAACGAGAAAGAATGGCATTTCAGATAGGAACGAACCTTGTCAGCCAACTCCTGAGTATTGACCCTGGTATTGGGCTTAGGTTTGCCGTAAAGCTTATCTCGACGGGCGTTATCCCAGCGATAAGATATCTGTGCAGAAAGTGTCAGTCTTCGTTGCATTTACTGTTGAAAAAGTATCAAAATAGTTAAAGAGGTTACCGTCAGCACAACGCAGCAGAAAGCTGCCAGGAAAAGAAGCCCGCTGCCGACTTCAGTCCAAGTTGATTAGTTTTCACATTGAAAAAGCAATAAGGACGATACACATACCTGCAAATCCTTTACTGTGGAAAAAAAATGTGGTGCATGAGAAGGGAGATGTTATGTCAAGAGACTGACAGCGTACATGTATCGTGGCCCTTCTGTCTTTGGGTAGAGATGCGACCCGAGTATACCCCCGCACTGACCAATAGCTATGAACAAAGGGATACCGGTGGCTTTTTTGGTCTCCGATCCTAGGTTGTGGCCGACTTGTTTATCGGGTCAACATAGTTCTGCTCGGTATAAGTTCAATCATGACAGACTTACACCAGGCGATAATAAGACCAAAAGTTGTGTATGTGCCACTAGTTACGCAAAAGGTAGCAAAGTACCTCGCATGTTCGTTTCCGTGAACAACAAGAAGCAATCTGAATATACGTCAGAAGTTTTGAATGAGGAGTGAATAACGACGAGCGCCAGCTTACAGATATCCTATTGCACCAATTGTGCTTGAGACGGCCATAAGAACACCTCTGCTCTGAATTCTGTCCGATGTGAACGAAAAGGTGATCATGACGACAGCGGATACCACATATGGAGGTACCGTCAGCAATTGAGCAATGGCGTTGGCTGAGCAAGACACGATATTAATATGGCACAGAACATGGAATGACCGAAGTACGCACTGTGGCCAAAACTTTGAATAATCGTAGGCAAAAATGCACCGATAGACGCTAGGGCGGTATTCAATCCAAAACAGATGACACCGGCTACATACACCTAAGATACATATTTAAGCAATGCGACACGATATCGCTGTAGTATAGGTAAGTAGCTCACTCTCCAGTCCAAGAAAGCCGAACGAATATGAGCTTGACATGTCTGGGTGAGCCAAGGGCCATAAGTGTAAACGAAAAGGACTCATTACCTTTATTAACAACAGCCCCGACATCCGCAGTCATATACCTATTCATCCTCTCCATTGCAATCTGACGCTCTCGCTCGTTCAAGACAGTAGTCGACTCAGGGCGATTAGGGAGGAAGAAGTACGTCAGTATTCCTAGAATAATAGGTGGGATACCCTGTACAGGTATTCATGTCAGTCGTCCCCCGAACCAGCTGAGCAATATCTTGCAAGAAATCGCGTACCTCGATGACGAAAAGCAAGCGCCAGTTCTGCACCGAAGAGTGTATGTGCTGGACTCCAAAGGCAATGAGGCCGCCAAAGGCGCCCGCCACCGTCGCAAACCCAAACCATAGCGTAAGTCGGAGACCAAGTTCTTGTTTGGTGTAAAATAAAGCTAAAATTAGATATGAGAAACGAACAGATGAGTAAGTAAAGAATAAATGGACTGCATACACATATACACCGTAATTACTGGGGCGAGTCCTGCTTCGAAGATACCGAGTATGACTCTGGCTGCCATGAGACTGGGGAAATTGAAGCCTGTGGCCTGAGAGATTTTATGAGATAGATGCATTGATACGTCGGGCAGGTAATGTTTAAAGTACCATGAGGGTCGAAGTTGTACCCCATCCGATAGCGGCAGCAGCCACAAATGCCCGAGGAGGAACCGTCTTTGATATTATACAAGCTGGAATCTGGACGAGGATCTTCAAGTGGGAAAGCTTCAGCGCCATTGCAGTGTATGGGTACGGGTGCGGAATAAGTGCACTGGAAGCGCCAACTCACATATGAGAAATAGAAACCGGAGGTCATCCAATCGAATAGAACGCCATTTTTGTCGCCCCCAGGACATCTTCAGGTAGACCTTGCAATCGTGCGTTCCCTAGATTTGACCTATCGAGCGCTACAGTTACCGCATTTCATCGCGTCAGTTGGAATATCTCGTAGGAAAGAAGGATGGTATGATGGTACAGACATCCAAACAAGTACAGAAGACACGTTATTGGAAGTATGTGTAGGTCAAATTTCCGGATGAGCCGCCGTTCCTCTTCAGTATCCGCGAAGGATTCCAGAGTCTGCTGATGCTGAGACTGGAAGTCTTCTGTATCGGAACCCTGCTCTATCTTTCGATCGTAGTCCTTCGTCAGTTGTGGTTCAGAAGCCATGACGTGGAAGATAAAGGAGGCGAGGTGCGAGATGGGGCACCCAAGGGATTGTGCTAACGGGAAAGTGCTTCCTATTATACCTCTAGTACAGTCTTATTTCGGCAGAGAATTGAATAGTTTACTTACCAATATATGCAAGTCCCCTCGCTTCTTCCTCCGAAATAGCCTGTCAAACATGGCGTACTTACCTGTTCGATAATTCCTAAACTCGCATCAAGATTATAAGTCGGAAGGAATGAATGGTCATTTGGCGCCAGGTTTCTATTCGCTCTATCTCGCTTTAGAACCCTTGCCATCAAAGTTCAAACTGAGAGTTCAATTCGCAGCACATGCCACTCTGTCAAGGCCCAAAAGATGATTGGCCCACAAGTGACTTTGAGCTCAATGCGCCTTCGCGTTCAATTCTTTTGTAGCCGAAATGCGTGAGCAACTGCACAGAGAATTTCGCTTCTGAGATAACAGATAACTTACGGCGCCGATCCACCCTGAAAATTTAATCGCAGTTTTGCCTTCGAACAACGGCGCAGGTTGAAAGTGCTAGGGTATGATTGGCGGGAGCTCCACGCAGGATTTGCACTTTTGACGTTGAACTTTTGAACTTCGAACTTCGACCCGTGGATTTCGCACGGTCATCCATAGGCATACCATTTTTGAGTATCAATTTCCAGAGTATAAAGGTCGCGAAAGGGATACAAAGGGCTCAAAATGGCGTAAACTAGGCTTAATTACATACATGTGGCACGATGCTAACTAAACAGGGACTTTTGCTAAGATGCTAGGACGCTATGTAGCACTATGTAATACTCAGTAGTATTCCTGATTTTGCTGATGGTGAAATGGCGAAATTGAAATGTCGAAATTGAAACTTCGAAGTTAAATTGAAAGGGTGAAGGTGAATTGCCGTAGTCCAAGTTGAAATCGCCAGGCCGAAATGTCAAAATCGAAGTCGGAGTTGAAAAGATTTGGCGAGATATTTTTGTCCGCCTGTGGCAGCGAAAGTTGTTTGGTCTGGATGGAGCTGGATATCAAATCAATCGCGTGTCTTCAAACGCTTTCCACAACATTTCAACTGACGTATTTCCAGAGAGAACTTTAGTCGCCTCCCCAAACCATTTCAAGGGTGTGTATTCGAGAAGGCATAATACTATACAAAACACACGAACTATTGACTGGAGTCTGGTGAGAAACTTTGCGTGCCATTGCAGGTTGAGAAGGCTAACTGTCGGACGACAACCCATAGAATTCGTGTAAGGGATAGGCCCCCAAAATCTCCTGACAATCCAAAGTCGGATTTAATCATCATAGGGAGTTGGAGTAGTTGAATTTAGGTGCCAGATAAACCTACTATGAGCGTCCGAGTGCCTACCGTTAACGATCTTCGAGTGCGTGTTATATCGATCCCAAGTTTAGCCCCAAGTTTACTGATTTTCTAACCAGGTCAAGCTCTGTTATATCTGTCGGGAAGAGGAGCACGCTGACTCTCGTGAGTTGCTGTATACCCATTCAAATAATAGGGTGTAGACTTACTCCCTTATTCTGCGTTTCGCTAGCCCAGGACTCGGACGGCACCGCGCCTCGTGCATGGACGCACCCTTGCAATTGCACCCTCATTGCACACGAGCAATGTCTGCTCAAATGGATCCAGAGCTCGCAAAGCAACGCCTCCCGTGCTCCGAACGCTCTAAAGTGTCCACAATGCGGAACGCAGTATGAGATGGAGAGCGATGAACCACTGGTGCTGAAGTTTCTCTCATATGGCAACAAATTGCTGCAAAGGTGCGGACGGTGGTTCACGGTATTTGGGGCCGCGGCTGCTGTTGGCATCGTTGGAACCAGTGCGTTCAATGTCTCTCTTCCTCTTTGGGTGGTTGATACACGGATCTGACGGGCATTGGGATCTTATTAGCTGTCTATGTATGTCTGACTGGCTACGGAGCATGGGCATTGGAGAAATTCATTGGGAAGGAGTAAGTTCTCAATCCAATAAGAAGCTAAAGCACCTCAACCTTTTCACTTTTTAGGTTATTTGATCTTCTACTAACAGACGACCCCACCAATTGGCCCTGGTCGGCGTACATCAACCTCCCCCTCCTTCCCATAAGCCTCATTCTATCCCGCTTCCAAACCAGCTCCAACTCTCTCGTTATCCCTTTGCTTCTCTTCTGGCCCCCGCCACCCCCGCCCTTACAAGTGAGCGCAGCAGACAGCTGCAGGAATACTGGTCCCGACCCCAGAATGCCTCCCGTCTCTCCTCCGGCGCCGGGCTTGGCTATGGCTTCGGTGTGGGCGGCGCGTTCGGGCCAAAGTACCACTGGCCACCCCCGCCGATGCTTTTTTGGGCTGGTAGGCCTTCCGTTCATCCGTGCGCTGTATCAGAACTGCTATGCGAGGCTGTATGCGAGGCTGTTGGCCACTGAGATGCCAGCGCCGAGGAGGATGCCGCGGGGTGGCTTGAGGTTTAATGAGGGGCCGTTCGTTATCCGGATTCGCGCCAATTTGGACGGGGTTGAGGGAGGAAACGAAGCCGAAGGTGAAGGTGAGGTCGAACAAGACGGGGATGCTCAACCCGCAGGAGCCGGAGAGGGACCCGCACAAGACGCGAACGCCGCGGATGCGAACGCGAACGCGAACGCAGACCCCAACGCAGCCGCGGTGGAGGCCGCCGAGCAGCTCATCGAGATCAACGCGTCCTCGCTCGGGCGGCGCATCGGCGGCGCACTGATCATCCCGGTCATCGCCAGCTCGATGGGGCACCTTCTTTTCGCGCTGTCTAAGCACTCGCGGGTGCTGAGGGCGGTTTTGGGGATCCGCCAGCAGCAGCAGCAACAGTCGGCGGACTTGGGAATATTTGGACTGCCACCGTGGGGTCGGTTGTCGTCGTTGATACGCGGGGGTGGGGACAAGGGCGGGGACAAGGGTGGGGATGGGAATGGGGAATGGATAAGCCGTGGGCGCAGATGAACCTGTTGCAGCAGGCTCGGGTTAGCGTCAGATTGTTCATGTCGGTGTTTTTGGGCGCTTCGAAGAGCTGGGTGGATAACGATCCCGTGTGGTACGTCCCGTTCTCTCTTTTTTTCCCGCTTGAACGGACTAATTTTCTTTTGCTTTTCTTGCTACTGTTTAGGTGGCGGAATGGTATTGGTTTCGGACTGTTCGTCGTCGTAAGTCACCCGCTCACTCTACCCTTCGATATTTCTTGCGTGGATTGCATTGAATGGCTGAACCTATAATACTGACTTTTATGACTTTCCTCACTGTTGCGTAGGTCAAAGACTGCATCCAACTCCTTCATCTCTGGCTCGCCAAGCGCGAACTCGAATCCCGACGCGTCAAAGATCGTGACTTCAAAGGCGTCGACATCCGCGAGCTCGACCTATTGCCTTCGTTCTTCCAACGCTCGTCGTAGCTTCTAATAATTGTCACCGTAGCTTCCTATCATCATCATTGTAACTGCTTAAGCACGCACGATTCATACTCTGCAGCATCTCCACCTCCGAGTACTATCATCATAGACTCTTGTTCTGAACTTCGTTCGTCCGTTCGTCCCTCGCTGTCGCTGGATTCAGCCTAGATATCCTCAGTTTGTGCCCTCACCCTATTACGGTACATTCTTTTGTCGCAAAGACACTGGCAATGCCCGAAAAGCGGATTGGGGTATCTTATGATATCAGGCGCGACCGGTCTGGCGCGTCGGGTCTCTCCACTCTCATATCTCAGATCTCAGCGCTCAGCCCTAATCCCTACTAGTACCCTAGTACTAGTGCACTAGTCCCTTCATACTCGGATGAGAGCATCTGCCCTTCTCTCACATTCAAATTGTGAGCATCAATTCCAATACGGTTAATGTTAAGGAGAAATCAGCTTTTCTATACCTCAGTCGTGCTACACATTTTGTATCGGCAGACGTGCGTCTGATAGGTCTTTAAAGTACGCGTTCGGTATCTTGACTCGACATTACGATGACTGCTGAAGCAAAGGTGATATATTTCCTAGATGATTATAAGATTGTCAAACTCGTACTACTACTAATTGCCACCACACATGGCCAAAAATCTTGGATGCGCTAGATCATCGAACCAAGAAAAAGAGCAAAAAAAGGACGTAACATATTCTAACACTGACTCAGTAGGACGCCTAGGTTGAGAATCCCTTGTCCAACCAGTCCACGATAAATGGCGTTAATTTCCCTTTATTTTTCTCCCCAGCGAGGAAAAGCAAGAATGGATCGTCGTGAACCCCGTGGTCGTCCAAGAAAAAGGTCACATCTTTGTGATGCTTCTCAACTGTCTTCGTATACTTGATGATCGCATCTCGAAGAAGCTCTGCGTCCCCTGCGCTGATAAGAATGCGTTTGACGACTTTGTCTACACCTTTCAGCCAATCTTCGGGGGCGCTGAGTCCGTCCAGGTAGGGTATGCCGGACTCTGGGACGCCGTCCAGAACCTTGGATCCCCAATAGATAGCTGTCGGTAAATTAAGTACGTCGCCCCTTCCTTGATTGTTGTGGAGGAGTGGACTGTCCTTCAGAGAAGACCACGGCGACATTAAGTAGGCTCCACCAAGTGGCCCGGATAAGGTAAGTTCTGGGACGTCTGCTACTGGGTGAAGCATATGAGAAAGGACTTCGTGAATGAGAACGCCTCCAGCCGAGTCTCCGGCAAGCTGGATATTCTCGGGCTTTACGCCGGTGGCCACGAGATGTTGGATGGCGAGCACGGCTTGCTTTAGCTGTGTGGGAAACATTGCGTCGGGAACAAGGGCTAGTGAGTCGAGTCTGTCAGTTTGATTTGATTCTGCGAGCCAACGTCCTGAGCTCACTATAGTTCAGTATGGCAACATCAACCTCCTTCCCGTTATTGGCGATTGTATTCTGAGTATGGGTCCAGAAGTACGGTGTCGAGGCAAGGGTACCAAACAAAAAGGCACCTCCTATGGTTATTCAATCCCAGTCAGCAGTATATCCTCAGTGAAGAGTTCGACTGAAGTACCATGTAGATAGAGAATAACGCGTTCGGCCTTCCTCGGCCTGAGCCAGAAAAGCCTTGAATCGTGGCCAAGCTCTTCAACCACAGGAGTCAATCCTTTTGCCTTGACAAAGTCCATGTATGCGCCTCTCGTATCTCCAAACACTCCACGAGCCTGTCTCCTGTTCACATGGGACACAATCCACACCGTGGCTCCGTCCAGCAGAACTCTCTTCCAGCTTTTAGATCTTCCATCTTCCGTGAAGAATGACTGGATTAACGCCCATGAGACCACCACGGCTGTTGAAGCAACCGTCAGTGTTGCTGCAGCGGCTGTGAGAAGAGCAGTAGAGACATACGGGCAGGAATCAAGACGGCAACTATCTTTAGCTTATCGAAGAGCGAGAGTCTGTTTCTCGGGAGTGTAGTTCCAGTCATTGCAATGACTATACAGCCGAGGACGTATACTGAGGGTGGCGGGAGAGAGATGGCTGTGGCAAAAGTCGTGTGAGCTCAGCAAGCTTCCATGCCCACGGGGATGCTGAGCACGGACCCAACCCATTTCATCTGCCAAACGCCGGCGCCCATTGAGGCATGCCAAGCGTTGAAAGTTCCCAGGATCTATAATTGGAATGTGGGCAAATAAAGCTTCTGAATGCTGTCGTTCTAAATTCAGTCTTCCGGTGGCGCATTGGATTTTGAAACGTGTTCGTCTCTTCTGCCGGATTTCATCAGTGGTTGTGAAGCTTGTATCGAGATATTTCAAAGCTCAAATACCGCAATGTCCAATTCCAGTATAGCCAGACGGGTGAACTTCGACGTTGATTTACGGGCAAGGGCATACCAAAGGTGCCTTGAAGGTGACTACAAAATCGAACGTGATCGAGCATTTTTATCAATGAGATGTAAGCGATTACTTCAGAGTTATCGATGTGGTTTAACACGGGCTCATGTTGTGTAGTGAAATAAACGTCGGCACAAAACATGTCATGTACACACGAAGTTGAATATCTTTATCGGATTACCCGAGTAATTCACTTCAATTCGGGGCAATTCGACAAGCCCAAAGAACATAAGTCTGCAAATGATGTCACGATCTATATCATTAAGCGCCCATGAAAAGCAAGCATGTAATCGCCGATACGCGTCGTCTAAGCTCCATGCTTAGATAGTCCAAATCAATTATACAACTAAAGACAAATATAATAAGTTAATTACTAACAATGCTATATCCTTTTCTCACAAAAACGTCAGTCTTCACTCGCAGAGACAGTCAAGGAAAAGTCCAGAAGCTAATACGAATCAAAGTGAAGTGCGCTACCGCTGACTCATACGCGCGAGCTGTAGCGGTGGAGGCTGACCACGAGTCGTCTCGTCGTACGATGGAGGTGAAGATTGGGTGTAGATCGAGTTCCATCCACTACTTCTGGTGCTGATCGCTGATCTGCGTGATATTTGAGGTATTTCAGTGTTTAAAGTTGCAGGAGTAACCGAGGACGTAGTAGCAGCTGATGTGGATAGGTTTCCTGGAGCATATGATTCCGAGATATTTGTATCCTCCAGCCCCTGTATATCGTAGGGGTCATCAAGTGCATGTCTAGGAGTACTGACATCTCCACTGAGGTCACTATATATTGAGGTTGTAGTTGAAGGGAAAGTTTGACTGAGTAGACCTCGAGTAACCGTGACCTCGGATCGTTGAGTTTGAATGGGGACAAAGGGATATACTAAATGCTTCCGATTTAGAGAGATAAAGGTGGCAACAAAATATTGGAAGCTTACCGGGTTCATATTTACCTTTAACTCTCTTCCGACGTCTCAGGAACACCAAAAGGAGACCGAGTAAAAGCAGAAGCAGCACGATGCTTGCGATAACAGCGACGATGGCAAACGTATGCCTCCCGGACGACTTATCTCCGTCAATGATCCCAGTCATGTATGTCTGTGAAAGATCTGGCATAGTGCTAAGTGAAGAGAACGATGGCTTGAATGTGATATAATCGAAAGCGAAAGTTTGGTTTACGGCCTCAGTGACGTTAACAATGAGCGTATGGTCTCCGGCCTGGAGGAAGTCGTACGAATAGAAGAGAAAGTTTTGCTGTTGGCCCAATTCACTCTGGAATTGAGGTGTGTCTGCAGTAACCCGGTAGGTCTGAGATAGCGATTCCCCATCGAGCGTGAAGCTCAAAGATAGCAGCCCGATGTATGCCCAGTTGAAAATGCCGTAGACAGCCGCCGACCGTCCTATAGAGTTTCAAATGAGCGCAAGTAAAGCGGGATAATTAATCGGCATCTTCACCGCTAAAACGGTATGTAAAGCTACTACCCACAGCATTGGCTTGATGCGTCGTGTTGTGATACGGAAATCCATCAGGCTGAGGTCCAGAATTGAACATAGACTGGCTGCGGCCCCATGTCCCATTAAAAGTAACACTTGGGTCATCGTTATCGACGATTATGTGCTCGTTGGTCAAGGGTGTACTGGACCCCACTGTTACAACGGCATAATCGAGGCTCGTTCCTGCGATGTGTGATAGAGATACGAAATGGGGGCCATCTGGTAGCAGTGGAGACTGGTACCACTGTCGATAAGTCTGTGGATTTGGATCTGAGTAGCTGGTATTGTAAGGGGTGCTTCCGTCTATCGAAACGCTGAGGATTTGTGAATCCGGAAACACTGGAGGAGTAACTCCGAAAAATGCAACAGAAGTTCCTGGTGAGTAGTTCTTTGAGATAAATCCATATTTTGAACATGACGAATGAAGGAGTACCATAAAATTTCATCTGCAAAGTCCCAAACAAGCCACTATTCTGAAGTGCGTACGTCGGCGATTGAGACGTTCCATTGAACCATTCAGGCTCATTGGTGCTCGTCCATTGCTGTGGCCCAGACAGAACTATGTAGTCGGTGCGCTGATCGTCCACGATGATGGAAAGCGGCAAGCTAGCCATGCTTGTGGCTGCTATGTAGATGAGTGCAAGAAGAAACAGGATGCATAGGTTCAGCACCTTTTCCGAGATGATATGGATACGTTTATTCTGATGAGCTCATGAAACAATGGCTGTGCTCGTGGGGTGTGTAAACGGCATCTTGAATTGATCCAGATGCAACTGAACCGCCCTGTCTGACCCGTGCCCTCTATTTGTGGAAGGATTTCCGCGGTGGTTGGTACCACGGTATATTTAGCAAAGAAGAGACAGCTTTGGTGAGAGCTCTAGGTCCTTAGGCAATGGGCTACTGCTATCGAATACGGAAGACAGTGAGGTGATTGCCGAGCGCTGAAGCTGAGTGGACAGAATCTTTCGCAAAGAACCATCCTCCAGCATCGATGCATGATGGATGAAGTTGGTGTATGTCCATAGCCACTCTCCGAGATGGCCAGCGCAGCCTCAACGGCTCAGTCGAGAGTTATACATGTTAGCGTCTATACTGCCAACTCGTATCAAGTGAGAACAGGTTCTCCAAGTCTGCCGAGTCAGCTTTACGTGCAAGGCTTTATGTGACGACGTTCCATTTATAGCTCCCAGAAACGCTTGGCATGCCTCTCAGTGTGCAGCGGCAATTGGCAGACGAAATGTGTTGGGTCCGTGCTTAGCATGCTGAACTCAAACGACTTTTGACACAGTCGTTTCTCTCCCGCCATCCTCAGTATACGTCCTCAGCTATATAGTCATTGCAATGACTGGAACTACGCTCCCGAGGAACATACTCTCGCTCTTCGACAAGCTAAGGATCGTTGCCGTCGCCTCGATTCCCGCCTGTATGTCTCCACTGCTCTTCTCACAACCGCTGCGGCAACACTGACGGATGATTGATTCAACAGCCGTGGTGGTCTAATGGGCTTTAATTCAACCATTCTTCACGAAAGATGGGAGATCTAAAAGCTGGACGAGGTCTCCATGTTCTGTAAAAAGACCGCCGACTGATTAGCGGCTCAATCGCCAATACCGACCTGCCGGCGAAAAGCCTTCTTCTTCGGGCCGCAGGAGGCGGCGAGACGCTCGCGGTTACCTCCGTCAAAGGGGTCTGGAAGTTGGAACGGCTAGTGTATATATCACTAAATTATACTCTTTTTATATATACTCGGGTCAAATTGAAAGCTATACTTGAGAGGGTGATAGAAAGTTTCGGCTTTTACCTCTGTTCCAAATGGAATGTCTCATGCGTCGTACATGATTTATATATCCACTGGTCGGATTTGATTTACGAAGTAGTACATACTACAAGAATATTGTACGACTCAACCACCAGTGATGCCCAGAACGAATTTGTTTACAATTTACAACGATCAGATTACCTTTCATTCTTCAACCTATTTCCTTTCTTTAAATTCCTTAAATTCCTTAAATTCCTCAAAGCCTTGCGCCGTCACCGAACGAGATTACGAGCTCTGCGCCTCCGGGGTCAGTTCTCACGCCTCCAAGTGTGGTAGGGCGGGTGGGACTGGCCGTGCCGTAGCAGTCGGTGACGAGTGCGTTGAATGTGCTGGCGCAGGACACGTTGCTCGCGAAGTTGCCGAGGAACGCGGCAGATTGGAAGCCAAAAACCAGGCGACCTGCGGAGGACTTCACTCCAGGTCCTGAGGCAAACTGAGTGCAGAACTGGGTTGCGTCGAGACGACTATTGTATTTAGAGTGAAAATGAGCTAGAGGTGGAAAGGAGCTCGGAGAGCTTTGATAACGGTACTTACAGGTCAGATAGAGGTCCATAGGAGGCAGCGACGTTCGCGGCTGAGGCCCAGCAGCTTGAGGTCTGGGCACCTACCCCGGTCAGGTAGAGACTGGTCATCGTCGCCAATGTAGCATAAGCAAGTGGGAAGTGCATCGTTGGGTATTGGATTCCTGATATTTCCTGTGAGACAGGGTAAGCAATGTGTTGAGCTCTGAGAGTAGTAAATATGAGTTACTTTCTGTTACTTCGAATATTCGGAGCTGGGGATGTTAGACTATGGCAGATGATCTTTTTATATGTCGCAGTGTAGAACTTTTATTTTATTTATTATTTTATGTGTAACGAACACCAGTGTGATTGAAGTGGGCCGTGAAAGGATATGATCTTCTAGGGCGATCAATGATTTTCGTTCTTGTTCGTTTTCTGACTGGTTCCTGAGGAAGATAAGTGGCTAGGAGATCAATCGACGCACTATTGAATTATCTCAAAATCGAAGCCATGCGGGACCGAAATATCAGTACTTCTAGGATATTAATAGCAGTCGGAGAGATCTCTTCTTCTCCATCCTCCTTTAAATCCAGCGATGATCTCAAAAGTGTGCGCAAATACTGTCCAGCTTTATTCAACTTTGTGCTTTCTGCCGGTATTTTGGTTGATATGACGTTTGTTGATGATCTGCATGAGCTATACAGATATCCTACGGTGACCATGTGCAAGTTATTGGCTAGCATACTAGTGTAAGCACTACTCAGCCTACTTCCTAACCTACTCGGGACATCATTCTTTAATTGGTTAGTATCAAATTCAAAAGTAGCACAAAATCTATTCAATTGTGCTGTTCGCGGGCGGGACTATAAGACATGAAGTAACTTGAATTATCAGAATTTATTGTCATGCAATCAAGGGTAGAACTCGAGGAACCGAAGGGCGTCTCAGCATTAATGTCGCACTATCCGATTGTAAACAGGTTTAAATAACAGACGTGTCGCAACTTGAAGGCGAAAACCACTAACTTCAATGCAGCTCACCTTCGACGAATGTGAATGGCGTCTGATCGTCGTTTACCTTCGCTTTAAAGCTCAATTAGCATGTGAGGCTATACATAGACCTTAGTCATTTATCCTCTATTGAACGGAAGTTCGCTTTTTGTCATATAAATCAAATGTATCAAAGTTTACACGTACTGGCGTGGTCTTATTTTTTTTTTTGGTGTGATGAGTAGGGAGGTTCGCATCTCATTTTCTTTGGACTACCACATCAGAAGTTTAGCGATTTACTTTTTGGGGTAGTGCAAGGGTAAAAAGCGAACAAAAAGTGAGTAAGCTACTATTAAAAACAGTTCAGGGTCTCGACTAATAAAGCGAGGTTTTGTGGGAGAATCATTTTTACAGAATCTAATCAGCCGTAGTGATTTCTATTACACCTATATAGATTAGTTTCAGACCTTTCCGCTTTTTAATTTACTGCTTGACTATAATAAGCTCAAAACCGTCATAAAGTGAAATATTAAAGGGCCAACTTCCTGATGATTATAACACGCAGAAGTATATGATAGTACGCATATCGTCTGTGCCGCACTGTATGAGCCAGAATGTCAGATTAGATGAATCGACTCACTAAATTGTAGATTTTCAAAGTTTAAAGACTGACCATTCGGAAGTAGTAGCTGTACGTAAACATAACGATAGTCGGGGCAGGTCACTTCGATGATTTCAAGTAGATCATAGTAGCAGGCTTTGCTCAGCTGTGCTGGAAATGTTCTTCAAATTAGTCCATTTGTAATCTCCATGGTCATCAAATTTTAAATGTATCTTCGTCCAGAATGAGATGACCATTCTACTGGAAGTAAAGCACAGCCCACATACATTTAAACATCGGACTCGAGACGCTATCATTATCAGTAGCATTCAGTTTCTCAGAGTTCTACTTGATTGCTCGGGACAACGTTCGCTTCACTGCAAAAATTGTTAACCGACTTGCAGGGAACTTTTAATTAATCAGCGTAGCAGTAGTGGTAGTCGATCGATAACTGATCTTTTAATCACTAGTGTATACATCTCTTATCCAATTGTTCGTATACAAACCAACTGCATTATAAATTCATCCGAATTGACAGAATACCATGTCTTTAGCATAATTAGTCTTGAGATTTGGACTAGTTCAATACATCTTTGACAGGCCTTCTGGTGTTTTCCTTCTTTTTTACTCTGCACTTCTGCCATTATTGTGAAGAGTGTAAGGACGCGTGGACACATGACTGGATGTCCCAACAAGCAGCTAGGCTGTGCCATGGGTTTGATCCCACATGTTCTGCCGTGTTAGATGGACGACACAATCGTCGCAGATGTCCGAGCATGCGGCCACATGGTCGACGATTTTCTGGTGACCTCGTTAATGACGGCTGAATCATTCCTTTCGGAGTAGTTTGCGGTTGGTATACTCGGAGCAGAAGAAAAAACAGGCTTACCTTAGGGTGTTTCGGCTTCGTGAAGGTGAAATTGGAGGTGCTTGAGGTGTCTTTCTAGGAGCCTTGGTAGAAACATTAATTTCTAATGATTTAGGCACGGTTAGCACGCAATATATACCTCATGTACGTGTTAACAATATAAAATACATTACTACACAAAAACGTACCAATATGCTGTAAAAGTGAATTTATAGCTGAACAGATGGGATTTTGAAGCCGTGTTGAGACATGTACAATTTGCATTGAAATTCAGAAAGCAGGAAATTGGAAAATAAATTGAGATTATAATAAATTAGCATGTTATTAGTAGTTTGGTACAATATTTAAAGCAGAGAGGAGGAATCGAGAACGATATTGACGTCTGAACGACTTGTCCAACACCGTCAATCCGATGGGGAACATAGCCTCGGCAGAGCTTCGAAATCATAATGCTGGAGCCCTCATTCCCTGCGTAGCACATTGGATTTTGAAACGTGTTTGTCTCTTCTGCCGGATTTAATCAGTCGTCATGAAGCTCGTATCGAGAGATTTTAAAGTTGCGATACTGCGATGCCCGATTTCAGGATATACAGTGGGGTAAATATCGACATTATGGACTAGAGAACACCAAAAGTGGCTTGAAGGTGACTACAAAATTGAACGCGATTGATTACTTTTATCAATGTCATGTGGGAGACTACTTCAGAGTTATGGATGTGGTTTAACTCAGGCTCATGTTGTGTCCTGAAATAAAATCTCCACAACGCATGGAATGTACAAACAAAGTTGAGTATCTTCATCGGAATACTCGAGCAATTCACTTCAATTCGAGACAATTCGACAAACCCAAAGAAGAACACAAGTCTGACGATGACGTCACAATCTATATCATTAAGCGCCCAAGAAAAGCAAGCATGTGATCGCCGATACGCGTCGTCTGGGCAATGCTTGGACAGAGTGCAAATCAATTATACAACTAAAAACAAATACAGCATGTTAAGTACTAAACAACACAATATTCGTTTCTCACAAAAACGTCAGTCTTCACTAGCAGAGACCATCAAGGAAAAGTCCAGAAGCTAATACGAATCAAAAGTGAAGTACGCTACCGCCGACTCATACGCGCGAGCTGTAGCGGTGGAGGCTGTCCACAAGTCGTCTCGTCGTACGATGAAGGTGAAGACTGGGTGTACATCGAGTCCCATCCACTACTTCTGATGCTGATCGCTGATCTGCGCGATATTTGTGGCATGTCTGGGGTTAGAGTTGCAGGAGTAACCGAGAACGTGGTAGCAGCCGATGTCGATACAAGGTTTCCTGGAGCATATGATTCCGAGGTATGTGTATCCTCCTGCCCTTGTATATCGTAGGGATAATCAAGTGCATGCCTAGGAGTACTGACATCTCCACTGAGGTCACTATCTATTGAGGTGGTAGTTGAAGGGAAAGATTGACTGAGTAGACCTCGAGTAACCATGACCTCTGATTGTTGAGTCTGAATAGGGACAATGCTATATACTAGATGCTTGCTTTTTTAGAAGGGGCCCAGACGATATGCATAATCGGGTCATTCATGATCTTCATAATCATATATCCGTACTTCTGTGTACTATAGAGGCTGCAGTAGGACAAGGAAAACGAGATGCGAATCTCCCTACTTATCACACCAAAAAATATAAAACCACGCCGTACGAATAAACTTTGATACATTTGGTTTATATTATAAAAAGCAAACTTCCGTTCAATAGAGGATAAATGACTAAGGTCTATGTATAGCCTCACATGCTAATTGAGCTTTAAAGCGAAGGTAAACGACGATCAGACGCCATTCACATTCGTCGAAGGTGAGCTGCATTGAAGTTAGTGGTTTTCGCCTTCAAGTTGCGACACGTCTGTTATTTAAACCTGTTTACAATCGGATAGTGCGACATTAATGCTGAGACGCCCTTCGGTTCCTCGAGTTCTACCCTTGATTGCATGACAATAAATTCTGATAATTCAAGTTACTTCATGTCTTATAGTCCCGCCCGCGAACAGCACAATTGAATAGATTTTGTGCTACTTTTGAATTTGATACTAACCAATTAAAGAATGATGTCCCGAGTAGGTTAGGAAGTAGGCTGAGTAGTGCTTACACTAGTATGCTAGCCAATAACTTGCACATGGTCACCGTAGGATATCTGTATAGCTCATGCAGATCATCAACAAACGTCATATCAACCAAAATACCGGCAGAAAGCACAAAGTTGAATAAAGCTGGACAGTATTTGCGCACACTTTTGAGATCATCGCTGGATTTAAAGGAGGATGGAGAAGAAGAGATCTCTCCGACTGCTATTAATATCCTAGAAGTACTGATATTTCGGTCCCGCATGGCTTCGATTTTGAGATAATTCAATAGTGCGTCGATTGATCTCCTAGCCACTTATCTTCCTCAGGAACCAGTCAGAAAACGAACAAGAACGAAAATCATTGATCGCCCTAGAAGATCATATCCTTTCACGGCCCACTTCAATCACACTGGTGTTCGTTACACATAAAATAATAAATAAAATAAAAGTTCTACACTGCGACATATAAAAAGATCATCTGCCATAGTCTAACATCCCCAGCTCCGAATATTCGAAGTAACAGAAAGTAACTCATATTTACTACTCTCAGAGCTCAACACATTGCTTACCCTGTCTCACAGGAAATATCAGGAATCCAATACCCAACGATGCACTTCCCACTTGCTTATGCTACATTGGCGACGATGACCAGTCTCTACCTGACCGGGGTAGGTGCCCAGACCTCAAGCTGCTGGGCCTCAGCCGCGAACGTCGCTGCCTCCTATGGACCTCTATCTGACCTGTAAGTACCGTTATCAAAGCTCTCCGAGCTCCTTTCCACCTCTAGCTCATTTTCACTCTAAATACAATAGTCGTCTCGACGCAACCCAGTTCTGCACTCAGTTTGCCTCAGGACCTGGAGTGAAGTCCTCCGCAGGTCGCCTGGTTTTTGGCTTCCAATCTGCCGCGTTCCTCGGCAACTTCGCGAGCAACGTGTCCTGCGCCAGCACATTCAACGCACTCGTCACCGACTGCTACGGCACGGCCAGTCCCACCCGCCCTACCACACTTGGAGGCGTGAGAACTGACCCCGGAGGCGCAGAGCTCGTAATCTCGTTCGGTGACGGCGCAAGGCTTTGAGGAATTTAAGGAATTTAAGGAATTTAAAGAAAGGAAATAGGTTGAAGAATGAAAGGTAATCTGATCGTTGTAAATTGTAAACAAATTCGTTCTGGGCATCACTGGTGGTTGAGTCGTACAATATTCTTGTAGTATGTACTACTTCGTAAATCAAATCCGACCAGTGGATATATAAATCATGTACGACGCATGAGACATTCCATTTGGAACAGAGGTAAAAGCCGAAACTTTCTATCAACCTTTCAATGACAGCTTTCAGTTTGACTTGAATATATAGAAAACAGTGCAATTCATGGACATGTACACTAGACACATTCAAAAACTTAGGAGTTCGCGGTCATCTCTGAGGCTATAGCGGAGGTTTGAACATCTTATTTTGTTTCATTAGTTCCGACTTCCAAGCCCCTTCGACGGAGGTAACCGGTTACTGCTAGTTGCTCAACGCCTCCTGCGGCCCGAAGACGAGGATAAGCTATTGGTCGATCGAAAGGATTCCTTTGGGAAAGGATGACCGAAAGGACAAATGAAAGAAGAACAAATTATCCGTGTGACACGAATCTTTTGTGGGTGCGGAGGGCTTTGGCGGCAGGGAGAGATGACCCAGAATTATGGGTCACGAGATCTCCGATAAGTAAACCAACGACGCGAATGCAACGCGAGACGCGACGTGGAAGTGAAGCGGGCCGCCAAAGGCCTGAGCGCTTGGGAAAGCAAAGAGGAAATCCGAAACGGAGTCCAAGTGGCTGTACCAAACACTGAAAGAAACAGGGAAGAGGTGGGAGGGAACAAAAAACGGAGAGAGATTCGAGTGAACGGCTTTGTGAAGCTGAATACGAACTCTCTATGAAAATCAAAGGGACCGAGAGAGAGAGGAAGAAACTCGAGGTCTACGGTTTAAGTATTAGAATATAAAATTGAATGATTCTAAAGAAGCGTAATTTACAAATGCCTGACAAGGCAGATCATTAAACAGTGCAATGACGGGTGATGAAGATCATGAAAGATCCCAAAACGGAATCACCTTTTTCTCACTGATATCTTATCCGTAGATGAGCTGGCTGCGCTCTCATCGTGGAACTTTTCGCCGGCCAACCGATGTTGCTGAGCCTCTATTGACCAGTCTCTTTATATAACAAAGATAACCATGTGCAAACAATTTCTGATGCCATGCAACTTTTCCAAACTTTCAAATTTCAATCACATCAAAACTTCTCAAGTTTCGAGGCCGTATTACTGCTCTAAACCTCTAAGGTGGTACCTAGGAATTTCTCCGCAGAATATAAGCACCTACTTTGGAGTATTTCACTCTGTTTCGATCTCACAAGGTCAAGTGAAAAGTGGTGATTTATTTCTCGGGACAAGTATTTGACGAGTATCTCCCTGTCCACCAGAAAGCCACGGCATGTTTTTTTAGGACTGCATATGCCTACACTCTCACTTTGCAATGGCTTACACTGATCAAATAACACGAATCACTGGGGCGGTCGATCGGTATATTCCCACGTCCGGTACTTAAAGAATGGCACCAAGGCCTGTTTCTTCCCCGCCGTCCTTGTCTCGAGATTGTACCACAAAACTGCTTTGCAACATCTATCAGCGATTTATTTGGAATATCTGGACGGCATACTCTTACGAAGTTATATCTATCATGGCTCTCCCCAGTCATTCTCGACCACTGCGGACTGTCCTTTCATGGAGCACTCATCTTCCACTGCGACTGTTAAGTTGTCATCGTCAAGCAACCCGACGTCCCCTATGCTCTCCCGCTCTGTTGCGTTTCCGGCGGGTATCGAATGGAAGACTAGGGCTCGCTCACAGACGGAGTCTGGACAGAACATGAACCTCCCTTCTTCACCTACTATGCGGAGCCGGCTCTCGCCTATAAGAATGACGCAGAGTGGATCTTTCGCCAGTCTTCTTATGTCTGTCAGATCGAAGTCGAGATCGAAGGCGGGCGATATTGACAGGCTCAGCTCCGCGTCGGATGTGCAAACGGTGGAACCACCCACGAGTTGGTTTGGAAAAGCTTGCAATCTGATACGCCCATGGGAAGACAATGAAGACGAGGATATTCCAGAGGAGCAAAAACAAGCTTACATTCAAACTCGAGAAGTACGCCTTTTCTGTCGTTTTCTATCCATTTCTGATAGACCCCCGACGATGGTCATAGGCCGTGAATGCGACTATGAAACGCATGGTTGGGTATGCAGGTGAAATCGCGTTGGAAGTATTGGTAACATCTATCGAATTGATGGAGTATGCGCCATTTCCTGCGCTGCAGGGGCTCTCTAAGACCTTCATGGGCATTTGGAAAACAGTTCAACAAGTTTCGGTAAGTCCATCACTAGTGCTCTGACTACATTCGGCCTATCGACGAACAACTTCGAACAGATGAACCGTCTCGCATTTCTCCGACTGACGCAGACCTGTACAACCATCTTGGATTCCATTTGTAATGAAGTGGAAGGCGCGGATGAGTACGTTGCCAGACAGCTGTCGGGCCCTATTCTTGTACTTGAAAGGTCGGCATTGTCGTCCATCTCCTAGATGCTCTCTTTCACGTGTTCTCCGATACGACAGATCTTTTGACTCTTTTTTATCTCTCATCAAATCGCAAGTTGAAACACCATTTCTGGCTCGGTATTTGAAACGTGAGGACACTACAAGAGCAATAGCCTCTTGTAACGATTCTTTGCTACGAGCTCTTACATTATTTACGGTATTATATTGTCTCATCAAGTGACGCATCTACTAACTTTTTCTTTCAAGACTACTATCCAAATTCGCACTTATCAAGCCGTCTGCACTAATATGCAGATGTGTGCTGATAACCACACCCAAATGCTTGCACTTGTGGATCACGGGTTCAAAATTCACTCGGACGGCTCAGGTATTTCAATGACCACCGAACAAGCCAAACGCTGCTCCGCACCTGACCTGGATGGACTTCCATCCTCTTCTTCACATCGGTCATTCGAACTCTCGGCATCGCCTACCATAGTTTCTCGCTCTACCGACGATTTGCTTTCAAGGCCCCAGATAATGCCTATTCTTCAGAAGATTCAAACAGCTCAGAATGTTCAAGATGCTAAAGCAGACATGGAGGACTTGAGGCAATCGATCAAGGCGGCTTTGGAGTCCGGGAACGATGCGAAATTGCTTTCGTTTCTAGGCATCGAAGCGCAGGAGATGCCGGAGGCCATTAAGACCTTGCAGAGGACGCTTGAAAAGAGGTCGGATACCGGTGATAATGGTACTAAAGATACTCTTCATGAAGAATTTATAGAGAGCGGGATTGACGCTTTGAGACGTATGAGCGCGGGGAATCAGTTTTCAACAAACCTTCCATTCTGGACCATCACAAAGTGCGCAGCTTGTTCATTATCTACTGCAACAATTTACTTATTCATGTACTAGGTATGAAGTAGAGAGGAAGCGCAAGGTTGGCATGGGGTTCTTCTCTGAAGTCTTTCAAGGAACGTGGAAAGGTCGAGTTGTTGCTATAAAGGTCCTTTCTGAAGTCACACCTTCCGACTTGTTTGTTCGGGAAATCAAGGTCTGGAAATCTCTCGTCCACCCCAATGTGCTCAAACTCTACGGTGCCAGCAGCGCTACTGGAAGTCATCCATGGTTCTTCGTCAGTCCGTATATGAAACATGGGAATCTTGTTGAGTTCTTGAGAAGGATATCCCAGCGTGACGAAAACGAGCTCCAAGGGTTAGGGTCCATCGCCGAGAATTTGCCATCATCGAAGAGTCGAGGGAGTTATGGAAAGTCGTTCATCAGGATTCTAAAGCTCGCAGATGTCTATCGCATCTTGCAAGAAATTGCCAAAGGGATGGAATATTTGCATCAAATGAACGTACTTCACGGAGATCTCAAGGTATGTTATGCAGCTCTCTTACTATAACTTTTTAATATTGGCTCGAATAATAAGGCTTCAAATGTTCTGGTGGATGATCACTGCAGATGTATCATCTCTGACTTTGGTCAGAGCGAGATGAAATCGGAGGTCTGCAGGATCACAGGATCGTCTATGCAAGGTATGTTCCAGACTCCCAGCTTCGATTGCACTCGCCTATCATACTTGTAGCTGGGACATTGAGATGGAAAGCACCCGAACTTCTGGAAGGATCGTCTATGTTAACGACGGCGACCGACATATATGCATATGGTGTGCTATGTATTGAAGTGCTAACAATGGGAGATCTGCCTTGGGCCCACGATGACGACGACGACGTTCGGTATAACGTCCTAGGTATGGATTTCAATTCACTGGCTCCGTTGTGAGATCCTCATACTTCCATGATGCAATTCACAGAAAAGGACAAGCGTCCTCTTATACCGGAGGATTTCACATCTCCGTTGCTTCATGAGCTAGTACGTGCTTGCTGGGCACGAGATCCAGCAAAACGCTCGTCTTTTGCTGGGACAGTGTCAAGGCTTCAACGTCTAAGGGTAATCGCAGGAGACGGATTGGACCCCTCCGTTATTGTCGAGGACGAATTGCCTCCTCTATCCCCAAATTTGTCGTCAACCTGTCTATCTCCATCGATTATGTGTAAGCCTGCCGATTCGTTAATGTCCTTTGAAAGTGCTCACTCCATAATTGGTGCTGTAGCATCGATCCCTACTCCACATTCAAACCACGGGGAACATTTCGACGATTCAGAGGATTATGTCGCTTTACCGTCCGCCCAGGAGGTGGATGCTCTTCGCATGGAAGATGTCAAAAGCTCAGATGGGCCAGGAACGATGCCCGAGCCAATGCATCAAAAATCATCTGTGAATTCAAAGCGTTACTCGCAGGCACAGACACGTGATGAAAACGATCTCTCCTTTTCTTCTGAGTACGGCGGGCGCCTATCGCCTGGTCCGGCAAACAGCACTTTCCTTGAGGCGAGAAACGAGCGGAGGTATCGCTACCTCTTGGAACATGACTATAATTCGTCTTGTGCGTCCTTTCATATCTTCTACCAACTAATCGCGTTGATAAGTTGATTGGGAAGTAACATTGCCATTGTGGACCCCTTCGCCTGTTCAAATTGGGGACGTTGGGTACTTGTTGAAGCCAACTGGTTCCTTTTTTACCCTGTTCAACGCACTTCAGCGAAGCAAGACCCCAGGTGGGCTTACTGGTGGCTTCCCTTCCATGGCAGGCTATGGAAATATCTCGAAAGGACATCTGCGTCTTGATAAGAGAAATGTGGCACAGAAAGGGCTTGACGCCTTTACTGGATTGTTGGCGTTCAGGACTAAAAATGATATGCCTATTGTGTTTGTCTTTTTTGCGTTTAGCATCTTAGTTTATGGTATTCTGACGTCCTATTAGTCGCCACCACTCATTTCGATTACGTGCTGGACATAAATCGGCGCATATATACACTGAATCAGCGGAATATCACTATATGAAGAAACTGGAGGCCCCAAGAGCGTGGTTCCGGGCGAACGCCGACTTAATTTCGAGCTTTTACGGCAGGGCCCATAGCATCCAAAAAGAAGATTTGTTGCTGGGTATGTTATTTTCTGCTTATTTTGAAGAGTCGAAGCTGATAGCTTCATTGTAGTCATTAGTTTACTCGAAGCCCCGAACTACGCACTGTTTGTCAACCACGAACATCCTGACGGACAGGTTAGCAAACATTCTGTAAATTTCTGCGATGATCCGAGCTATTAATGTTGTATTCTATAGGGACATTTCAGTGTTTTTTCCGCTCCGAGGAAAGGACATCCATGGGGAAATTCACTACTGACACGACCATCTTTGCTGATGGACGCAAGGGGCCCTCTGACGATGCCAAGGAAGGAAAAGTTGATGCCTGCAAAGTTTCTCGAGTGAATGAGCCTCCAAAAGCTGTATTGATTGGCAGGTTGAGATTCAAACCTGATTGCGTGGAGCCTACGACGGCCAAGTAGGCTCGGGGGCATATTCAAAGCCGCTCACATTAAATTCACATTCGTTTCTCCTATTGTAATCAGTCTCATAAACTACCTGTGCATCCTATTATTCCATTCTAACCCACTCTCATTATATACGAATTACCAATGTACAGCAAATATAAGCCTGTGAGGCTAGCTCAGTCAAAGAAATTTGTCATAAAAAGCCTTGTTATCGAAGTTCAGGGCGTTTGAATTTTGCAGTCATTGAGCTAAGGGTGGTCCGTTTTTGGTTATTTGTTGATGATCACTGTGCCAAATAATAGGTACCCGAAATTGAAGTTTCTCACCGATTGCGGGCTCTTGTGTCTTTCACAAATCTCTCACTGTCTATGCTCTCAGGACTGGTCATGTTTCTTTGATATTTAAACTCTAGGCTGAAATGGCCGGACCCTATATCTCTGAAGGTCCAAAGACCGTGTTGACGGATTTCTGGAAGAACAACTGCGCGGATGACCCAGAATTCGCATTTGAGCAATATGTTCAAATGTACCACTCCTGCTTCATGCCTGCGACATCGCCTGGTCCATATGGTCTCAGGTCATCTTCTTACTTTCATAGAGAAGGCATCAGGGAATGTCGGGAACGGCTTTTAACGCGGCAGAATACGGAAATATCCGCTGGGGCATCTCAAGAGAAAGTGGATGACTTGTTGGAATTGGGACTTCGGTACGTCTTTGCAGGCCCTAATGACCTCGATGCGCGATCTAAGCCGCAAAATATACGATAGAGTGGCCTCTGGAACGCATTTGAAGTTCGATGAAGCCACAGGCATTGCGTTGTTTCAAAGGGTTGTGCAAGGAGACTATGCAAAGGCCAAGAAGGCAATCGCTGCCAGCCTGATTTGTCAATGCCTTAAACGCAGGCTGCTTGATGGTACCCAGCAGTTCGATACCATTGAGGCATTCAAATGGGCGGACCTTAGTTGCGAGTATGGGCTCTTCAGTCATTGCAGCCTACATTTGGTTCTATTATACGATCGCCTGGGGAAAGCGCCACTTGACCGAGGTAATTTCGCCAAGTTCACGCATATATGGACTGCGTACGATAATTTCCGCGAAGAAACTGGACTGCAAAGACCAAGATCGCGGTACTGCGAGAACTGTTATAAAAAACCCAGGCGCCGGAGTCTGTTGAAGAGATGCGCGGGAGATTGTATCCCAGACAATAAACCAGTATATTGTGGCAAGAAATGTCAAAAAGAGGTACGGCGTTTTCGCATATCGATTCCAAATTGCGTATCGACCTTCTTTGAAAGCATTGGCCCAAACATCGACAATGGTGCAAATTCGAGACCGTTGATACAGACTCTGAATGGACGACGGACTCAGAACGCGAAGATTGGGAGTATAGCGAGGGGGAAGGAGCTCCTGAACTTCCTGACGTTCCTCCAGACTCCAAAGTCGAAATAAAATTTGCTTCTTGCCGGCATTGAGCGCCCATTATTCCAGATTTCGGAGGATTTTCTTCTCTTGCATACCTATTCTTTCTGAGTTGTTTACTGTTCTCATTCTTCTGATTTTATTGTTTTCTTAGATCTGGCGTTTCTCTTGGTATGCCTCTTACACGCTGATATCATTATACGTAGTGTCTGTGATTATATTGTACCATATATCTGTGTAGAACAAGTCTTTAGAGCGAATAAAGACCCTATCTTATACAAAACATCTGTTTAATCTGCATACGCACGCCAAACAGTACCAAAATCTCGGAATCCGAGATTATTCAAGAAACTGTTTGAACTCTTAACTTCACGTCTACTAAATCCAGTCATTCATAACACCATGAGTCTCTCCTTATACAAGGCTGATATCCGGCACATTGAACATGAAATCGCAATAGGTCCGGAGCCGCAACTTGACATCGTGACAAACTGCCCTCCTGAAAAATCCTCAACCTCGGCTGCCCTCAAAGCCAGCCCAAAATGCTCGCGCAATTTCGTTCAGAGTCAGGTGCCGTCTGGATTTCGTCCCTTTGATGCCTAACTACTTCTGTTTAAGTCGGTACACACCCTCTCGTCTGGCATAAATACCCCAGCAAACTTCAAAGCAAGTGCGAACTCTTAACGGCCCGCACACAGGCATATTAGGTATCTCTCGATGATCATGTGTCCCTCTTTTTAACCCCAGTTAAGGTAAACCTCGGTGCACCTACATATGCCTTCTTCGTTCATAAATTTCTGATTGATGGGTCGTACACAGTTGTCTTTATCCTCTCACTCCTCGGTATTTATAGGATAAACTGTTCAATCGGGAGTCGATGTAAGCCTCTCTCATTCACTAACAATAGTCTGGGTGCTAAAAAACACTTCTTCGTCCTTCTTAGGAGTGCTGGAGTATGTCGGCGCACGCATGGAGGTAATGCTCAAGCCCTCTTCGCCGTTGGAAAAGACAAGGCGTCCTTATGGCTTCTAGCCCGCATTGTGTCCACAACACCGCTTCGCTAAGCTTCGTCCCGAAGATAGTCCACACCGGCCCTCTGAGCCGTCACGAGCCGTTCAGTACAGTCGTGTCGCGTCTTCCGCTGGCTTAGGTGTCTCCTGCATCGTGTCATGATGTTTTTTTTTGGAAATAGATGCCCCGCTTAACATTTAGGAAACACCATATAACCTAGGAGCCAGGCATCGAATCTCGGTTGTTCTACATCTCCCAGTTTTGTTCAATCTATCTGCCGCTGTTCTTCTGAAGCACCCATGGCGCGAGCCTTTGCCTGCCTTCTGGGCACCCTCGCTCTTTTGCGCGGGATACATGCCATCGGCCAGGATACATGTACTACTTTCAAATCTTCTAGCAACACATTTGCCGTCGTAAACAACAAGAAAGCCTCTCCCATCCTCATCTCGCCAGACGAATGGCCTGGTGTTCAACTCGCTGCTGCTGACTTCCAGGCTGATATACAGCGCGTCACCTCAGTCAAACCCTCTTTAACTAACTTCACTGTCGCCTCTACGCCTACCGCAAATTCCTCATCACCAGCAGATGCGTCTTCTAGTAAACCACCCACTAGTGCTCCAATCATCATCGGCACTCTGGGAAAGTCCTCCCTCATCGACCAGGTGGTGAAGTCCGCCAAAATAGACGTCTCTTCCATCGAAGGAAAATGGGAGTCATTCATCACGCGTGTCGTCAGCAATCCACTCCCAGGAGTGGCTAGCGCCTACGTAATTATTGGGGCTGACAAGCGCGGCACGATCTTTGCGTTATATGACCATTCAGAGCAGTTCGGTGAGTTCATCCGTCTATTTTTTGACTGAATGCCACTAGTTTGTAGCCCGTTTAACTTTCATTCCCACTGCTGTCTTTTCCAAAATTGCATACTTACCAATCTGTTCTGTCCGATGAATTAGGTGTATCCCCGTGGTACTGGTATGTTCTATTTTATCGAACCGACTGGCGCGCCTTGGCGGTCCGTGTTGGAATCGCATCAAAATAACCTGCTCCTTCTTCCTCAGGTGGGCCGACGTTCCAACCACTACCCAGTCAGATATTTTTGTTACGAACTCAGGGTGCTCTCACGGCTCGCCTTCCGTCAAGTACCGCGGTATCTTTCTCAATGACGAACAACCAGCTCTGCAGAACTGGGCCGCAGAAAAGTTCACTAATGGAACAGGGGCCCAGTTTACCGGCAGTCCATTCAATCATCTGTTCTATACCAAACTGTGAGTCGCGTTTTATTCTTGGTTCGATTGAACGAGCTTCAATGTATTCTTTATAGGTTTGAGCTTATTTTGAGGATGAAAGGAAACTACCTATGGCCCGGTATGCGCTGTCATGTCGCTCTTTGCGCCAGGAATAGCTTCTAATTCTACAAATAGCTATCTGGGGTAGCGCCTTTGCCATTGATGATCCACAGAATCAACCTTTGGCTGACTATTATGGTGTGGTAATGGGTACAAGGTATGCTATCCCTGTCTCACACACCATATGATCTAATGTTATATCCCATGCATTCTCCAGTCATCAAGAACCTATGATGCGCTCCACGCCCAACGAATTCAATATCTTCGGCAAAGGGCCATGGGACTATACTACGAACGCTGACAACATCAACGAATACTGGCTTGAGGGAGCAGAGCGCGCTAGACCATTCGAATCAGTGTATACAATTGGAATGAGAGGATTCGGTGACTGTGAGTTCTACCCTGCATCTTTAAATAACGGATTTCAAATTGAACGTAATTACAGTGCCTCTTTCGGAGACTACGAATATCGCACTTCTTCAAAGCGTCATTGCAAACCAGACCGAGATCTTACAAAAGGTTTACAATGAAACAGACGTCTCCGACATTCCCCAGATTTGGGCTCTCTGTAAGTGTCTCCTCCGCTTTATTAAAATCCATACACCGTTGAAAAGGAAATAATAGACAAGGAGGTAGAAGGATACTACGACGATGGAATGCGTGTTCCCGATTATGTTACTCTTCTTTGGTCGGACGATAAGTAAGTTGCTTCACGTGAATTCCACATCCAGGTTTCTTAAGTATTCTTTAGCTGGGGAAACATTCGTCGTTACCCAACCTTATCGGAAAGAAACAGAACGGGAGGAGCTGGTGTTTATTACCATGTAAATATAACTTCCCTTTGCTCCAGCATTCATATTGACGCCTTATTGTTGTAGCTTGACTATGTAAGTTAGCTGAAAAACTGTTGAGCTGTTAACCGACATACGCTATGCAGGTCGGAGACCCAAGAGATTATAAATGGATTACTGTGAGTGACACGACACGTCGCTTTCCAACGTAGACCTCGCTGAATAGCAACTCAGAGCACACAAGTCGAAAAGGTACATAACGATGAAATCAGTCAGGATACCTTCATTCTAAACCAAACTAGATCCAACAACAAATGTCCCTTGCCATCCAACGTCAAGCCGACCGACTCTGGATCCTGAATGTCGGCGATCTCAAGCCATACGAGCGGGAGACAGAATTCTTCCTCAGTTATGGGTGGAACTCGACTCGCTGGACACCAGCCAAAGTACAGACATTCGTCAGTCAGTGGGCAACTCGTGAATTCGATCTGTCCCAGAAAGATACGGCTACCGTTACCGGCATCATCGGCAATTTGACGAGATTCAATGCAAGGAGGAAGCCGGAGTTGCTGAACGGAACAACCTACAGTTTGATCAATTACAGAGAGTGCGTTAAAAACCGTAGGTTTCTGTGCGATATAACTCAATCTGCATTTTAGAGCGGATAATGTCCTGGCTGATTGGGCAACTCTTGAAGCGGCATCAACTGCGATCTACAACAGCTTGTCGACTGCTATGAAACCTGCCTTCTTCCAGCTTGTGCATCATCCAGTCATTGCAAGCAACAACGTTGCTAAAATGGTTTGGCTTTAGTTCTTTATTGTCCCAGCATGTGCCTGAAGATTTATTTATTTAGCTGGTTGCCGCAGGGCAGAATAACCTAAGGGCGTCACAAGCACGGGTGCGTCGTTCTTTGATAGAAGGTCTTTATACCATGCTAAAAGATAAAGTTAGCTGAGCACAAACCAGCTTGCGGATACTGTTGAGCAACTGTTCGAGAAGGACTTCGATATTGAAACGCAGTACCATACGTTGCTTAACGGTGAGCCAGTTTAACGATAATCCACTGTGTATAAAGCTAAAAATCTTGCAGGAAAATGGGACCAGTAGGTTATCAACCGTTGTCTCGGTGTTGAGTGTTCACCTTTTTTTTCTATGAAGCATGATGGATCAAACCCGTAAGCTATACTTTATATGCTTCCGTCAACTCACTTATTGACATTGATCCGCAGACTTGGGATACTTCTACTGGCAGCAACCAATGACAAACAGGTACTTATCAGTCTTGGGAAAGAATTTCTTGCTATATTTATGGCATACCGTTTCAATAGCATGCCATTGATCTCCCGTGTTCAGTCAAAAAGAATGCACTTGCAGGAGTCATGCGAATTGTGCCCGAAGGCACTCTGGGAGCCTGGTAAGATGTTTTGTATCGCCTTTTCAGTTTAAATTATGTTTCTTAACTTCCACGCACAGGCCGGGAGACAATCCAAATCAATGTGCACAGGGTTACAGCTGTCCACCTCCTTCCGTCACTCTGGACAACTTCTCTCCTATAGCCGACCGCTACTTTGATGTCGGAGCTGGTGGACCTACTCCATTCACGTTCACTGCTACTAGCAATGTTACCTGGATCAAACTCACACCTGCCAAGGGGTCTATCTCGCCGACGTCCCCAGAACAACGCGTGATTGCTAGCATCACTGACTGGAGTAAGCTCAGTGCCGGCAGCAACGCAGCTCAGATCACCTTTACCGCTACGGCTGCCGGACAGGCTGCGCTGGTTGTGCCTGTAATGTTCTTTGCTGTCAAGAACACCCCTCCGAGTGGGTTCAAAGGTGCGGTGATCTCAAGCTCAGCTGACGAAGTTTGCTCATAAGATGTGTAGGCTTTATCGAAGGGACTGGCGTTATCTCGATCGAGGCAGCGCATGCAACTAGAAAGACTACAGTTCAGGGAATTTCATGGACGGAGCTTCCTGGTCTTGGCCGAACTCTATCTGCTGTTACTCCGATGCCTTTAGGCGATGTTAATTTCACTGCTGGAGCTGGTCCAACTCTGTGAGCACTTCTATATGACTACTATTAGGTCTAATTTTTGCTAAGACCTTCATTAGGGAATACGATTTCGTCAACTTCAATAACCAAGCTGGTGGAAATGTAACTGTGATCGTGCACCTTTCCCCCTCTCTCAACGCGAATACGGATCAACAGCCATTGGCCTATTCTGTCCAGATCGACTCGCAAGCGCCCGTAAAAGTCGTGCCTGTCGGATCTGAAATTCCCGGAGGATTGCCTGATGGATGGGACTCGAATGATGGCTGGGTCGCCAATTCTATCATCACAACACCCACGAGCTTTAGCGGGGTAAATCCCGGTGCTCATACTTTGAAGGTGAGCACTCGAATCTTACTTTCTTGACTTTATAATGTAGAAGCTGAGCTATTGGAAAGATTTCGATGATGGAGCCTGCTGTCGTCATCCAAAAGATAGTGATCGGTGCGTTCTTCTCTCTCACTCATGGTAGAAAGTCCTTGACGAAACACTCTCAGATACCGGTGGACTGCAACCAAGCTATCTCGGTCCTCCCGAAAGTATACTCATTTGACCGATTCCTTTACGTAGTCGTTAGACTTTCCTGTTATATATCTGTATATGGTTTCCTCTTCTTCAAACTGTGTGGATGAATAGCAGATATCGCCTTTTCAAACCTGTCATCAACCAAACCTTCAAATTGACTGGCAATTGATGTCACACAGGACACGATTTCGATCTAGATATTAATTAATTGTTGAGGACCTTTGTCAGTCATCATCATCTAGAACGCGTGGTTTTGTAGTCCCATCCTTACGCTTGCCTCATGCTTGCCTCATGCCTTAATTATCCATAGGCTTGTCTAGTAGTGGAGTCGGTTCTGATGTATTCTGACAAACAAAATTCATCATCCTGGTAAGTACGCAGTACCGCCTAACCGTGACTATTACTTATTCTTGCCAGCTGATACATCCAAAACAATAACAAGGGACGAGGACCGCCGTCACCCCCAAGCCCACAAAAATGCGCCAAATGAGCTACATATAATCATCTTCTGGTCAAAATTCATGTTTGTAATCTGAATTAACATCAATTTAGACAGATATGGACATAATATAGCTTATCTTCGTCCAAATTCTAGAGAGTACTACGAAATTACAAATCCATTGGTATTTTCATCGCTGTTGCTTACAACAAGCAGCGGGGATTGGCATTGCACACTCTCAATACCCTTCATCACAAGTGATGGAACCGACCACAAGTGATCCCAAAGGCAAGTAGGATGTCATACGTATTACTCGTAGTCTGAAGTACGCTGATGATTACGATGGTGACATGACGTACACCAGTTGTGCTTGCCGCATGTGTCTAAGTTAAACAACAGTCATCCAGCCCTTGAAGGCAAACTTTGCTTAGTACAAGGTCCAAAGTCCAAGGATTAATGAATGCTAAGCGCCTGATCATGAGGTCGCCATCTAGTTCTTATTGCACAATATATAGAGAGAAATTGCATAGACATCGTCAAATCAGTAACGCAGGTCTACTCCCAGCATGTCTTCGACTTCAAACGCCCCAGCCAGTATCAGAGTCGGCTTTGTTGGGTTGTCTTCTACAGGATGGGCATCGACAGCACTCGCCCCATCACTCATACAGTCGTCTTTGGGAGGAGCATATGACATTGTAGCTGTGTCCACAACATCTGAGGCATCTGCTAAAGCATCTGCCGATAAGTACTCGGAATGGGTTGGACATCCCATCAAGGCCTACTTCGGCGATGCTTCAAAGATTTCTGCTGATGAAAATGTTGACTTGGTGGCCGTGGCTGTATGGGCTCCTCATCATAAATCGGTGGTAATGCGTGCTATCGAGGCGAAGAAAGACTTCTTCATAGAATGGCCAGCTGGAGCGTCATTGAAAGAGACTGAAGAAATTGCCGCAGCGGCTCGCAAACAAGGTGTACGATCAATTGTTGGCCTACAAGGAAGGCATTCAGCCGTCACTCGTAAGGTATACATATCATATGGTCTTCCATTATTCCATTCATTTTTAACAGTGCGGTCAGGTTAAGGAGTTGTTATCCTCTGGAGCCATAGGGACCATCAGATCTACCAATATGGTAATTGGAATAGCTCTATGCTTCATCTACACATACTAATTTGACAACACCAACACAGCTTGCCCTCATGCCGCGTGAGCGAAATCTATGGACTCCATTTTCGTCTGAAAAGGACGTGAGACTCACACACAGGGAGAACGGTATGTGTCAGCCGTAATTAACTCAGTTAACTTATGCAAGTCATTAACAGGGTCAACTCTGCTCGATATACCCATCATTCACCAGCTCGATATCCTCACCTTTCTCCTCGGTGACTTCATCAACGTTTCAGCTTCAGATGCAATCTTCTATCCCGTTGGGACTATCGTTGACAGTGAAGGGAAACCAACTGAGAAAAAGTATCCAAGCAAGAACCCCGACCACTTTGCCATTACTGGATTTTTGAAAGGTGGTATAATGGCCAACATATTTTGGAGAGCAGGTTATGCATCAAGCGAAGGAAGACGTCATTATATATGGGAGATCGAAGGCGACGAAGGCAGTATCAGGATGGAAGCTCCTGTAGCCTACCCAAGCATTTACGAGCCTGATCTTTTTCTAAACGGGCAGAAGATAGAGCTCGAGACCCCAGGAGACGTCATGCAGTCACTTGGAGCTGCTTGGAAGGAGTTCGCGGAAGGCCGTTCTGGAAACATTGCCACGATTGACGACGCAGTGAAGAATCATCGCCTGATCGAGGCTATTGAGACCAGTGCAAGATCTGGAACACGAGTAACTCTTTGAATCACTTGAATACTGTTCATAGTTTCAATGAATAGTTTACAAATCACTGAAATTCTGCTTTCTTATGACTGGGAAACCTTTTATCAGCTGGTTTATGAGCGCTTATTGAGCACGGCGAAAGATTCGGATCCGAGTTTTCAGAGGATATTCATGGAACACTGAGGTTAAAATTTTAAATAAGTGGATTGTGAGTGGCTAGGCGTGCTGCGAGCACAACGAAAGTAGATAACTTGGCTGAATTGGGCTAAATTTCGTCACCGACACCCTTGGGCTGGGATAGAAAAGGGGGTGTATAATCACCATCACCATCACCACCGCCATCGCCTCGTGTTGGGGATCATTGATTTAAACCAGTGTCGAAGCTAGTAGACTGTGCTATGCTTCGATGCTTACGGCATTTTGTTGGCCTGTTTATGCAAAGAGGTGAATTCAGTTTGGAAATTTGTTTGGAAGCTCCAGATTGCAAATGAACGATATTAGAAGAAAATTTGTCCGTGATGGATTGATAGGAAACCTCTATAATTTTCTCACCGACGCTGACGTTCCAGTTCTCAGTTGAATATGCGAACAAAATGCTATCCACCAAGTGTGATTAAATTTAGAATATCACTATGTATGAGACTAGCTACTCTGCCTAAAGTGTCTAACCAGAATTGATTTCCTGCGTGAGCTCTTGAGGTATATAAACTTGAAAGCTTATAGCTACTTTAAAAATGCTCTCTTATATTCCTCTGTCGAACACTGCCTCCGACAGGAATCCCTTTAGGTTTTAGGTGATTGGCATGATCCTCTGCTCAATTCTATATGGGGTCATCATACTGCTGTCTGTATATTGCTACAAAGACTTGTTAAAAAGGCCGGGCAAAAAAATCAGGCACTTTCAAGGCCAAGACGGTACCGGAACCCTTTGCTTGTCTATATCAGCTTCATGTTTGCGATGAGCACATGGGCGCTTGTACAGCAAAGCTATACATTATTCATCGCGATGTCTTTTCCTGTAAACCAGGAGAGAATATCCAGATGGATTATGGATTTAATATGCTGTCCTTGGTTCCTTCCGCCTGTCATATGGGGAGCAGACGGACTTATGGTACGCGTTTCCTATGTCAATACGGCGATGGTTCGGTTAACGATCTATAAATAGATCTGGCGGTGCTTGGCTTTATACCAGGGCGCCTCAAAGGCCACACGATCGGCGTTGAATTGAACGTTGGCGCTTCTTGCGTTTGGGATGCTAGGTAAGTATATTTCGTTACTGCAGTGAGAATTTAAGTAATATGTGCCACATAGTAACGGGATTTCTAACGTATATACCTCATAACTCGGGCGTAGCCGGAGGGATCAGAAATAAATTTGCAGTGGACCCACAGACCGTCAGCCTATGTATATCAGCATTTGCCAATATTTTGCTTGCTACATTAATATCAGTCCGACTTATTCAACACCAGCGTCACCTTCGCAAGACGCTCGGGAAATCCCATGGATCATTGTACACAAGAGTAATCACCATGTGTGTGGAATCCAGCGCGTTAATAGTCATGTTCTGCTTGCCATCTGTCGCGGCTGCATTGGTAGTCAATTACCCATCACTGTCCCAAGCCACGATGGGTGTATTGGCCTATGTATACGTATGTGCTTTATGCTATCGCATTAGTATCTATAGCAATTGCACTAACATAGTGGGCATGGACAGGTCATCTCCCCTCTTTTAATCGTACATCGAGTTGCGCGTGGCAGAGACACACAAACTGCTTTTGAAACTCATTCGAATGCGTTAAGTAGACCTGAAGCCCAGAGTCCGACTGAAAGGAGTGTCATCAGGTTTTCCCTGCCGATTGCTGCCCACCTCGATGAGGATGGCAGTCGGCGCGAAATTGCTTCGGAGTGAAGCCACTGGTAGTAGGACCATTATTTGTATAGCCATTGAATATTTATGGTAATAAGACCCACCGGGATATCGGAAAGTATGGTGTATTCACTCTGAGTGCACTTGCAACTTCTGTGCACGCCGACCTTGTTCAAGCCAGTCAATTTTAGATCATCCGTACGGTTAGCGTTTCACCTCTCATACATACATTCTACATTATACTCTATTCCAGTCCCTATCCTGGCGGGGAGTCCTCGAGCTTTAAACTCGTAGTCGCTTATACGGCAGAATAAAGTCATTGGTGCCACTGCGGCGAGTGCTTTCCTAGTTCAATTAAAAGTCAAACCGAAGTTCCTCATAGTTTTATCGGTCCATCGCAAGGAATTTGCTCTTCCGGCACAGAATATGCTGCGCATGGCGTGACTATTGTAACTGTCGTATGACGTGGGTCTGGGCCAGTATGCATCGTCTATTTTGATCATATTGAAGATATATGATGATGTCAATGAGCATTCTGTGGCCGACTTCATTCTCGTTAAATATCGAAATACCATCTCAGTTGCTCACAGGTCCAGCTTGCTTCGCAGCATCTTATCTTTGTTGATATTTCAAACTGTGCTCTGCGATAACACGTTAAGGTTAAGTCATGAGCATTACCTGTGTCTGTTTTAATATGTGTGTTTTGCAAAAGGTTCCCACCGACCGATTTCCAACACGCTGTCGTGGACTTTATTATTAAATAGATCACTCAGGAAGCAGACCGCGGAGAATATCCCTGCAGATGTTATTCAAGATTATGTATTACATCACTGGCAGGTTTGTGTATTGCATCACTGACAGGTTTATACTCATGTCATCGGGATTATTCGTCATTTTCAGACAGATTGTCAGTGATTTGCAATAATTATAAAAAGCGACATAACAGTATTTAAGATTTGAATCGATTTCAACACCATCAAAACTCGATGTTCTTCTCTCGATATATCTTCTCTTTCTTGGCCATTGGTGCACTTGCTGCATCTTCCACTCCAGTATCCGAAATCCATAACGAGAAACGGGCGGATGTGTCTGACGTTCTCGCAGTTGTTAATATTCTTCAAAGTCAAACATCTTTGATCCTTCATCGAATAGGCACGTCCGACTGAAGATCAAGCGATATGGATCCTTTTGATCAAATCTCACTTTCGCTAGACTCTCTGGCCGGAAGCGGGTTTGGATCTGCGCTGACGGTTACTCCTCTCGTCGCCAGCCTGGTCACATCTCTCAATACTGCGTCTGCATCGCTCACCTTACTCGGTATTGTCGATCCCAACACAGGAGGTTCCCCCGCAGACATTGCTGCTGCTATCGCGCCTGTTGTATCGGTGTGCCCAAGGTCTTTTGCCTGTCAGAAATTCTCATGTGAACTATTTCGTGTAGAATATCGTCGAAACTTTAAATAATGCCAAGAAAACCGTACCTGGTGTGAATCTTGTTGTAGCCACTCTGGGTCTGGATGCTTCCCTTAATCAAGTTCTTGTGGGATTGGAAATCTCGGTGGCCGGTGTCCTCAACCTCCTTTCTCAGTTGTGAGTGTTTTTGATCATCATGACAATAGAAGAGATTAACCTGCCGCAAAACAAAAGATTGGTTGACATTGCTGGAATATTGAGCGGCCTAGCTTTAGGTCTGGTCCTCGGATCACTTGGGTTCTGATACATACGGACTGCGAATGAGTATTTGCCTGTATTTGCTAGTTTCAAGATTGTTCCTGCGACTTTGCCTGGTCTCTTCGTCCTTTTTTTGTTGACAGATGCGCTACCTTTGATCTGGAGTAAAAGTCGAATGTCAGTCATAACATTAAGTTATCCACGTTTACGTACCAGACCGAACTGGATTGAAGGTCAAACAGATCACACCGGCACCTCCATCTCCACGCATATCTGGTCTGTTCTCTCTGGGTCTCGTTGATACCAAGGTCCAGGGACGATCTATCTTTTAAGCTACCCTACCATCATAGTGAGAAATCCATCCAATCCAGTAATCGGGTCAAGGCTGTCTAGTTCTCCACATGAATCGCAGTAGCAGGGTCCAATGTCAGACGGTTGGGAGAATTTTTCTCTGATATGCCTTTGAGAGAAATAGGTGTAAGATTATATATAGAGCCCAAAATTTTGAAGCCAACACTGAACGGTAGTGGTACCAAAGGAAGGTTGGTTTGGATTTCAACGAAAGTTCGAACCATGGGCGGGCCGGGGCTATGGTTGAATTAGGGGCGATATCACGTGTCTCCTAATTTTTCCCTTCGTTCAAACTATTGAACCAAACTCTACCACCTACAGTTTCGTTATGTCGTACGCAGCGTCTGCTTTGCCACCGGCGTTGCTGGACTTAACTCTCTTACGGGTAGCGGGCGCGTCTCCAAGAATTTCGAGCTCGGTTGGCCGGGCACTGCGATGGAAAAGAGCCTTTGGACGACGAGCATTACACCATGAAGCGTCCTCCGGTAGCGCGTCTTCTCCGGGTTTCCAAGAGCTTATGGACCAGGGATTTTCAATACCGAAGAAAATAAAGTAAGCCTTGAATAGTTTCCCTCGGTCTCTATGTCCTAATCATGTATCAAGACTGCACAGAACGCCTTCCGATACAGTCTCCATAACCGAGGTCAATGGGAGCTCGTCCCAAGGGAAATCATCTCTACATCCCATACAGGAGTTGGAGAAAAGGGTCAAGGCCTTAGAAGATGCTGTTGAATCTGAAGTCAGTCGCCCTCATGTCTTTCACTGTTGTTTCTGACGAGATCTCCAGCAAATGGCTGTCCAACCATTTTTTACGCAGAAGAGGATTTAATGGCAATGTATCAAGACGTCCTCTCTGTACCGGAATTAGAGGCATCAGGATCTAGTGACAAGGCTTCTAAGGAAGGGGGAGAAAAAGCTATCTCAGAATTACAGATACAAGAGGATTTGGTCATTCTGGGCGAGCTGGAGAGACGGTTGTGTACCACTGAAGAAGTAGAAATGGAAACCAACGAACGTCAAAACGAGCCCGTGTATCGTCGCATATTGATTCGGGCACAAGAAATTGTTTCTCGTGCTGACGCTGCGAGGAGGAATGCGAATCCCGAGGCAGCCAGGCAGCCATTGGTTCCAATTGGTATTTTATCTGCTCGGGAATACGAGACCCTCGTCAGGGCTAGCGTAAGTAACGCATGCTCTTTGTCATTAAATTGTCGACAATAAATGTTTATTCAGTTGAAAGCCAAAGACTACATAGCCGGCGAGGTAGCTTTAGATATTGTCAAGGTATGAATCAACATGTAGCGTCACTGTCAAAATCACTGACGACCCCATGTAGACTGCAGGTCTGCCCATACCAGAGGAAGTTTTGACCAGTATATTGAACATGTACGTTGCTACCAGAAATCCTGAAGCAGCGGACAAACTCCTGCCAATTTTTTGACCGGTTTGTCTACTTTATTCTACAACTTGCTTCATCCAATAATTCCCACATTTTTTCTTGTTAGAAACTCCAACTGAAGCACAGCGTGACCTTCATATTAGAGCACATCTCAACGCGACTCCCAAGACCGTTCTTCCAACCTCCGCCCTCGATCTTCTTCATCACTACGAAGAACAAAACGCAGTGGCACCCATGAGCACATATACCTCCATCATCTCCTCCCTTTTGTCCCGCCCATTATCATTAGCTCGTGCCCATGCTTGGGACATATTTTCACATATGCGATACGTTGCACATCCAGATCCAGATGTCGATCTTTACACCCTCATGATCGAAGCTTGTGCCACACCGGTCTCCGTTGCTTACTCGTCCGAACCTGAGAAAGCTCTCGACCTGTGGACGGAGATGACAGCCGACCATAACATATCGCCGACAGTGGCCTCTTACAACGCTGTTATCCTGGCTTGTGCGAGGTCTGGGGAGAAATCATACGTCAACGAAGCGTTCCGCCTTGCCAGGCGGATGCTCGATACGCATCGCGACGCGCGAGGGTTATCCGCGTTCAGGCCTGACCTAAAGACTTTCTGTGCGTTGCTTGAGGGATCTAAGAGAATTGGGGACCTAGCTCGGGCGAGATGGATTTTGGCGGAGATGGTTAGGGGACGGTCAGAAGATGAGGTCAACTCAGTTGATGTGGAAATCAACGACGAGGTGATGATGCATATGTTCCACACGTATGCGGCGTATAAGCCTCCGATTATACGCACGAAAATTGTTTCCGTGGCAGATGGCAAGGCGTCCAAGGTCGGCACATCTGACCAACTGTCGCCTATACCATCATCATCATCATCAACGGAGGAGGATATTCGTCAGTCAGACAACAATGTGTCTAAAGTCATCCAGGCTTCGTATGACACGCAGGAAGGTGCAAGTGGCGAGCGAATTATTGCAAAAGAGGAAAGTGCACCATCGTCTTCAGCATTCCCCCGTGTGCCGCCCCAGAGCCACGCAGAGGTAATTCGGGAAGTGAGAATGCTTCTGGACGCTATCCTCCGAGACCGCAATTCGGTTTCGTCTTTATCTTCGTTATCAGAACCCTCATCCTCTTCCTCGAAAAAATTCCGAGACGTCGAACTTTCCCCGCGGCTAGTGGGTTCTTACCTTTCTGTGTTCTACAACCACGCGTCTTTGGAGAAGTCTCGGGAGGTTTTTGCAACGATCTTTGATCGACTCGGAGTAACATGTACACCGAGGCTGTATGTGGAGGCCCTGGAAAGATGTGCGATTGCGCGCCGAGGTCCTGAACGAACGGTGGCCGTAGCTTTCTCCGACGAGGTCTGGGAACAGTGGTCGGCGTTGGAAGACACTGTTCGGTATAATGGGAGACCGCTGGAAGCGCGTTTTGTGGAACGCGCTAATGTCGCCAGGGTTCGGATGCTTGCTATGTACGTATATTCCATTTCGGGGTATCTGCATAGTGACTACGAAACTAACAACTCGTTTGGAATCTTTTCTTTGACAGCACGGATAATCTTTCACGATCCATGGCCCAGCTCAAAGCTTTCGCTGCTAAATACCCACCAGAAGTCATCAAAACCCCTCCGCCTAAACTTCCGTTACAGTCCACGCGTACGGCCCTCGTCGGGCATCGCCCTTTGGTGCGGATGACACCGAAGATAGAAGTACCAGATGATGCCGTCCCACCTCTCATCACGTTTCGCGATATCGATGTGCTGCATCATCGGCTGATCATCGAAGAGAGAGTGAAGGACATCGCCTACATCACTTGGTTATGCAAGTCCTATGAATGGGCTCTGCGGATCAGGAGGGACAAGGCTAATAAATCAAGGATCCTCAAAGTTTGAGGTGCCTTGGGAAGGGTTTTGTGCCGTCTAATTTTTGTTCGAGTTGTATCTCCATCCTTGCATTACCTGTATTACAATCTATCTATCTATAATCACATTATGCAAGTGTTTAATATAACTTATAGGGTGCTTTATCTTCTGGATTCAATAAAGTTCAGACACGCATTCATACCTGTGATTTGTCGTAAAGAACGCTCATATAAGACGAAAATGAGGACATCATCGAACTGGAGGCTGCATGCACTTGAGTATAACTCCAAAAATAGAAAAAGTGGTACCGGCAATTGACCGGCAACTGTCTCATGTTACAGTTCCCAACTGTTGTCGGGGGCAAGTCGATTCCTTACTCGGACTTCACCAGCACCCTTCTACCTCTTATAGCTGTTCGGGGCTTCACCCTGCCGAAACGAATAACGACTGAACCCCATTCTGACGACATGTAAAAGCTGTCTATTCGGGGTGTGTTCGGTTCGAGCACGACACGCTCTGGCGGGATTCTTAGGACGATTCCCAAGGTTGGACACTGGTCGCTGACTCTCCAGCGCCGACTGCGGGCCTGTCGTATCCTACATGCTATTATGACCAACACGGGGATCTGGGTGGTGAATGTAGACAACTTCATTGCAGTTTTTGCCGCCTTTAAGGCACTCGTTACCACCAGTACTGAAGCAGAAATGCGGTCGTGTGCCACATTGGGGTGAGTAGGACGATGCATTATGTCAACAAGATCTTCAATTAACAAGTAAGTTACGCCATTACGTCGCGGTGAACCGGCAATCTGGCCAGACGCCACGCTCTGTGTACCTAAGGGGGCATTACTTTAAAATTTAATGCACGCTGACGTTCGACCTGGAAGTCTTTTTTTTACGACAGCTTGGATCCTGCACCACCGTCTTGATTACCTTCTAGTCAGAAAGTAACTTGGTATAAATGTATGCCTCCTAACAAGATCATGAAGTATACTCCCCAAGTTCGAACATTCTACCCCAGCTCGAAGCCCAAAAATGCAGGTAATGCCCGCGTGCCACTCTTCGTATGTGATATCTATTTTCTGTTCATTAGATTTCTGTACTGACTACGTGCGATACAAAAATATAGCGCGCTTACATCATTATGCCCAACCCCGGAGGCCTTTCGAAAAATGGGGTGGCTCCCTGCTAGCGATGCAGTCTTTAACGAATTCATGGGGGACTTGACCGACCGCACATGCAACGAAAAGTACTCCAGTCAGGTTACCCTCATGCAGCCTATCCAAGACTTCAAGGCTTTCATCGAAAGCGACCCCGTTGTGTATCAAGAATTCATCACAATGTTTGAGGGGATCGAGGAGTCTGTTAGTCCCTTTTTCTGAGTATAGATAGCATTTCCCTACTTATTCTTTGTTTTCAGCCCAGGAATTATCACGAGCTATGTAATATGTTCAACGATATTTTTCGCAAAGCCCCAGTCTACGGCGATCTTGGGCCTCCAGTTTACATGATCATGGCTAGGATCATGAACACACAGGCGGGTTTCTCTGCGTTCACAAAACAGAGCTTGAACTTCCACTTCAAAAAGCTTTTCGACACCTGGGGGCTATTCCTTTCCTCGAAAGACTCTCGCAACGTGCTTGTTGCTGATCAGTTTGACGACAAGCATTACGGCTGGTTGAGCGAGCGAGCGAAATCTGCCATGGTGAAACATTACAACGGGCGCACATTCGAAGAAGTCTTCATCTGCGACGAGCGCTCTCCGTACCACGGCTTCACTTCTTACGACGACTTCTTTAATCGCAGGTTCAGGGATAGGGATATAGACCGGCCTGTTGTCGGTGGGATTGACGACACCACTCTCATTTCGGCTGCCTGTGAATCACTTTCGTATAACGTCTCTCACAATGTCCAATCTCTCGACACGCTATTCATCAAAGGCGAGGCTTATTCGCTTAAACATCTACTTCACAACGACCCTTTTACACCACAATTCGAACATGGGAGCATCATTCAAGGATTCCTAAACGTCACCGCTTACCACCGATGGCACGCTCCCGTGAATGGCACAATTCTCAAAATCGTCAACGTTCCGGGCACCTACTTCGCCCAAGCTCCTAGCACAATTGGCGAGCCCATCCCAGATAATGATTTCGACCCCCTCCTTACTTAAAATCTCTCATTTACTTCTCCAACATCGCTGCGCGGCAAATCATGTTCATCGAAGCCGATAACAAAGACATCGGCCTTATTTTCCTGGTCTTCATCGGTATGACCGAGATCTCGACTTGCGAGGCAACGGTATCTGAAGGTCAGCATGTCAATCGTGGTGACGATTTGGGCATGTTCCATTTCGGCGGTTCGTCATTCGCTCTTGGCTTGCGGAAGGACTGTACAGCGGAGATCTTCGAAACATTCAAGGAATCGGGGACCGTCATCAAAATTAACGACTTGGTTGCGGCCGTCAAAAAGTAGTCGGCTCTAAAATTCTGATTGGACGTTAGTTTGGACAATGAAATGCGAATGATTCGAGTAACATAGATGTACGACTACACTGTTTTTTCTTTCTCAAAGAATGCATTTGACAACCGACCAGATCTGAGAAGGATGTATTGTTAGAATCAACCCCAAAATGGAGATAATAAAGTGTTTTCGGCGCTAGTGGATGACGGATTTATTGAGGTCTTGTGAGCGATTTTTGTTGACCTGCGGTTGCTATAAATAGATTATTAGTCTATTTGTAGTTTGCCGGCATTGATTAGTTCCAACATTCACTTTTCGGACAGGTAGATGAAAAACATATCAAACATTCAGACATATCAATGCGTTACTATTCTCGGTGCAAATTAAATTGCATTCCAAATTGAAATACCCGTTTTCGGTTTATAGATAAGGACTGCTAAGGGGCTGTATTAAATAAATAATTAGAAAATCCAAAAGGCTTACTCGGGCAACGACAATAACAAGCTGTGGTCGGGAAGCTCGTAATTAATCCGAGTTCACCGTGATTAAATGCTCATTGGGAGCTAATGATACTCTTCCCTCCTCACGATTGCTCGACCCTATTATGCAATCCACATTTGTGAGTTGTACTATACTTCTACGGTAAAGAAGTGAGACCGCTCCTGAGTGCTGAGCCTTGAACTCAGATAATTGGAATACGCCACAGCGATGATGCCATAAATGACGCTTCGCCACATGAGGTATGAATATCTCCTATTGCCAGTGCCACCAGGAAGACCGACTCGTGAGCAACCTCCTGCAACCTCGATCTCCATGAGCGGCGCTTGACTTTCGACTTGAGTGGCACCAATCTGAGCAAACCAAATAAAGTCAAATATTCGCCGCGGCTTTGCCAGTTCATCTGCGTTCGGTCTATCGCTCGAATTCGCGACCGCTTTCTCCTCTGGTGACGAATATTTTGCATCCTCTTGCATCCTTTTCACACGGTTTGTCTTGTTCTTGTCGATCGATTGCGTCACTTTTGTAACCGTTGCACCTACTCGCAACCTACTCGGATGCCAATTGGATGCCCAAACCCTTTCGCCGCAAATTCGCCGCATCTCTTCCACGCTTATCTGGGCAGGTCACTATTGTAGGAAAGTCACGAACCAATCATGTATCCGGTCGCCTGAACAGAGATAGACGATGCCATTGATCTCTATGAACCCCGCCTGCGTCAGGGGAATTCTAGCCTCAAGTACAACGCCGTCGAAGGGGAAAACGTAAAACAAACTGAGCCTCGATTCTCCACGAATTCTCATTGTCCAAACACGCTTTACGATCACCCATCTATTAAAAATCGATCACCTGGGGTGTAGGTACATAAGGCTAGCCATCAGGGATAGTTCAATAGAAATTACCCTCTAACTAGTTTGTAAATCCCTGCTTACCTCCATGCATATCAGAAACCCATACCGCACTCCAATTGACTACCAAGCATTGGTTGAAGCATTCCCCCCTCAAACCATAGTGCGCCTCATTCTATTTTCACTTCCATTCATTCAAATATAAAGCACTATAGTGTGACAGTCAATCAAGACAACACGACTTCCATCGACCTCACAGTTCCAGAAGTCCAACGGTCAGTCTATTCCATATTTTCCCCATATTTCTCCGCTGAAACAGTATGAACCTAGACTCTACACGGCTGCCCTTCTCCACCGAGATTTCGGACTTGTAATCGACCTTCCAGAGGACCGTCTATGCCCAACAGTACGTCGGGACTTGTCACCACTTCATTCATTTCTGCTAACAATTCATCCAGGTACCCAATCGGTGACTAGCTAGCATCTATTATGGTAATTATAGCTACTAACGAGAACACCTAGCCTTAACTACGTTCTTTGGGTTGAAGACATTCTTAAAGTTACTAACACTGCTCTCGGTCTCTCGGAGGATCGTCCAGTCAAGGGGATAGATATGTGAGAGTCGCCCAACTCTGCCTCCAGTACTGAAGCCAATATCCTGTCTGTGTGATAGCGGAACAGGCGCTGCGGCCATATATCCCATGCTCGCATGCGCTCGGTTTAAGACATGGTCCATGATTGGAACAGGTACGGAGATCTTTTGACTATTTATGCGTTCCTCGAAATTTATATATCTGATCCCTCTCACAGAGATAGACAGGAAATGCATTGACACGGCCCGCGTGAACGTCTTAACCAATAACCTCCAAGACCGTCTTTCGATCATAGAAACGTCTATCGATGGCCCTATACTTGTCCCCATCTTCGAGTATGTGCGCTTTACGTTCTCTTCATAAGCGGATCTAACTATTCTTGAAATATTCTATAGAGCGACCACAGACTACGAGTACGATTTCACGATGTGTAATCCTCCATTCTACGATGGTGCGGCCGATATGCAAACATCGGATGCTGCAAAAGGGTTTGGGTTCGGCGTGAACGCTGTATGCTTTCTGTCTCCTTTTGATCCCATCACGATTATCTGATTACTTTTAATAGCCGCATTCCGGCACGGTTATCGAGATGTCCACCGAGGGAGGTGAATCGGCCTTCGTGGCCCAGATGGTTCGCGAAAGCTTGGACCATCGAACACGATGCAGGTACGCCCGTGCTTCTTTCCTTTGTATTCCTTGTCGTGTGACCACTGATCACGTTAATCTTTTGATGTTCTAGATGGTTCACTAGTAACTTGGGAAGTTGAAGTCTTTGCACGAAATCGTGGGGTTGCTGCGGGAACATCAGGTATGTTTCCCTGCCAGTGCTCTGTTCGCTTCCTTTCCCTCGCTCACTAACTAGGGAACTTAAATTGCAACTGATGCAGATAAGTAACTATGCAATCAACGAATACGTCCAAGGAACCACTCGTCGATATGCAATTGCGTGGTCTTTCACTAACATTCGACTACCTGAAGTGCGTCTCGCGTCATTCGAGTCTCTATCTTTATGACTGATGAATGATAAACCGATTAATTTGACAGGATTTGACCCGTCCATCTAACCCCGAGCTTAGCTCTCTTTTCTAGAAGGTTAACCTGATACCCACATCCAAGTAACCCCTTGGAGGAAGGAGAGAAGAGTCTTTATCAATGATTTGGTCATATTTCTGCGGTTCTTGGATGAAGATAGGCTCTGTGCTCTGTAGACTATTCAGATAACTTCGAACAATATATAACTTTTGCATCGTTCGATTGGTTACAATTCTATCCCAGTCACGTGACCATTTTTGATTAGATTAGATACGATTGGAATATAATTGCCGGCCGTAGAGGGGTCGTCTGAATATCTGCAGTAGACAAACAATACTTAGACGCACTGCATCTACCTACAAGAAATCTATGCTATTAGTATGATGGTAATACAATTAGGACACTTAATCAATCTGAACAAAAGGTTCATTTGTCGTTTCTCAAGCTACTTATTGCACAGAAATAGAGAGTTTCAGTATGTACGAATCTCTAAAACTTTGTCTCGGTCTATGCAAAGTCATAAAGAAGTCATTTTCTTGCAATCAAGGATTGAGAATGCAAATAAATGTCAATTCATGGGTGTCAAAATTTATTGAGTTGAAGTCTGTGTCTCCAGATATCTGTAAGTAGGAATGGATAATTTCACCTGATTTACTGTAGGAGTTCCTAATCAATTTCTCAATAAGATGTATGGAGTCTTTAGAGAATCTCTCAAATCCTGTTGAAGAATGAGTCTCGTATTCGACAATTTATATTGAATGTTATACAGTACATTGTATGGATGTATCGAACTATGAACGTTGAACCCACCACCGAACCGGAGAGACAACGGAGAGCAACGGAGAGCATTGGGAACACTGCCGTGGGATTTGGCTTAACGGGGAAATTAAATTGTGCCAATCGAACAATGACACCCACTTATCATCATCAGAAATGGCTACAGGGCAACATCTCCTCGGAGCGTGTAAATGATGATTCCATTATCGGATATATTAACTTCCTCTCAACGCTCCTTGCGCCCACTGGCGTGCCCCACAAGTACTCTGTGGCTACACCAGTCAACGATATAATTCGAACATGGGTTCTTTCACCAGAAAAAGAAAAAGAGTGCTCCAAAATAATTCTCAGTGGACCCAGAAACCCATCGTTCTCGGATCTTCAATTAAACACTAGGTAGAGGAAGCTACAGAAACCCCGGCATGATAGGAACTCGAGTCTCTAGTATGACGAATTCTAAAAACCCCTTTCCTCCTTCTTATCCTAAGCTTTAAGTTGCAGTAGCCAATTGCCAGCAGTCGGTGCCATCGCGTGCTGCACCAAGAATCGAATACTCATTTCTTCTAACGCTATCCCATTGATATGAAGAGGACAGCCCTCGGACAGTCGGATTTGATCCTTCTAGCCAGACAGGTGACCTGAGGTTGCCATGAGGTGTTCGAATCTTCATTCATCGGCTTTTTGGACAAGTAACTCAGAAATCGCAAACCTGATTATACCGTAGCACCTATAGCCACAGGCCTACATATTGCTTGATTCCATTACAGTTTAAGTATGTTATTTCCAACATTTTAGCGCCGCGCGCTCAATACGCGCTAGCTTCCGATTTGCTCGCACAAGGTTCTGGCCGGAAATGCAGTGAGTCGTCATACTCCCCATGCTCATTCCCTTGTTCGGAGCAGGCCGGGACCCGACGAACATTAGAACGTCGCCTACATATGCTAGAAGGCAGTGACACCCAGATTGCAGCGAGATACATTCCGATGGAGTATTTACACCGGAGTTGACGCTCCCAGCCAATGATATTTAACCGTCGGCCGAACAGCCGATTGATGCCATCACTAAATTGAGCACCTTTTGGGCTAGATCTCCTATAGGGGCAAACACGGACAATGGAAATGCGCACCCACGCCGAATGTGGGCCGAGTTGCTCTAAATTGACAGCTAATTAAAGATTTGCATTTAGCCAGCGAAACTCTGACGAAATCCTGGAGCTTTTTCCCTCTCTCTTACCAACCTCCTATGTCATTAGAGCGCTCAACAAGTCCTGAACCAGACGAGCACACGTCTCTGCTATCCGATACTGCGTCTACCTGCTCGTCGAGAGACGACCTTGAAGATCCGAAGGCGAAGCAGCCCCGCACGCCGATACCCACAGGACAGCTCGGTGGTAAGTGCTCAGCTCATCAAAATATCAAACGCGCTGAACGCATCGTATTTGCAGTTTTATTCTCTATCAGGTTTACAGAACCCATAATATACAGTCATCTATGGCCTTACATCAACCAGTTCGTTCATGATATCGGCGTCGCTGACGGGAACCCCCGTAATGTTGGGTTCTACAGTGGGTTGATCGTAAGTAGTTTCGTTTAGCTCTCCGCATCGCAATTATTAACAGATTCTAGGAGAGTGTATTTGCCGTCGGAGAAGTGTGTTCTATTTTTGTGCTATCGAGGCTGTCGGGTGCGTAACTTTCGCGAAGTCGAGTAACAGCTCTAACAGCCTTCTAGACAGAATAGGTCGTCGACCAGTGTTGCTCCCGTCTGCCCTGGGCATAGCAGTATTTACAGCGCTGTTTGGTTTGTCAACCTCGTTTACTATGATGTTGATTCTCCGGGTTTGCGCTGGTCTTCTAGCCGGAGCGACCCCTATAGTCCATTCTATTGTGGGAGAGCTTACAGACGAAACCAATAATGCCCTCGTAGTGCCCTTGTATGGATTGATTACACCCATTGGTTTTGCTATCGGGTGAACATTTTATCTAGCATATGGCGCGTGGTCGTTCGCTGACTTCCTTTTCTCGAAAGGCCCCTGATCGGGGAACCCTTGAACACGCTGCAACTAAGTATCCCAACGTCTTTGGCTATGAGTTTCTTCAAAAATATCCCTATTTTTTACCGTCCTTTGTTCCTTGCTGCCTAGCCATCTTTGGCGTCACATTTGGCTACTTTTTCCTGCAAGAAGTGGGTACTTTCATTGAATTCCTGGCTTCGGATCTTGCTCACATTCTGTCAGACACTTCCCAGTATAGTAAAGGCTAAGAAAAACTCGAACGTCAAAAGTCCTCGTCGTCCATTTCGTCAGGGACCTCCACTCTATACGGTGCCACGGACAGTCATAACAGGGATGCGCCAGAATCAACCGCATTTCCTCCGGATGATACGGAAGATGAAATTGACTCCAAGCCTCAAAGCATTAAAGAATTGATCAAAGACCCTTCTATACGTGCCGTTATGGGTTCTGGTACCTTTTAATGTTTCTCTACACGAGTTCCGATGTTCTTTTCTCACTCTACTGCTTCACTGCTGTTGAGGACGGGGAGTCGGATTACCTGTAAGTCAAAGCCTGATAATAATTTCTGGCTTGGTCACGCGTTCTTATTATCTTTATTCCTGATGTAGCCCGACAAAATCGGTTATGCTTTCTCTGTTGCGGGCATGATAGCTATGCTTATGCAGCTCTGCATAACACCCTGGGTCCTCCGTACATTCGATAAGGCTAAAGTATACAAGTTCTGCATGTGCTCGTTCCCGTTAGTCTTTGCGCTCATGGGATGTCTTAACCCGCTCGCGCAAACGGGGTATGATGAAATCACCAAGACTATCCACCCGACCACTACGGGGCTGCTGTATGCTGCTATCGCTCTCTTGCTTCTCATGGCGCGTGTCTGCGTTATGGCTTTCCCGTACGTGTTCTTATTTTAGAAGCCAATCGACGCGTACTATTGCTCACGAGGGTTTCTTTTTAAAATTTTCAGGATCAGTATGATGCTGGTTAAGCAAAACGCTGATAAAAATTCGCTGGCCACTGCGAACGGGCTGGTGCAAGTATCGATGACCATTGCAAGAGCATTTTGCCCTACGGTCGCTAGGTACGAATTCTTTGAAGCACAAGGCAATCGGTAAGCTTCGACTGACCGACTGCTCTCACATTTTTTTAGCTCGCTGTTCGCTTATTCCACAAGCCATAATATCCTGGGCGGTTATTTCTGGGTCGTCATTATGGTGACCTTGTCCTTCGCAGGCGTCTGGCAGTCGATGAGCATCGCCCGCGTCACCAAAAGACAGGAAGAGAAGCTATAAAAGCCCTCTAACCTTTCCCTTTCCCCATAAGATGTCCTTGCACATTTCCCTTTGTTATTAAACCCACACTTTCCTTTATTAGACACGGTCCTTTGATCACTTATCCTTCTGTATTCAGTTGGATTGCATTACTGTACTTTATCTTCGTTGGTTTGTTTTTTGTTTTCTATGTGTCGTCATATTCGTACATTACATTTTTGCATACTTGTTATCTTCATCACATTGCAGTTATTCTGTTCATACTATATACTTAGAATATCTCATTCAAGCATAAACCAATAAAAATTGATTTAATGCATACTTTTACAACCCTTGCTTCTTTTCGCGAGTCACACGACCAGATATATTAGTGATAGGGGAGATTGGAAGGACTAAAATGGAGGGCGATCTAGCCACGAATCGAAGGCGATTTCTATTCAGTCTGTCCTTCAGAGTGGAGACCCTTGCATCTGGCGTTTATTGCATCATATGTACTTAATTATTAAATCTTAAGATCATGTGTATCCGCATCTATCAAATAGACTCGGTGCTACATATATACACGCTATTGCCGAGTCTAACCTGGGAACCGAATACATCAGACGCCGGATACAGATGTGGGAATCTCTCGAGTGCGGGGCACGAATCGGCATTGGAAAGGTTCAGGATGCCTGCATAGCCCCAAGGTCGTCGTGAGTGAGATGAATTTTAGAATTATAAGGCGAAAGCATTCAAGTGTATGAATGATTTACCTGAAAAATCCTGTCGTAAACGCCGCTGGTATGTCGATAGGTTTCCCAGTCCTATCCACAGGTCGTTCGATATTGAACACTGATAGAAGAGTCGCTCCTGCAATCCATACCGTCGACTGCGCAAGGTGGAGTCCGGGGCTAAAGAAGCATAAGTAAAAGAATGCCACAGGTTAGTCGGTGCATCAGATCGGCGGGCAACTCATGACAAGAGTCGTCAAATATGGTTTATTCGAAAGCATACTTACCAAGTGCGTCGACCATACCCGAATGCTGCTTTGCGGGGATCGCGAACCGTATGGTCAGGTTTCCCGTCAGGACCGAGATACCGTTCTGGGCGGAACTCAGAGGGGTCTGGATATTCTTCTGGATCGTTCAGTACTGCCCTAGAAATAGTGTGAACCCATGAGCAGATGTACTAGTTACATATCAGAAATATAAAACGTCCGTACCAAGTATTCGCGAAAACCAAAGCGTTCTTTGGTATAGTATACCCGCGGTAAACGTCATCCTTAATGAGCCGATGCGCGATAGCGAGCGGTGCAATCTGGTTCCATCGAAAGAGCTCCTTGACGCACGCCGTGAGATACGGTAATGAGTCATCTTCCTCGTCGTAATCTGGGATAAGGCCTTTACTCGTGAGTACATCCAGCTCCGCTTGGACTTTGCGTTGAACTTCGGGATATTTGACCATAGCCAAAATAAACGCTGACATGGCAGAGACAGTCTGCATTGGGAAATGTGTCAAAATATATAGGTAAGAGGGTGTACAATCGGGTTAGTCACTAGGGTTTATTTACCGTATCACCGCCACCTAGACAAAAACAGCCAATTGATTACAATTAGCGCCCAGAATTTAAATAGCCGACGAGTGCAATTATTCTTACCGACATTGACCTCCGTCGCTGTATTTTTGATCACGTGTTCCTGATGCTCAAGATCGCCGTTGGGGTCCATGGCCTGAAGACGAGCTGAGGCGTATGATGGTCGGGCCAAGCCTTGAGCCTTGATAATAACCAATTCATTCTACCCAATGGTTCATGAGTTACTATAGAGTAAGACTTACGGATAGTTTTTTCATCGTCTCATAGGGCATGTTCACCATATGGTCGGCACCTTCTTTCCATACCCTTGCTTTGCGCTTGAATCCAGCACCGGGAAGCCAAGAAGGAAGGTATTTAACTGAGAGAAAATAGCAGATAGTCGGCAACTGGTTTCTTATTACAGAAGAGGCGCACTTACGGGAGGGAAATGAGTCGACCCAGAAACTGCCCGGTACTGATGCAATAGCGAGCCCTTCGTTCGCTAGCTGTGTTGCTTCAAGCCAGGGATCATCCTCTGCGAGATCGATTCCATAACCAATATCTAGCGACATAGCCGCTATCTGACTGCACTATTCTCAGTATTCAGCGTCATTTCTGAAACGGAGGACACTTACTGCCGGATGTGCTGCGACCAGCGACCTGGCGTTTTGATGAGCTGCCTGACAAGCCGATTGGCAGCTTGCACTTGAGCGTGGCGGAATTGCCGGATATTTTTCTCGCTGAACTCCTTGGCGAACATGCGCCTTTCTTCGCGCCATCTTTCGCCGTAGGTAATGAATCCCAAGTCGAACTCCCATCCCATGAGCTCGTTCACCATCGTACTCTCAAGTCTGGCGCGTCTTCATCACATGATCGCTATGAGATGTGGTGACGAGTCCGACTTACCGACCGGAGTATATCGACCCCCTCTTTTCCAACAAGTCGGTTATAGCCTCTAATGAGTTCAAAATAATCATCTCCGATCCCCCAGCATCCACATAGAGGATATCAGTTTCTACAGAACCCGATTAGACGTGCAAATCATAGCATATGTTGACTCACGATAGTCCCGTCCCCATTGCAAAAACGTCAACCATGGAGACTCTGAAGGCATATCAAACATATTCCCAATGAATGGGATAGGTATGCCAGGCGGGCCTGGTGGCAGGTGGGAGCGCCGTACTCTGCGAGCGTTGATGTAGTATATGCATCCTGCTAGAAGGAGCGAGAGTAGTATGGTGATCATGGTGGTGAGAGGAGCCATTGTCCTCAGAAGACGTTTCTTTTAACCTGGACGTGAGATACCTTGAGGCGCGTAGACATTGAGCAGAGCCGAATAGAATATCACTTCTTTGGCCCATTTAAGCCCACACCCTATTTCTAAAGATGGAATTGTGCCGAACAACCTATTAGAACTATATTACATCACCTCCAGGCCCAGTCATCGGCAGAACTGCAAGGCCGTCAGGGTGCACGGTGTGACAGAAGGTTGAATTGCCCGTTCTTAAAGTTTATTCATTATCGCTCACACGAGCAGAATGGGTACCGTATTGAATGGGTACCGTATTCAGTAGTCCAGCTGAAGATAGTAAGTACAACGTGCTGCTACATGCTGCAAGACGCTTCCTTGGCTAGCGCAGACGTAATCTCCCCGTCTTTATTGTCCTCCACCCATCATGAAAGGCTTCCAAGGCCTTCTTCACAAACGCTTCCATCTCCTCATCGTTCCCCACCTTCATAGAATCAACCCGCATGACGAGATGTGCGCCGATGCCTGCGGTGACTGCCGCGTAATTAAAAGGGTCTTTGGCTGTCTGTGCGTAACAGCGTTAGTAAGTACGTAGCCTTTCAAGGAGGCCTTTTGTATCCTTGTCCCTACCGGTTCGTCTTGAAATTAGGCTCAGACTTTACCAATGACTATTAACCAACGTCAGAATATGAGAATGACGGGGAATTGAGCTTGAGGAAGCCCCGCCGGCGTTCGAACCAGTATACCAGCACCGAAGAACGCTGGAGTAATTACATCGATCGAATTAGGTGGGACTAAAGAGAGTAAGGCCCTTACACTGAATACACAATCTATGATTCTCCATACTGATTCTCGAACGAATGTGCAGATGAACAGGGTAGGTAGATCCTTGAAACATCAGCGCAGTAGCTACACACTGAAGCCGGTGGCGCAAGGGGGAAACCTGGACGGTGTGCTCAGGACGAACGCAACCACACAACGAGAGGGCAAGGACTATCCCTCTCCTCCAGCTCACTATCGGTGCAGGGGAAAGGAGCCATCGAGGGGATTCCGCAGTAGTTCGGTTATACGGAACGATGGGGTATTCAATGGGCGGGATAAGGTCAGTGGGGTGTTGGCGAAGATCGAGACATTGAGAAATTGGGATATATCGGCAGAAGCAGCAATAGAATTGGTTCAGCCAACCCATAAGCAGTAGAGGCAAGCTGGTTTAATCATTAGAATGTATTAATGGCACGGCATTAAGTCAACTTACATGAACTCAACATGAATTTCAACCAGTAGGTCAACAGTGAGTGGATAATCTCCCACCCCTGCGCGAGCTTGGTGTTCTTAGAGGATAGTAACAGAAAGGGTGATGGTATTGGTTCTGGTGATGAAGTTGATGCGATAGCGAGTCTCGAAGTACATTACGTGAGCAATTATCACATAATCATTTTCCCATCTCCCTAACTGCGGACTGCAACATTGAACAAAGCCGTCGCCGTCAAATCGTCCGTCATGTCAGGGTAACTTGGCATTTAATTTGCTACGCTGTCCATTGTCGGTTTGCTCTCTCAACATGTGTATGGGCCTATGATATCAAAGTATATTATGAATCCACTGTCCGATCTCTTTTATCTCTACTCCTGCTCCTCCTGTCCTTGATTCTGGTCATACTTATACGTGCCGTTGCCGAGTTTAACTTCCAAATACCTAGCCGAGACAAACACATTAGAATCGAGACGCAGATTTGAGACGCTCCTGATTGCGAGGCACGAATCGGCACTGGAAAGGTTCCGGATGTCTGCATAGTCCCAAGGTCGTAGTGAGTGAGATGCGGTTTGAATTGTGAATTATAAGAAGAGGGCATCAGGCGAATGAATGAATTACCTGAAAAATCCTGTTGTAAACGCCGCTGGTATGTCAATACATTTCCCATCCTTATCAACAGGCAGTTCGATGTTGAACGCGGACACAAGAGCCACCCCTGCAATCCATACCGTCGACTGAGCAAGGTGGATTCCAGGGCTACATAACATAATGCCACACGTCAGCTAGTGCATAAGATTGGCAGGCGACTCATGGAAAGACTTGTCCAACATGATGTGTTCAAAAACATACTTACCAAACGCGACGACCATACCCGAATGCTGCTTTGCGGGGATCACGAACCGTATCGTCGGGCTTCCCGTCAGGACCGAGATATCGTTCTGGACGGAACTCAGAGGGATTTGGATACTCAGAGGGATCGTTCAGTACAGTCCTGGAAACATGACAGTCTGTAAGTCGTCTACCACACGCATATATCATAAATATACCGTCCGTACCAATTATTAGCGAAGACCAAAGCATTCTTAGGTATAGTATACTCGCGGTAAACATCATCCTTGATAAGTCGATGAGCAATAGCAAGGGGTGCAATCTGGCCCCATCGAAAGAGTTCCTTAAAGCATGCGCTGAGATACGGCAAGGAGTCGTTATCTTCGTCGTAATCCGGGATACGGCCTTTACTCGTGAATTCATCCAGCTCAGCTTGGACTTTACGTTGAACCTCGGGATACTTGACCATAGCCAAAATAAATGCTGACACAGCACCGACAGTCTGAATTTAGATAAATGTATCAGTGATCGGGTTTGTCGCTGGAGAGTTTATTTACCGTATCACCGCCACCTAGACCAAAAATAATCAATTAGCGCCCTGTACTTTAATTGCCGACGAGATGTTATTTTTACTTACCGACATTGACTTGTGTGGCCGTATTCTTGATCACACGTTCCTGGTGCTCGAGATCGCCATTAGGATCCATAGCCTGGAGGCGAGCCGATGCGTATGAGGGTCGGGTCAAACCTTGAGCCTTGAGAATAACTGTCAATTTAATCTGCCCGATAATTCACAAGGTAATATGGAGTATGACTTACAGAGAGTTTTTTCATTCTTTCATATGGCATATTCACCATATGGTCGGCGCCTTCCTTCCACACCTTTGCGTTGCGCTTGAATTCAGCTCCAGGAAGCCAGGAAGGAATATATTTAACTGAGAGACACTCAAATGTCAGTGACTGACGCCTTGAAAGTTGAGATTACAGTAAAATTGCACTCACGGAAAGGGAATGTGTCGACCCAGAAACTTCCCGGCACTGATGCAACGGCGAGTCCTTCGTTTGCTAGCTCAGACGCTGCAATCCAGGGATCATCCTCGGCCAGATCGATTCCATATCCAATATCCAGAGCCATAGACGCTATCTGACTGTATCATACTCGATAGTCAAGCATCTATTCATCTCTTCCCAAATAGAGGTCACTCACTGCCGGATGTGGTGTGACCAACGATCTGGCTTGTCTGTCAGCTGCCGGACAAGCTGATTGGCAGCTTTCACTTGAGCGTGGCGGAATTGCCTTATATTTTTCTCGGTGAACTCCTTGGCGAACATGCGTCTTTCTTCACGCCATCTCTCGCCGTAGGGTATGAATCCAAAATCGAATTCCCATCCCATGAGCTCGTTCACCATCGTGCTCTCGAGTCTGACGCGTTCTTATCAACAAGAAGTCATCCGTATGAGAGTAACGACTTACCGACCGGAGTACAGGGACCCCCGCTTTTCCAACAAGTCGGTTATAGCCTCTAATGAGTTCAGAATAATCATGTCCGTTCCTCCAGCATCGACGTAGATGATGTCGGTTTCTGCCAAAGTCGATTAAACGTTGGCCAAAGCATACCATGCTGACTTACGATATTCCTGTCCCCATTGCAAAAACGTCAACCATGGAGACTCTGAAGGCATATCAAACATATTCCCAATGAATGGGATAGGTATGCCAGGCGGTCCAGGGGGTAAGCTTGAGCGCTTTATCCTGCGAGCGTTGGTGTAGTATACGCATCCTGCTATGAGGAGCGAGAGTACTATGGTGATCATGGTGGTGAGAGGTGCCATGGTTTTCACAGGACGTTTCTTTTAACCCGGAACGAGAGGCGCATAGACATAGAATATCAATTATTTGGCCTATTTAAGCCCACACTCGATTTCTCAAAATAAAAATCCGCCGAAGAACCTATTTGGACCCCCAGTCATCCGCGGATCTGAACGGCGTCCCTCAGGCGGGAGCGCCACGGTTGCATCAGTCATCAGACTTCCATATCGGACCTCTGGCATCTGCTACATGTTTGGGTGGGTTGCTTGCTAGGTTAGGACGGCTGTCGGTTGGGCACCGGTATGTAACACGAATTCTATGCTCCCTTGCTAATAAGTATATACACCAGTACGATAATATCGGCTTACTCGGACTTTTTTTTCGGCCAGAAGTTGGTCAACTTGAGTATGCTCGTTCGTCCAGTAATGTGCGTGGTGCGTAACGTACGCCCCACGATTCACTGCGGTCATCATTCACCTGTTCACCTGTCCCGATTATCCACTGGCTTCGAACCTGTCTCTAGCGAAGCGTCCCTACTCCATCGCCTATGCTCTGCATCGAACCAAACTGCATGCTGCCGTGACTTTCGCCGCTCTCGTCTTACTTCAACGACCAAAGGTACGCTTCCAAATATCGATTGCTACATACTGATCTTCTCAAAATTATCTTCAGAGAGAACTGATGGCTCCAGGAATCGATCCTGATGTGTATAAAGCTGTCGCGATACAGAAAAGTATCTACAACATTATCAATAGACACCGGCTCAGAGACACGTGGATAACCGGACACTCATATCTCTTGGTATATAATATCTAACCATGGTCCCCCTTGATTTCTGATCATTCTGTGCTTCCATTTCTGAATTGTTGAAATGTCCTGGGAAAAGCCCTGAAAACTGTCGCATATGGTGCAAAATGCTCAATTTCATTATTGCAGCCAAAATACAAACTTTCTCAAAAAAAAAACCGATTTGGCCACTGCTGAAATAGGTGGTGACTATGTCGGGGGCACCATACGTATCTCTTTTTTTTCAATCTTTTTATACTCTTCCACTGCACAGTACAATGTGCATACAGGGTCCGCTATGTAATAACGCCAGTGTTCGACTGACAATACATACTTAAAGCTGCTCGCGCAGTGCGCAATGGTTCAATGAAGGAGGCCTGCTGTGTAAAACCCCAGTGGATGTGTGGTTACTAACTATTTGATCGAGTTAGAGTTATGCAGCGATCAAAGTTATAACTAAGTTATAACTAGTTACTAATAGTATTGATGATATAGACTAAACTGTTGCCCTCTGGATCAATGCACCGGCCCACAACCCGGTGGCTATGTGATAACCCATCATCAAAGTTAGTGATAACTCATAACTATGTAGTTAGTAACTCGCCACAACTATCGGCGAGTTATATAACTGCGGTGTAACTCGCATATCACTGTAATACCCCCGCCAAACGGTTCGAAAAGCTCCATTTGAACAGACTCGTTTTCGGAGTGAAAGACGGTTGTAACGGATCGGTTATCGCTACGCGTGCCGTTTCCTATTTGTCATATGATTTCTCCAAATTCCTCATTTCCTGTGCCTAGCCTGGACTCCTCTAATCCTTTAGTATACAACCTTTCTGCTGCAGGTGTTCCTTACTTCAACTGTTTCACTCATTTCCATATTCCTTTACTTCATTCATTATTTCCATTAAGACTCCTCGAGTATCTATATAAACCCTATTAAGCTCTACTTGTACGAGTCCCCAGTGAATTCTTAAACGTAAAACCCGTCTTTCGAATTCCTCTCTGTGCCGATTCGCAACACTAGCCACTTACTCAGCCACTGTGTCAGCCAATCGTTACAGCGGTCGCGCTCCACGATGCGAGTACATTACAGCTCTACTTATCTATCTTGAACCATCGCGTTGACCTGGAGGGTGTTTAGTATTGTAGAACATCCGTTCTGTCTCAGCACGGAAAGCGGCATAACGGCTTCAAAGGGAAGATCAATCACACCAAAGGCGAACAATTCAAATAGCCCGACATCGTTCGAAACCGCCCTAAACGTCGTCCCAGTACAAAAATAGATCAACGACTCATCGACTCGATCATATCACATCCGCATCCACATCGAATCAAATTCACATATCTCTATCCGTACTTCCACACGAATCCAGAGGCCCAGGAAAAGAAAAGCGGAATAGCCGACAAGCTATTACTTTAGCCAGGCGCTCAACGGACCTACAACCAATCGCTTCAAACGCTTGGAAACATACCAAGTATATAAAATTTAGCGTAGGGAAACATATTTAAGTAGCGTACAATTATTTGGTAAGAGGTCGGTTTTTGACCTCAGCAAAAATCACAACTTGCTTCTTATACACCTACTTGCTCTGAAAACAAAAACCCCAAAACTAAATTCATCCGAAATTCGTACGTCGATATCGTCGAAGTTTACCTCACGTCGCAAACCGCTCACATACTCGTCGTTATCCGTCTTTCCACGTCCGCTTTCCGTCTCGCATCAACGTTCTGTCGCCTCCGGTTTCAAGGCTTCTCGATCACGCTGGTCATCGTGGAAATATAGGCACTCATTAACCCTTCGCCTGCTGAACATATAACCTCAGCAAACGAACCGTTGGCTGTTAAAACAGTCACACCTACAAGGGAGAATACTCCGTCCTAAAGAGGACAGTTTAACTCAATCTTCAACTGGAGCCCACCGCGAGGGGGTTCTATTGTGTGTCTTAAAAACTCTACCGTGTCCCGTGAGACCTACACTACAAAACTGCTTCCCGATACACGCCCGTATCATCCGTATCATAGGCCCGAAAAGCGTGTTCGTTTTACTTCACCACTCGTTCAAAACCAAACCGCATCAGTAAGAACTTCACTGGACGCCTCAACATCTGGTGTCACGGAATACTTCTCGTATTCAGATTCATCGTATTCCTTAGAATCTCGTTCGCCATCCCCGCCCTCGTTTCATACCAGTCGTTAACTGGAATACGTCGATCAATTATCATCATCCAAAAACTATTTCACCAACCAAAATGTCTACCATGCCAGGAAGGAATCATCACTCCGCACCAAAGTTTGACAGAGCACCAGCTTCTTTGGTTAGGTTCCTTGACGAGGTACACCGTCTAGCTACGAACTGCACGTTAACTGAACAGGAGACCATCGATCATGCACTAGCATACGCACCGACGGAAGACTACGACCTCTGGGCATTACAGCCTGCAGCAGCAGGAGGTAACTGGGCAGCGTTTAAAGCAGCTATGATCGGGCTGTACCCAGGAGCATCTGGCGACCGAAAATACTCTGTAAATGACCTGCAAAACCTTATCGAAGAACAAGCTTCCGTACCTATGAAAACCCAAAACCAATTCGGAGAATACTATCGGGCGTTCCTAAAAATTTCCATGTTCCTAAAGGCAAAAGACCGCCTCACGGACAGGGAAATCAGCAACATGTTCTTTCAAGGGTTTCCTCTCGAATTCAGAAGGGAAGTCCGGCGAACAGCTACGTCTTCAAAACCCACAACATCACCCGGACGACCCATGGACCCTCGGCGACATCTCGGAAGCAGCCATATTCGTTCTTTCACGACACCCGTCCGCGGGAGGGTTCTCCGCAGCTCCGCCCAAAAACGTAACGCCTCCAGATAAACAAGCAATCGTAAAACAAGAAGTCTTCGATGTATCTAGCCTGGGCAAGGCGTTCAACAATGTAAACCTTGTAGAAGCGGTTGCAATACTCATGCAGAAAATGAACCAAGGTGGAGGGCCAGCGACCCCTACTGCAAATACTCAGCAAACGGGACAGAATTACATTCAGCGGAACAACGACTGTACCTTCTGTTCAGAACCGACACACTACATGAACAACTGCGCTTCCCTCATGGATTACCTCAAGAAAGGTTGGTGCAAGCGGGAGCCACCATCATATCAGGTCTCGCTTCCGGACGGAAGTCGCATATCTGGAAGGACCGCGTTAGGGCGAAATTTGAAAGAAAAGATAGATAACTGGAGGCAGCTTAACCCGACGACCCCTGGCGTGCAGTCGGTGTCAGCAAACGTCGTAGAGATCCAAGACACAGGATCAGCTAGCCGAATTGAAGAAATCTCACGACGGCGCACCAGAAGATGTACGTCCGACCGCTACACAACGGGAGAAGGAGGAACTTGAGATGCTAGAGACTCTAGCACTATCAACGCAAAAGAAAATAGAGGAGTCTCGTAAAAGAATGGGCACCTCAGCGGCAGCAGGACCGACAACCCGAAGCAAAGGGAAACAGGCAGACATGACAGGACGAAACACCACAACAACGCAAGCATCCACAACTCCAGTACCAGAGCCAGCGGCTGGGGCATCGACCGGGGCTCAGTATCGTTATATGACACCTATCGAAGACCCGAAAATCGTGGATGCAGTGGTTAAGCGAGGACTGTCTTGACGGTAACGCTTACCACGCAAGAACTTCTGGCAATCGCACCTGAGGTTAGGAAACAAATTAAAGAGATGATACAGACAAAACGGCTTACCTCGTCGGGATCTGCCTTCAACATGATCACAGCGTCAGCTGAGGCATCGCCGGCGTCAAAACACCACAGCCAAGGGCGAACCCTTCCGGACAGGAATGACGGATTAGTGGTCGCGAAACACGTCGAGGACCTACGTGCTATCGAGGTACTGCTTGAGGGAAAGTTCACTGTGGAAGCTCTCATGGACGACGGATGCCAGATTGTCGCACTACGGAGAAACCTATGGGAACGGTTGGGGCTCCCCATCCGATCAGACCACCAAATGCAGATGGTTTCGGCCAATGCCACAACATCTCGGACCGTGGGGCTTCTGCATGACCTAAAAATAGTCATCGGGGCTATGAATTCTATCTACAAGTTCAGGTGGTCGAGGAAGCGCCCTACGAAATGCTACTAGGACGACCTTTTCTAACACTGACGCAGGCTAGTGTTCAGCACTTCACAAATGGAGACTCCCATGTCACTCTAGTCGACCCGAACACATGTGCTGTCATTACGGTGCCTACTAAAGCGCTAGGGAAAGCAAAGGACGCCAGCGGCCAACTCGGTACTAACGGGTTTTTAGGAATGCGATGAATTGGCCGACGGCCAAGGAGACTCCAACACGGAAGAAGAAAGCCTAGAGAGAGAAAGTATATCAGCGGTTGAAGAATTCGGCGAAAACGACTTGTTTGATGAAGGAGGATACGAAGGGGGTACGAGGACATGCCGGGTATGCAGACGGTGTCGGAGTCGGAAGACGAGGGAGAGGGGGACGACGATGACGACTGGTTCGAGGGAAGAGGGGGGGGACGGTGACGACTTGTTTGAGAAAAAAGGGGAGGAAGACGAAGGGATGTACGAGGACATGCCGGGTATGCAAACGGTGTCGGAATCCGAGGACGATGACGACTGCGCCCGACGACGACGACGAATGGGACGATGTCTACGACTACAAGGAACCCACCCGGTTCGACGAATCCGAGGTCGCAGCAGAATCATTCGCATACAAAAGGTGGAAAACCGCGTCAAACCCGTTGCGACCACGCTTCCTGAGAATTTCAGAATTGTGCGAAAAACACCCAGGAACCCTTTACAGGGAATGCCGGAGCTACCGACGAGGCCTCCAGAGTTCACGCCTGGGAAAAGATACACTGAGGAACGTAAACAGGCAATGAAGGTCAATGAAGAGCAAAGTTTCCATCAGAAGGAGGTTCAGGCGGATTAGCCACGGGAACGACGGGGATGCCCGCGCGATCAAGAAGATCATCGACCAAGGCAAGGACCCGGTTTGCCTCGCCGAGGGCATTGTACGGATCAACCAGGAGACGCTGCTGTTGACGAACAATGATTTGGGGCGTCATAATGGTGCAATTCCGCACTGAAGAATGCACGTTGCTCCAGCGTTGAGGGCATTGAGAAACTTTTCTGCGCAATCCTTGCCTGCAGCTCGGACCACTCGCTCCCCACTCAGATCGACAGCGTTTGAGACAGTCCAGGAAGAGGCCCACATGCTCGTCATCGAGCGAGCAGACTCGACCAAAGCTCTGGGCGACCGTCTTGGCCCGTATGAATTGATCCAACTCCAATGCAAGATGTTTTACCTCGACCTCGGTGATTGCACCCCGCTCCCGCAGCATCCGGATGGCCATGGTTTCAATGAAGCTTTTCAATGCTTCATACTCGGTGTACGACAGGTCGCTGAAGATGCTCGTAGTGTGGCACAGTGGGGAGGAAGAGACGGCGCTCGTCAAGGCCTTCATCCCCAGGTTCAGATTGCAGCACGTCATTGAGAAAATCGGCAATAATTGGTCGATTCGCAGGATCGGCATGGGCGTCAAGGCTTCAAATATCATGGGAGGCGACATCTCACAACAGTTTTCGAAGGCGATATCTCGCTATTGACTGGGAAGTCAATGTTTATAGTGTCTGGGTGGTGTAGAACATCCGTTCTGTCTCAGCACGGAAAGCGGCATAACGGCTTCAAAGGGAAGATCAATCACACCAAAGGCGAACAATTCAAATAGCCCGACATCGTTCGAAACCGCCTAAACGTCGTCCCAGTACAAAAATAGATCAACGACTCATCGACTCGATCATATCACATCCGCATCCACATCGAATCAAATTCACATATCTCTATCCGTACTTCCACACGAATCCAGAGGCCCAGGAAAAGAAAAGCGGAATAGCCGACAAGCTATTACTTTAGCCAGGCGCTCAACGGACCTACAACCAATCGCTTCAAACGCTTGGAAACATACCAAGTATATAAAATTTAGCGTAGGGAAACATATTTAAGTAGCGTACAATTATTTGGTAAGAGGTCGGTTTTTGACCTCAGCAAAAATCACAACTTGCTTCTTATACACCTACTTGCTCTGAAAACAAAAACCCCAAAACTAAATTCATCCGAAATTCGTACGTCGTCGTATCGTCGAAGTTTACCTCACGTCGCAAACCGCTCACATACTCGTCGTTATCCGTCTTTCCACGTCCGCTTTCCGTCTCGCATCAACGTTCCGTCGCCTCCGGTTTCGCGCTTCTCGATCACGCTGGTCATCGTGGAAATATAGGCACTCATTAACCCTTCGCCTGCTGAACATATAACCTCAGCAAACGAACCGTTGGCTGTTAAAACAGTCACACCTACAAGGGAGAATACTCCGTCCTAAAGAGGACAGTTTAACTCAATCTTCAGTATCATTTTTCACCATGGCCCTTGTGGATGGTACATCCGATGAACGGACATCCTTGTTATCTGGCAGAGCGCAAACTGTGCCAAAATCGACGACTACAACCGAGCGACAATCGCGGTCTTCCCGAAAGTCCCCTTGGGTGTCGCCAGTGATAATCATCACGATAATCACTCTGGTCTATCGACTCGCGACGACGCTTTTGACCACAACCACCATTCGGGTCCTCCACAAGATCGCGTGTCAGCTATGGTTCCACGTCAACGATCCGGATGCGTTTCCAGGCGGCCACATACCTGAACAGTCATGCGCGACACCTGGGGTCAATAAATATTATTCAATGATGATATCCACGACCACAATTGTGGACGGCCTTGGTGGTAATTGTCATCTTGAATGTCGTTCTAATTCGTTCTAAAAGTAGACATTTTTAGGCATATTTGGAACCGGAGTTGCCAGTTACTTGTCCTCACGAGTTGGAAGAAAGCCAGTGCTGATATTCCTGCTTGCTTGTACTATGACCGATCATCTGGCTATTCTGACTGTTCAAAATATCTATGGATGGACACAATTCGCGATATTCGGCTTGATTGCGATTGTCGAGACGATTGGCAATGAGAATACTACAGTCTTCCTCGTAAGTATGTATATCGTGGATATTACTGAAGCTGAACAAAGGTACGCTATCAATCCGATTCCTATATGTTTCAGTCGCTATAAGCTAATTTTCTTGAGACAGAACTGCTGCTCTGAGTTCGATTACAGGGTGGCTTGTGCTAGGTATTTGTGCCACACAACCTTTTTACTTGGATACTTTCTGAGATATCGTGTAGGAGGCGCCCTTGCCTACTCAATAGGCGGATTCATAACAACTTATTCACACTCCGATTCTATCGTATACGTGATATCATTTGTCGTGGTTGGCTTGGTACTAACATTTACTGCCTTTGTACTCCCCGAATCATTCTCAGCGGAAAGGAGAGAGTTATTACGTCTCAAGCGACTCGCAGAAACTCCTACCGTATCACACACTCTGGTTCAAAAAGTCAAGGCAATTGCAGCTGTCGCTCTGGAGCCATTGGAACTTCTCAAACCTACATATAACCCTTTGACTGGCAAGCCGAATTGGCGGCTGGTTTATTGTAGCGTGCATACCTTTATTGTCACTGTTGCAGATGCGTATGCTGCTCCTGCGATGTTGATATTCTTTACGACCCAATATTCGTATACGCCTGCTCAGGTCCGCACACTTCGCCAGCTAATCTACATCGTTTTGCTCTTCCTAATTCCCTGTTACGTAGGTGGGATATGTAATGTCGACATACAGCTTCTCCAGTGTATTTGTTCTGGCGATAGGCTTGCCGTTGGTTATCCGATGGCTCAAGCCGTTGTACAGTAGAACTCAGGCAAAGTCAATCCCGGAGGAGGACGAAAATAACGAGGCGATAGACCCAGTGGACAGAAATGAGCCTTTGCAGGAGGTAGTCGTTTCCGGGACTTCCGATAACATGGACGTACATATTACGGTCATCTCATGGGCCATCGAGTCGTTGACTTACATCGGTCTTGGAACCATGGGCACATTTTACGGCCAACTCTTAGGTTGGTTCCCTTGACATTCCTCATCGTCTATCGTTGTCGCTTCACCCTCCGTTTATCGTGTAGCTGTTGCTTCCGTTGGTGTTGGATCTGGACGCATTCCGGGATGTCGAAGTTTGGTTGCTGCCTCGGTAGATCCCTTAAAGCAAGGTCAGTCGTGGCATTTAAGTATTTAAGTCTGCAATCTACCAAACCATCTATCTGACGTGGATATCACAGGCGAGGCGCTTGCCTCCGTAGAGATGGTCTCGAATGTTGGAAGAATCATCTCTCCAATGATTATGGGAACCATAATGACGGCGTCAGTCCATGGTCGCTCAATGCACACCATTGTCATATCTGACACTATTCTTGATGATTGTGCTGCAGGACTATCTCTACCAATCCACAGATGATATTTTACGTTCACGCAGTACGTTAGACTCTTGTATTCGGCATGTCTAATTAAGTTAAATATAACTATGACAGGCAATCGTTGCGGTCGGTGCAGCTGTACTTTTCCTCGTTAGGGACTCCGATCGCTATCAATAGCCTGTCATCGTACATCGTAGCGCACATATACCAGATTTGAAGATCACGACGGACTATATCTTACTGTACATACCTGTCTTCGGGAAATTTACTGGGCCGAGCACACGACCGTGATGACGTTTACCGTATACGTAACAGACACCAGTACGGATGTCATCTATATTCTGTATATAGCATATTTAATCTCTTCCTCGGGTGGGTATAATCCCGAATCTCCTCACGTTAGGAACCAACGTTTGCCGCCATTGCTGAGAATAGTGTAGAATCCCACAGTACTTGACAGTTCAAATTAAATGAATGCATGGTGACACCCCTCCTTCCCTTTCAGCACCTCACCATGGCTTTCGATCTCAAGACCCCAGAAGGTCTTCTCTTATATCTCACTAGACACTTGTCTTTGGATGTTGATCCCAGCGGAGTGAAACGCCTCAGCGGAGGGTTCGTCAACGTCACCTGGCGGATCAGGCTCAACGCCCCTTATCAAGGTCACACGAGCATCATTCTGAAGCATGCTCAGCCACACTTGTCTTCGGATGAAGATTTCAAGATAGGTGTGGAACGCTCGGTGTGTGATAGTCCACTCTGCAAGAATGTTGTATCCGTTGACTAATAATCATCGGGCGTTCTATGCATAGGCGTACGAGTATCAAGCCCTCAAGGTCATGTCAGCCAATCAGGAGGTTCTAGGAGGCGGCGATAGTCGGGTATCTGTACCTGAGGGCCTTCACTACGACGTAGAGAATAACGCGTTGATCATGCAAGATGTTGGGACGATGAAGACTCTGTTGGATTACGCTACCGCCAAACCACCACTTTCCACAGAGATCGCCAGCCTCGTCGGCACTGAAATTGGGGCATTCATTGCTAGGCTTCATAATTTGGGGCGCAAGAGGAGAGATCAACCTGCCTTCAAATTCTTCTCTGGCAACATCGTCGGGAGAACAACCGCAGACCAGCTGTATCAGACCATCATACCAAATGCTGCTAAATACGGCATTAATGACCCCCTTCTCCCGACTGTGGTGAAAGACCTAGTGGAGGAAGTCATGAACAGCGAGGAAACGCTTATCATGGCGGATTTATGGAGTGGAAACATTCTTCTCGAATTCGTGGAGGGAAATCCATCAGAGCTGAAGAAGATATGGCTCGTGGATTGGGAGCTGTGTAAGTATGGCCCGGCATCTTTGGACATGGGTTACTTCCTAGGGGACTGTTATTTGATCGCTCGATTCCAAGACGAACTGGTAGGGACAACGATGCGAAAGGCCTACTTGAAGGGCTATGCACGGACTGCCAAGGACACGATTAACTATTCGAAAGTTACCGCAAGTATCGGTGCACATCTCGTCATGTGGACTGATTTCATGAAATGGGGGAACGATGAGGAGAGGGAAGAGTTTGTAAAGAAGGGCGTGGAGGCATTACATGACGCGTGGGAGGACAATAACGACGGGGAGATTACGTCTGTACTAGTGAACGAAGCGTCAAGCACTTAAACTAGGAATCAATTCTAAAGTTGCGTTTCTTTGCGCATACCAACAATGCAGGCTCCTAAAACCAGCCTCTCGTGTCGGGAGTAAAGAGCCTTCATCTGAGTCGTAGTGATGTTGCATATGAGAATGTAGCTTTGTCGGGTCTCTAATTAACCCCACCATAGGGTTAATTTGAGTGGACCTTATTAAGCATGCGACTGATGGTTTTGATAGTTAAACACTTCTAATTACTTGTTGCGTCAACTTCATTAATCACTTTAGGGCCTGTTCGGCTGCACCATCTCGCGGATGGTAACTATACACGATCTCCATATTTAGTAACTCGCGACTTGATTAGATAATATCTGTGACTTTGAGTGACATTGAAATCAATATCTACACATGCTGTTGCAATGCCTCTCTAGCCTTGTAGGGGTCTCATATATCACCAAAGACTTGTGTTAAGCACTTTACTGTACAACTATGACCATGCATTCATGGGGTCTGTAATGTGACCTATTTCTAACACCTCTTCATGTCTTCAAGCCCTAGCTGCCTTGACTTTATTTTGGCCCAGGTCAGATCCAGCACATCACTATCAACTCTCCACAGCATTGTACCCAAAATGTTCAAAAATGTTCTTGATGAATGAGAGGCTTTCAGAAATTGGGGGAAAAAATAGTACAAGTTAAATTAGACACTTTTTGTATTTTTTAATGATTTATTTGAATTTTAAACCTTTTTTGATTGGCCCTTTACCAACTCTTCAACCATCTCTGTGACTGTGACATATTTAAAAACTCTTCACTTCAAGGGGTCTGTTACTCGTAACCAAAAGAGATGGTTATAATAAGTAGTTCAGTAGTATCTATTCTACAGAGTGTTACCTTCTCTGTGTCTCTCAATGCTGGCCAATGGTATTGGAAGGTTTTATCAGTCTTTGACCAGTGACTACACTCACCAGAGAATTTGGATGGTATGGAGATGAAAAGATCCAGAAAAAAAGCCAGAAATACAAGGTAACAAAGGACGAGACACGAAATCTGCACATTTCATTCATGCGGTCACAAATTGGTCACATTATCTAATCAAGTCGCGAGTTACTAAATATGGAGATCGTGTATAGTTACCATCCGCGAGATGGTGCAGCCGAACAGGCCCTTAAGTCTCAATGCTCCCAAACCTCTAAATCTTGGGATTAAATCCCATTTCTAAAGAGAACGACATGGATATAGAGATAAGCCGATCGGCATTGAGATTCAGTAGTTCAAACACCGCGCGGTCTTATTCAATTTCGCCGTATGGCTACTTTATGTTACGCGCAAAGACTCAGTACAACTTTAGAACTGAGCAGGACTATTGTAAATATTCCACAGCTGTCTACTAATTATGATGGCCCTTCTACTCGTGATAATTAATTTATAGTAACGTCTCAAACAAGCTTTTGCTTGAACATCTGGATTTTTGGATACATTTCGGTTCTGCAAATGATGGTATTGAAGATTTCCGGAGGTGATTGCGAGTGAAGCAAATGTCCCTATGAACACCGTGAAAAGCCGAACTTTGCGGATGAATCTCCCGCTAGAATTTAATAACTCATACCGTGTTTCCTATATTCCTGTGGAGCTCTCGCTAACCATACTTGTTGTTTGGTAAGGTGCTGGCAAGCTCATTTCATCGCTGAAAAAAGGATATTAGCTGAATTTCTGACTGCAGCTTGAATACGACATATTTTTTAGGGCTGAATGTTTTGGCCCCTCTCCCGACTGCCCCCGATGCGATGAATCAACAGCAAAAGCGCGACGAAATAACGGCCTTGTTAGTTATGAATACGAACTTAAATGAACAAACGTGCGCCCACTTGGAAGCGTAAGTATCGTAAGTAATATAAGATATCCGAATAGGTTGTTCGGTGAAGTTTGTAAATTTTCAGAAACAGGGTCTGGGCATAAGCATTCTGCTCAATGCCTAATCGCCTCTGCCTAATGTCTTTGCGCTTCTCTACGTCGATGCTGGAGGAACGGATATGATTATTCTGAAGTTCTGAACTCATTGGAGGCTATAACCGACTTGTTGGAAAAGCGGGGGTCCCTGTACTCGGGCCGGTAAGTCGTTACCATGTCTCATACGGATGTCATGTTTTTGACGAGAACGCGTCAGACTCAAGAGTACGATGGTGAACGAACTCATGGGATGAGAATTCGATTTTGGATTCATACTCTACGGCGAGAGATGGCGTGAAGAAGGACGCATGTTCGCCAAGGAGTTCACTGAGAAAAATATAAGGCACATATGAAACAATGAAAAAACTCTCTGTAAGTCGTATTCCATATTACCTCGTGAATTATCGGGCAGATTAAATTGACAGTTATTCTCAAGGCTCAAAGTTTGACTCGACTCTCATACGCCTCGGCTTGCCTTCAGGCTATGGATCCTAATGGCGGTCTCGAGCATCAGGAACGTGTGATCAAGAACACGGCCACACAGGTCAATGTCGGTAAGTAAAAATAACATCCCGTCGGTAATTAAAGTACAGGGCGCTAATCGATTATTTTTGGTCTAGGTGGCGGTGATACGGTAAATAAATCTTCCAGCGAAAAACCCGACCACTGATACATTTGTCTAAATTCAGACTGTCGGTGCTGTGTCAACATTTATTTTGGCTATAGTCAAATATCCCGAGGTTCAACGTAAAGTCCAAGCAGAGTTGGATGAATTTACGAGTAAAGGTCGTATCCCGGATTACGACGAAGATAACGACTCCTTGCCGTATCTCAGCGCGTGCTTTAATGAACTCTTTCGATGGGGCCAGATTGCACCCTTGCTATTGCTCATCGACTTATCAAGGATGATGTTTACAGCGAGTATACTATACCTAAGAATGCTTTGGTCTTCGCTAATAATTGGCACGGACGGTATATATCTGGGTATGGACTGCAGGGGCGGTTCTTCTGTTCGCGTTCAATATCGAACTGCCTGTTGATAAAGATGGGAAATGTATTGACATACCAGTGGCGTTTACGACAGGATTTTTCAAGTAATATATTCATTCGCTTGATGCTCTCGTCTTATAATTCAAACTGCATCTCACTCACTACGACCTTGGGGACTATACAGACATCCCGAACCTTTCCAATGCCTATTCGTGCCTCGCAATCTGGAGGGTCTCAAATCCGCATCTCGAGTCTAATTCATTTGTTGCAGCTAAGTGTGCGGAAGTTAAACTTGTGGAAGTTAAACTTGGCAGTGGCACGTATAAGTATCCTGAATCAAGGTCAGGAGGAGCAGGAGTAGAGATAACGGAGATTGGACAGTAGATTTATAATATACTTTGATGTCGTAGCCCCATGCACATGTTGAGAGAGCAAACCGACAAGGGACAGCTTAGTAAATTAAATGCTTAGTTACCCCGACATGACGATGACGGCTTTATTCAATGTTGAAGTCTGAAGTTAGGGATATGGGGAAATGATTGAGTAATGATTACTCATGTATGTTTAATGTGTTTCGAGACCCGCTGTCGCATGAACTTTATCAGCCCCAGCAAAAACTCGCCAAAGAAATCGTAGCTCCGAAAGACTGGCCTGGAGTGCTCATGCCAGCGTTTGACACAGCACAGACATATGCGACGCACTCGGTGAGGACACTCAGCCCCCAAAGGGGGAGTTGGGCAAGCACAAACTTCCATCGTAGTGTCGAAGTCGCATAGTGGGGTCTATCCATTCCAGAGACCTGTGAGAGCATAACTGTTAGATGTTGGTTAAGACTCGGAAGAGAGAAGGGCTTATTACTGCGTTAGTTCAGGATTCAATTGAAGTGCCTGACCCCAAATGAGGCGCCTTCGTATACTGAGATTTAACGTCGTCCACGCAATATATACCTCCAGGCGGATCAGCTTTTAGTATATAATCGGTTATCTCGCCATGTTTAGTTAATCAACGGTCAAATAAGCAGCAATGAAATTGGATTTTTGAGCCAACATCTGCGTGTCATGAAGACAATAGCCCGCGACCAAGTACATCTAAGCACTTAAGTGCAAGTCAAGTACGCGCTCCCCCCCTGTGTTTACTATGACCGAGACACACATACTGGTATGCTTCTCTCTTCGTGCACGTCTTTTCTGAGTTCAAACTCTCGTTGGCACTATATCTCTGACTAAACCCGCCATGTATACCTTTTTCACATCCGTCCCCGTATTATCAGTTAGGCCAGCACGGCAGCCTTTTAAGTAATCACCCACATGGTAGTGATATGATATGACAAAGCACACAATTGAGCTCATCGTTTAAGAGGGAGTTCAGGAACACCTGGAGGAGTCATCGCTGACATTGAGGAACGGAATCCACTATCGTTGCTAAGATTGCAGGACATTCTGAAATAAGTCATGAATTGGGATAAGGTGGCAAACAAAACAACCATACATTCACTTGATACATAATTTACTCTGTAACATGCGAGCCGTCCTATTGGCAGAATTTGATGTTGATTTATTGATATATACTTAAGACGATTTCCTCGGAACTGCAGTTGCGGCACTCCGAGTTCTGCATGATGGACAACCTGTGACGACAATTGAAGATACACAAATATAGACTGTCCGCGCTTGATAATTAACCGTCGACTCACTTCGAGTTGATGCCAACGTTGACCTATACAATAGTATTGATAAGGGCATCAATATCGCCGGCTGTTTCGGCAGTGAAATACTTCTCATCGTTGAAGGTTGTGAACTGTAAAAGGAGAGGCATCAGTTTTAGAATCGAACATGAGGGAGATTCGTACCGTGGCGGCAGTCAAGACGGTCTTGTTACGCACTGACACCCACCCAGCGGGGATGGGCGCTGGGTAACTCTCCCAGCTGATAGGGTCATGTTCGTACTCTTTCGTAGCCGGAATGATAGGGACAAAATCTTTTTGGCCGCTATTCCACCCCGCATCTGAACAGAGGCAAGATTGGAGGCGCCTTTGAAGCTGGCAATGTACGTGACTGTAATCGACTGTGCGGGAGCATCGACAGAGAGGACGAGGAGGGGGTGTTTGTCTTTACGCTGCTTCGATAAAGTCTGGGTTGTTAAAACATCTTCGACGATGAGAGGTCCTGGCGCCGCATAGATCACCATTCCTGGCGTGATATTTTCGACATTGACTTGAGAGCGGGACATTGTGTTAATCCTGTTATTCGATTTCTTGTCGATACTTGCTTCCGCGAAGCTGGATTTATACCAGCAAGTAGGGCGTCCATAATGACAGTATGGACTTGTTTGCAGGCACATAAACTCGGAGAAAAGCAGTCGGAACGTAGAACAATACTGTTTCAAATGCGTCGAAAAGGCAAGAAAATCATTTTTGTGGCTGGCCAGCAGGGGGAATACATCGACCGTGTTATTTTCGGAGTCAACATAGGGACATATGAGCCAGGGTTTTCTGTCCAAAGTCAAACACTGTGATGGCAGGGGTAATGCTATGATAGGATACATGAACAGTTAAAGGACAAAGGTGGCACAGTGCGGTATTGGAAGACATTTGCGTTTGCGTGCCGTGCTCGCTCCAGAGAGCTAGGCAGCTACTGATAGAGCGCATGACTCGCTCGGATAAACGTCAGGTCGTGGCGTGCTGTTTTAACGAAGAGAAACTTTAGGAAGATCGTGTAAGTATGTAGACCAAGCAAGGAAAGGAAAAGCTTACGAGCGATCAATTTGATCAATTCTCGCACAAAGCTGTCACGGGCCGTCAATTCTCCGCGATCACAAAAAGAACGACAAGTCATGCCCTACCATCACCAGTCCAGTCCACTGTCCAATTCATTCCTTCCCAACCTTCGTACCTTCAACCTATCCGACATTTCAATCAGATTTCACACAGCCCAGCAATCAGATTTACCCTCACCAATTTATAGCCGCTATGGCTGCGGAAACTCTGCTTGATTCCTTTCGTGTTGTGAAACGAATCGCAGCTGGAGGTTTTGGTATGTGTATTGTACTTGAATTGTTTACAACCTCTGTGATCCTCAGAGAATGAGCCTATAGGTATTGTTGATGAAGGAGTTGATCATAACGACCAGAAAGTCGCTATCAAGCGTGAGCTCGCATCTAACAAAGTGTCCAGACCAATCTTGGAGCACGAATACCATGTTTTAAAGAGCCTTGCGGGCCACAACTGTATACCTGACGTCAAAACCTACGGAATTCAGGGAAATTTCAATGTTCTAGTCATGGATCTTCTTGGTCCAAGTTTGAGCGATCGTTTCCGAGATTGCGCCAAAAGATTCACTCTCAAGACAACTGCACATTTAGGCATCGGAATGGTAAGTCATATTGCTGATCATCCTGTGAGCATATATCAATTTACTAGCTCTTGCATACAGCTCGATGCTATAGAGCACATACATTCTCGCGGCTTCATCCACCGCGATATCAAACCAGAGAATTTTCTGCTCGGCCTTAGGGCTAAATCTCATATCGTCCACCTAATCGATTTTGGGCTCGCTCGACCATGGAGAATGGTGACACCTGGCACTCGTTTCCCATCCTTGTCTGTAAAAGAAGACATAGGCGTCATTGGTACCTTGCCCTATGCGTCTCAACACGCTCATCTAGGACTAGGTGTGTTTGTCTAGCACGTTTACTCTGTTTTTTTGCAGTGACCATCCAAATGTAGAACAGACGCGGCGAGATGACCTGCATGCCTTTACGTATACACTTCTTCTGTTCGCTCGAGGTGGTCTCCCTTGGGACCATATTCGAGGAGGAACTCGAAAACACTGCGCAAGACGTATTCTAGAAAAAAAGCTCTCATGGACTCCTACACGACTTTGTAAGGGCCTTCCAGACGAGCTCGAAGAGTTGGCTACCCACTGTCTGGGTCTCGGCTTAAACGAGAGTCCTGATTATCACCTCCTGCGTGTAAAATTAGATACTCTAGCTAACCGGGAGGGATGGATCGCCAACCCGGGATTCGAATGGGACGAATCAGGTTGGGAAGGTGAGGACCTAATCGGATATACACATATAGGTGCTTAAAATTTTCTATGGTAGCATCTACGACATCCGAAGTCGAGATAAGACCTTTGGACCCGCTTCCTAACGTCAGTTTGAAGCAGGGAGACATCGTGCTTTTGAAGATAAGCCCCGAGAAGACCCTCGACTACGAGCCTGTGCCTCGGGATTTGGACCCAAGTTTCTTTCCTCACCAGATTGCTAATGCTCGGGAGGATAAGATTCCATTTCGCCCCGCTGTCATACGCCAAATAATATCTCAGGAGAGTGACCCTATGTATTTCAAGCTACAGGTTTTCCCTCTCACACAGCGAAACCTGAGTGAACTTTCCAGACGCCGTAGAGGCTGCTTTCGCCCTGTTGAGATGCTTGTCGAGGTTTCATCAGGGCACCAGCAACGTTTTGGTGGTGTCCACATATACACCACCTCTCTGTTGCCTCCTTTTCATGTAGAATATGAGCAGGCAAGTCTTCATCTAGAATCACTAAGAAGTCGACACGTTACTTAATTTCTCCATGTATTTAGGCGTCAAACATTAGCGCCTGGCTATCGCTACCTAACGAAGTACTGAAGCACCTTGAATCTGATTTAGCATGTGTTCCAACTCCATACTCACTCGTGTACGACTCTGATGATGAGGATACCCGCTCTATTCGACGGCGCCTACCAAAAATATGGTCTTCAGGCAACTATGTCACGGAGATACGACCATGCAGAGCAACTGATCTTATGGGAACCACATCAACACCCTTTGGAAGCATTAATGGATGGATTCCAGACATGTTGTACGTGGAAGAATTACGGCACCAGGAGAATGGGGGAACTGGGTGAGACCAGTCTGCTAGTGTCGATTTTTTGTATCATAATGTTGAAACCATCTTTAGGGTCCTTGGTGACTCCGACTCAGACAGCGACTCAGACGAGGATACAGAATTTTGGGACTGGCCTCGAGCAGTAGACAGGCGCCTATCGTGTACATGCACCGCAGTGATAGACTCTACGTCAGGATAAAGTTCGAAACAGTCAGAAGACCGCCTCATCCCAACCTCATTCATTTAAGAGTCATTACAAAAAGTCATGATTCCACGAAACCGTGACGCCTTAGCGGCTAATCTATCGGGTTTGGATTGATTCTCGATATGGATATTCTCATATTTATATGTACTTGTTAGGATTCATAGAACGCATCAATAACCAACCAACGGTCGATAGCGACAGTTTGATTACAACCTCCACACTGAGCGCTCAGAAGTATGATTTTCGCTTTTACTTTCACGGGCCTGATTTCGACCGGAGTCGTCTAGTTGACTATCCCCCATCCCTACATCGTCATTGTGACTAATACTCTACTCCTCGCTCCAGATTGATTCACGAAAGTGGGTTTGTTGTATGTGTTTTACAGTTATGCTTGTCTCTAACTATCTTACTTACCTTGTGCCTCTCGTTTACTATTCTTTGAGTCGGATAGACATGATGCGAAGAATCTGCGCCTGACTTGCAAACATCTAGGGGAATGTCTCGAGAGTGCACTTCTGCACACTCTGTGTATCGAGATCACTGGAGCATATGCAGGGTAAAAAAAAAAAGACGTGTTACGAACTATGGCCATTAGAGGAACTCAGTATGTTATTTCCCGGGCGACTCGTCATCTTATCTTGAGGTCTCTTTCACTTCTGTGGCAAGAGGCGTATATATCGCTAGCACCGGCACCATGGAGAAGATTCATACTGCTGTAAGTCTGTAAGAGTTGCCCATTGAAGTTTGAATGACTTCAATGGACCGGGCACCCCTTCAACAAGTTCTGGATTTAATTGAAAACTTCACGGTCTTTGGTTGGCGGACATACATATTTGGCAGGGCTCATCCCTCATCTTCATCCGCGTCCACGTCCGCATCCACTCTCCGGTGTCCCTTGCCTCCTTGCTTAGACGATCGGAGGGCTCAATAATGGGATGTACCATAAGTGGGACGTCATCGTAGGAGAAAGGTTTCGGTGGGAGTGTAGTGTATACAGTCAGTATTCGGACACTCCTTGGAGCCTACTCCGTAGAATGGGCTGCAGCTGAAATGCGTTGTATGCGTTGACCGACGACATGATGCATGCATTCAGCACGCCGCCGTGTGCGACATCGATGGATGTACCATCCGAGTCCAAGTCCGAGTCCCGACGAGATTTCTATTCTCATCAGCTGGGTTGTTCTTCATGAGCATTTTCGAAGGAGAATCCACAACAACCTTCAAAAACCCATTTGAAGATTTACAGTAAGTCAAATAAAAAATCCGTGATTGGCCAGCTCTTCCATTGTTTCTTCACTGACCATGATCATGATCGAAACAGGATAGTTCAGGTGACAATTAAGTACTAGAAAAGGGAGGGTCTTCTGGACAAATGAATGTAATTCTTCTCGGGTACTCCACCTATATGATAAGTAAATACTTGAAAATGAAGGATTTAAATGATTGTAAATGATTTCCGGTACTCTACCCATTGATTCCTCCACTACGCTGCGATAACCCACCATCGTCTGTAATGCCACCAAAAGCTGTGGGTGCCAGTCCCAGAATCCATGTACGAGCTCCACGCTCGATCAATTATTATCCGCCGTAGAAAAACCTACATCAACCACCGCCCGCAAGCGATCTCCGTAACGTATCGTTCCCCACAGCAGACTGAGTAAAAGCAATCAGCTATATTCTCTGAGAATCAAATAATGCTTGCTTACATGAATCCTATCCACGCTAGAACCGCCGCGACCGTATTAGTCACGACCACGCCGTACGTATTGATCATGGGAAGAACACCGGCAACGGCTAATGCTATTATGACTGAGCGAATGCCACTGCAAATTTGGGATATGAGAATGATATTAAATGGTTAGAGCTTAATTCCCATAGTAGATGGGCGTCTATGTGGAAGTTTGGGAGGAAGGAAGGAACATACTTGTTGGCTGCGCTTACTTCAGCGCTTCGGGAATGCATTAAATCTACAATGTATGCCGCCGATGGACTAAGCACGAAATCGACCTAGGTAGTGCGAAGAGCATGAAAGAAAACGCGATATCAGTTAGTCAAGAATTTAGATCCTGTTGGACTTGGGCTGGACTAATAAAGCGCTGGAAATAAATTGGACTCACACCAAGTCCGTTCAAGAATAGACATATAAGATTTAAAACCAGTCCCACCCTTCCTGCAACATATGCTGTTAATAATCCAGAACCCAGGATTGATAACGGGACGAAGATAAGAGAGCCAATCAGTGCCCCTCGCAGCCTATCCTCCGGGTACCACGCCCCGCCTCGCGATTTTCTATAGTAAATAACAACCTTGTCAGAGATGATGCCAGACAGAGGGGCTCCGACTAAACAGAAAATGAATACGTAGATTTCTTTGACGAAGGAGATCAGACTTACTCATGTTCCCAATACCGCATGGTAGGAAGCAGGCACCGATGAGAGCTTCGTTGGTGATGTTGTATTTTGCACCCTGCGAGGATGATCAGTACCTGGCAGCTTAGGGAAGCCTATATGCCTACGATGGTATATGCAATCGGTACTAGCAGCACTAATAAGTGACCGGTAACCGATTAGCGCCTCCCTTTAGTAAGAACTATGATCTCGTACCGAAGTCCGTTAGCAAGGTAAACAGCCCTGCCATAGTCTAAGTTTCTATCAGCAAGACCATGGAGAAAAATATTAGAGGAAGCGACAACGCACAACAGCCAGCAAGTTCGGGCTTCTCATTGTCCACAGAGGTGTAAAGGGATTAATCAAGACCGGTCTCCATGTCGGAAGCGAAGTAGGATCGGCCTTGTCCACCCCTCGCTCGCCAGGATGATACGTCTCTGGGAATATAAATAGAGCAACGAAGAAGATCAGGAGGCCACACAGCCCAAGCCACATCTGCATGATACGCCACGAGAAGTAGTGCGCCGTGATGCCTAGAGGTATATAAATGGATCATATGAATTGATATCCATTGGCAAGCTATCAGATATAGTGTTCGTACCTCCAGCGAGGGCGCTAACGCGGGGCCTAATAGTACGGCCTATACCGAAGTAAAATAAACTATACTGTAAATGGCATGGTCCTAGGTCTTCCAAGATACTGCTGACTGAACTCACCGCGAAGAAAATGCCCATAGCTTGCCCTCGTTCTTCAAGCTTGTAAATATCCCCAATGACGCCCGATCCGACAGCCAATCCTGGAGATGCACCAAGTGCTTGAACGATTCTCCATACCATGAGTTGTGGTATAGTTTGCGCCGAAGCAACTCCCATGGATCCTATGAAAGGAGGGGTGTTCCGACGAGGTATACGGGTTTTCTGCCATCTGAATCCAAGTATCAGTCTCGTGAGAGATACAGTTGTAACTCGAATTCGTCTTACAGAAACCCGAGTATGTTGCACCCAGGAGAGGGCCTAAAGACGTGGCCAATATTGACACACTCACAGCCCAACTGGAAATATAGTTCGACATTCAGAAAACCAAAATCTTATGTGATAACCTACCTGACCATGATCGCATTCGAATTCAAGTCTTTTGCGATTTGTGGGATGGAAGGAACGAATGACCCCGAGACAAACACTGGTAGAAATAAGCTGTTGGTGTCCCGCAAGCTTCATAAAAAAAAATCGTATGGTCTGGAGAGGACGTACGAGGTAGAAGACCCGTAGCGGAGACAATGGCAAGAATCACTCGCTTTTGGGCTGGTTTGAAACGAAGGTACACGTCCTCATGCTTGATCTTGACGAGCAAAGGAGTTGCCTCAGAGTCATTACCAATAGTCTGCATCATTCCTTTGCCTTTCGCGCTAACTGGAGGGGATCCAAATGAAGAGTCTTGAAGGTCTACCAAAGGTATGCAAGGAAGTCGAGAAAAGAAAAGAATGAGGCGCAAAATCGGCATTCGTTTACTTATAATTGACTTAGTGGCCTGTCAGGATTTGGTTAGGATTGTGACGATAAATTGCGAACGATTCATACTCGATTAAATCGAAGCATCTCTATTTACGGCATTCCAATTTCCAGGATCTAAAGATACTGACCGGATGCAAGTACATATTTTGACGTTAACTTCCGTATGACCCGGTATGTGTCGGTCTTATTGGCTTGGAAAACGATCACTAGTGCTTTCCCTCAGAGCATGAGCCATTAGGTACCCAGTTTGCACTCAGTACTTTATTCTAATAATTGCAACGTTATGCTAAAGCGAACATGCGACACACTAGTGCAGAGCATCTTCTCGGTCCAGGAGGATACTATCAATAGCATTTATGACAAGAGCTGCTCGGCTGCACAGAATGCTCGTTGTCAAATCTCCTTGAATCGTCATACATTATTTTAAACGCTCATCGTCAGCATTGGAGGCTTATCAAAATGTTCAAAAAACTGAGGCTTGTGCAAACTTGAACCTGCTGTACCCGTTATGATCTATATAACAATTGGTGTATTGATCTGTGAATACAACACTACGTAGATAAGAATAGAATCTAACTTAAGCAAGGTATGACATCATTTTCCGGAAAAAATAGAAAGTTGTATGCCGTGAGATTTACTTATCACCATCACCATAACCCCAAGATAATCACCTTCCTCAGCATCACTTGTACTCTAGAAGTTGCTGTTATGGTTTGATTGGCAGTATTCATCGATGTCTGGGCCGTCTTTGATTGGCCCTTGCCTCATTCTGAACCTAAGATAAGTTTATCATCGGTCATTTCAAGGAGAATTCGACACCGAGGATGAATATTGGGATCGAGGGATTTCTAGACTCAATATTGGCAACATTATTCTACAGGTAGATACTCACGAATTAGACTATCAATACGTTTTGGCTGGGCCAGAACCCAAGCACGAATGAGCAGAACAATGAAATGCTAGTCGGGCCGATCATTGTTCCATAATAAACAGCCGGAACAATGCCGTGGTGGCGTGGAAACTACGTGATCTGTTGATAGTCTGACCTGCCAGGTCACAGGGTTTCTGATCACGACAGTCGTGACTTTCACGCCCCCATTCCCCTCCCAATATCCCCCCCTGCCTCTACCCCAGAGCTTCCCCTGAATATCTCCCTTCTGGGCCCTTATTTTCAAGGTATATCCTGCTGGCTGGTTATCATACGAGCCTGTTCCAACTTTCCGCTTTTTCTAGGCCAAATATCAACCAGGCGAGACGTAGAATACTGTCCATATCTACCTTCAACGGCGTCAAAGTCCAACTTTCAGGCATACACACAACTCGTAGCGGCCATATCGTCTACAAACACATCAAACAGCACCAGATAAGCGGTTTTATCAAGAAAGTCACCCAATCAGGACGAAATGGCACCGACGCCCACAACTCACGATCCAGCCTTGTCCCACGGAGCTCCTTCTGCCCAGGGAGCACAGGCCCCAGCAAATCCGCCCCCAAACATCACCCCGGCCGACATATCTGGCATGCAGCTCAATGGTCTTGATCAATCCCAGATCATGAACCTTCTCCGTTCATTGCCTGGCATGTTTACAGGCGGCAAAGTGAGTGCCCGATTTCCTTGGCGATTGCATCGTATCTCTTGTTCGTTGTGCGCACTGTCGACGGTGCTGTTTATCACAGTGACTGTTGTGGTTTGGGGATGAGGGCTGCATTGCGTGGCTTTCTGTTAATTAATCTACACGTGACTGTCGCGACAGAGAGCACGAGCGCGTCGTAAGCAGTCACGAGGAGCAAGGAAGGCACTCGACGCTGCGGGTCAGCACCTCGTAGGCTGTCGAAGTGTCTTTTCCTAATTGTCTTTGTGGGAGGCGGTATCATGCGTTATGCTCAAAACTCCAAAATATGAAAGCAGTCTCTTTCAGAAACTGACCATTACTTTTCTTCGCAGATCCCAGACCAAGGACAAGGCAATCCGAAAGAGGATGCCGCACAAACGCTGTCCAACCTCGCACAAGCCTCAGCACCCTTCGGGCAACACATGCCCATCCACTATCAAACCACCGCTGCTGGCGGTCTTCCCGGGATCAATGACCCAGGCCCGTCCTCTCACCCCCGCGGCCCCCAAACCTCGGCCAGCTGAGTGCTGTCGCAATGCAAGCTGCCCCAGCGCCGATCCAGCACCAGGACCAGCAGCCTGGACGCCAGGATGATGGTGAACAGGCGGGAAATACTAGCATCGGTAGTCCCTCTACCAAGGACGGCGAGAATGGTACCGGGGAGTTCGCCCAACCACCTACGAACGCTCCTACTGGCGGCCGTCGTGGCGGACGCAGTGCCACCATGGGAAGCGACGAATGGAGCAGACAGAGGAAGGACAATCATGTTCGTGCTTTTTACGTCTTTTGGTTGATTCTTCTATTCCTGACGATGTTTATTGTTTATTTGTTTTTCTGTGATGCAGAAGAGGTCGAGCGTCGGCGCCGCGGAAATATCAACGAAGGGATCAACGAGCTGGGCCGTATCGTACCGAGCGGATCGGGCGAGAAAGCCAAGGGCGCGATCCTCTCGCGCGCCGTGCAGTACATCCACCATTTGAAAGAGAACGAAGCGCGGAATATCGAGAAGTGGACGCTCGAGAAGCTCCTCATGGACCAGGCGATGGGGGACCTGCAGGCGCAGCTCGAGGAGATCAAGCGGCTGTGGGAGGAGGAGCGCATGGCGCGCACGAGGCTTGAGGCGGAGCTTGAGGTGTTGAGGAACATGAATGGTGTGGGCGCTAGCGGGGCGAGTGGCGCGGGATCGGCGTCGGCGTCGGCGGCCAAGGAAGAGAACGCTGCGGGCACGAAGAGGAGGAGCACGGATGGTACTGAGGCTGCCGGTCCCAATGCTGAAGGTGCCAGTAATCCCAATGCTGAAGGAGAACGAGACGGGAAACGACAGAGAACTGAGTGAAGGTGATGATGATGTTTTGATTTGAGGGGTTTTATTATCCTTCTCTTTCATTATGGTCTGCGCATTATTCCACCCTTCCCACTCAGCTGTCTTTGTTTCTTTTTTTTTATGTGTTTATTTTTTTCTTAGTCCACAGTCTTTGAGCTCCGTATGTTTCTCTTCGATGACTTCTCCCGCCTGTTGCCCTCTCGAGGTCGAATTTCATGTCGATATCGAATGTACCAATTCTGCCTGAATCCTCTCACTTTTCTTTCTCTTTTCTTTACCGTATGTTTCCCTTATTCTCCTTTCGTCTTTTGCCTATCGCGTTGAATCTCTCCCGATTTTCACGCATTCCTTCATGCATATAAGGACATAACGACCACGAGGGTCGTGTAGCTCGTCTTTCGCTTCTCTCTCCAATCCTCTTCATGTTCATGTGGCGAGTGGACCTGCTTTATTAGATCCAAGTACGTAGTCTTGCCCAGTGGCAGATTACTCTCTCCTTCAGCCAGTCTTCTTTCTTTTTCTTGTATATTTTAGTTCTATCCGACCTTCGAATATGTCTGTCAAATAAATATGATGATGATATCATTGATATTGACAAACCATCGCCTCTTCATCAGACCCTGTTGACCGAAAGAAACCACTGTCCGATTGCATTGGGGACAGGATAGCCCCCTTTTTTTTTCAGGAGCACTCCATTCATGTAGAGTTGTAGATTGTATGGTCTACCCAATTAATGGATAAGCACATGCCTACATTTTTGGAGTACGAGCCTATCAGGGTCTGGCCTTTGGCCGTTTCTCTGAGGATTGCGCACAGTCCGACATAACGTACAGCCCACCACCACCTTTTATTTTTTGCTGAATGGCGTTCCACGGGTCCCGGTTTCAATTAGTTCCGTATGGTACGTATACTTTGTACGATGTTCTATTTTTGGAGGTTCGGTGGTGCCTGCCAACGTTAGTGCTAGGCGTCTAGATTGGTGGCTTGTTTGAACCTGTCATAACCCATTACCCCTCGGTGGATGGTCCGGGTTATGGGTTATGGCAGTTTATGGGTGGTGTAAATTTCGGTTTGGTGGCGGCTTACACCTATGGGTTACTACAGGTTATGCAGGTTATGGGGTATCACAGGTATGGGTTATGGCAGGTTCGACTGTATTGAGATTTTCGGTGCCGCCACTCGAGTGAGTCGCGACCGGCGATTCAATAGCAATTTTAGTGGCGTAGTGGCGTTTGTGGGCGCTGTGGTCACATCAGCAAGTCTTCATTGGCGCAAGTATGTCATTGAACAACGGACGTCCCTTGGACGCCCCTTTCTTTTTCTTTTCTTTTTTCTTTTCTATTCTATTACTTATTATGACAGAAAAAATGGACGATGAAGATACCTAGTTACGGAAGGTTAAAGGAGATTCATCATGAACGCGTATCCCTGAGATCTGGCCCAGGGAAAGAAACCGGGAAAAAGCCCGTACTTCCTTACATAAATCAAGAATCTTCCGGAGATCGTGGTTTGAGAAGACAGACACGGCCGCCATCGTCCACGTTATAGCTCTTCTCCGGTGTCAGCGTCTCTGCGAACAGTCCACGTTACGGCGTGTAAAGTCGGTGACCGAATGAGACCAAAAGGGGATGTGTGTCCAGTTTATAAATAGAACAACTAGGGATGGAGGTGCGACTCAATTGCAGCAAGAGAAACAACGACCACGAGTTTGTGCCAAGATTCAGCAAGATGCGGTAAAGGCGGATGACGCTTTTGAGATGACCTTAAGTATTCGAGATTACGACCTTGTGTATCTGTTTGGAACCTGGATGCAATCTAGCGAATACGCTGCGACATTGGACTAAGTATCAAAGGGTTTAGGGAAAATAACAAGTGTTTCAAATTCAATTAGAGCATGTAAGGTGTTTACGAGGTACACAGCACATAAAGACGAGTGCGATAGAAAAAGAGGGTACGTTTAAGGATTTTGGATATCTCGTAAGGTCGATGCCTACCAACAAAGGAACGGCCGAAATAAATACCCCACATTCTTCCCCTTATCTTTTAACGACTCTCGAACTCGATATGGGTGTACATCGAGCCTCGAGTTAACCAGGGTGTATTCACGACAGGATGTCGGATTCAGGCTGCTGGAAGAGAGGACGAAATAAGAGGGCTCTGTGGACAACTTAGGTTTAGTGAGAGCCCTTGGAATATTTTGAACAGAAGGTGCCATGTCGAGAACTCGAAGGTGTGATGAAAAGTTTGACAGGGTGGGAAAAGAAACTATTTATATTTGAATGTTATTTAGGGCAGGTCAGCGACCGTAGTGAATCAGATCACAAGCATTCTCAACAAAAATGGGTTCTCAATCGGTGGATTGCTCACCCACACTTGACCAATTCTATGCTTTTGCCTTCATGAAAATAATATACCGTCTGAATTATTTGGCACTCATTTTTGTATCTTGCAGCTTGCTCGTCGTGGGCACTAATCGGACCGATATCTTACTTGGCCATGTTTGCCAACGGCCTTTGTAAGTCAGTAATTATCGCGTGTTTTCGTTGAATTTGTTGCAGGGTCCGACAGGGGCGCAATTGCATTTTTCTGCTATCCTTAAGCGAGGCGCACGCTGTAAGCCACGTCGATCCCTTCTTTGTACACGACGATTAGCAGTAAAATGCCACCGTCCGAATTTTTGCGTCAGCGCAAACCTACTCCAGCACAGTCTGAGCCAACGACCGCTGAGTCATCGACGACAAATGCTGATCGTAATTCAACCGCAGCCAAGGAGGAGATCGTATGGGGAAAACACCTTCAGGAGAAGGCAAGTTCGTTAGATATCGATGGTGTCGTTGACTATGTATTGAATTGTCCAAATCGTTCTAGTCTTTCGTGTGCCAACGACTCAGGACGTTTTGACCACACTTTTCCATCCCGGTTATCCTAAAAGTCATCTTGATCTGCTGAACTTGGGACTTTTGGGCCTGCAGATCGTTCTCTATTTTACACTCTCTCGCAAGGCTGCTCAAATTTTCTTCTTCTTCTACTTTGCATTCTGGCGCGCGGCATATGATGCAGGTCTTGGATGGGTACTCACCAAGCAAAGTAAGAAGAAATGGATCGAAAGAGAAGTTCAGAGACGCGGATGGCTTGATGAGAACAGGCGCCCTGCTGTTAGAAACTGGATCAAGAAACAGCTTGTTGATAAAATGGGAAAGGACTATTCATTCGATGTAAGTCGGATCCAATAATCAGTGAACAAAATGGGGTATCGTTTTTGACATGCGATGCGTTTTTGAAGGAACTGCCATTGCAATACAACACCTGGCTCTTGTTTCGTCAGGCTGTGGATGTAATCCTGGTCAAGTATGTTTTTCCCTTGTCACACGACCTCTCATATCCGTATATTTCGTGACGCTGAATGTATCTTTTCTGTATGAAGTGATTTCCTGTCCTACTGCATGTTCGCTTTCTCATGCTTCCGGGTTCCAGAAGATTTATCCGTAGCTGTTCACGTTATGAGGTACATTATACTGTTACCTATCCTCTCGCCCCGTGTACAAGTTTTAATAATGCAATTTGACAGGTGGGTTGGTGGTATCGCACTGATCGCATTCAACTTATGGGTTAAGACCGAGGCCCATAACGTAGTCAAGGATTATGGCTGGTATTGGGGCGACTGCTTCTTCCAGCGCGGAGCTTTGGTCTTTGATGGCGTATTTGAATTGGCGCCTCACCCCATGTATTCTGTCGGTAAGCTTATCTGCTATCTTTCAAACGGGGAAAGAATGCACAAAAACATCTAATCGGACCAACTTTCTGTTCCTTTTCTTATTTGTTTTGACAGGCTATGCTGGATACTATGGCCTGTCTCTCATCTCCGGAAGTTATGCGGTGTTGTTCATCAGTCTGGCCGGCCACGCCGCTCAGTTTGCTTTCCTCGTCCTGTTTGAGAACCCGCGTAAGCTCCAAGAGATCTTTTTTGGTTGAAAGTAGATTGATGAAAGGTTTCTTGCTTTCACAGACATCGAACGATTTTACGGCAAGCGCAAGGCCATCGCCAAACGTATCCCACTTTTCCCATCTGAGCAAGGCAAAGCATCCGAAGGGTCGAGCATCGGGCCATTGAGCAACGACACGCCTGTTGCACCAACCAGTTCCTGTCTTTCGACGCCTGCAATTACCGAGGCGGAGACGGCCACAGAGACGGACCTTGAGACAGAGACAGAGGTGGATGACGAGATGTCATCGCTGGCAGCCGTGAAGGCGGGTAGATTCCCGAATAAACACAAGGCGCCCAAAATGTCGAGGCACATGCCCAATTATTCTATGGACAGCACCATCTCTTCTAACGGCGATGTTGAAAGTCTTAGTCTGAATGCGGGTTCAAGCCCGAGGAGCATCAACACCGTCGCCTCGCAGAGGAGGAAAACGTTGTCCCAACACGATCTTCTCAACAAGTATTTCAGACGCGATGCCGTGGTTTTACGGAATGTGGACCTTCTCAGGTGAGGCTGCACGCGCAGCTATTATGCCACCACATTGCTATGAACCTTGTTGATAACTTACGATTGTTCCGGACGATTACAGAGCTACAGATGCCATGCTCGTCCTCATTATCGTGTATGGACTGGCCGTTTCCTTTTTGCCCGACTTGTCTCCCAAGAGCTCCCTTGTCCTTCACTTTGTCCACGCTCTGGCGTGGTGTGTCCTCCACTACTTTGGACTGGGGTTGCTCCTTCGCGCACAGAGTGAGAACAAGTTCCTCGTCAGGCATTATCTCAAGAACTATCATTACGATTATGCCCAGAAGGACGGTGGTCAAATCGCCGTTATCGAGGCTTTTTCCAACTGGAAAGCGATTTATAATCTGAGCATGTGTATGACTTACGGTGCGTGCTCCATTTTCCTAACGATGCCCATGCAGCACGGTTCTGAATATGTAACTTCCAGTTTCTTGCCTCGGTGTTGCCTGGAAGGCTTATAGCGTGCCATATGATTGGACTGTGGGCAATGAACTTCTTCGACATACTATCGGCGCCGTATGTTTCGGTCATCACCGCCTTGCTGCCAGCATCGCGATCGCTAACTGATCGTTCTAGATCCTCATTGCTCTACACGTCTGGGCAACAATGGAATCGTACGAAGTGTTGGGTATTTTCGGTGCGTTGAAGATGCTCGTTGTACCTTCCTTCTATGTATCCAATTGACGAATGTTACGTTATGTTTCAAGGCTGGTTCTTTGGAGACTTCTTTATGGAAGAATTCCCTGCCCATCTTGAGTATACAGGCATCTATCGGTTAGTCTTTCAGCCGACACCCGCATCGATCAACTTATGATTAATCCGCTCTATCACTGTCGGTCAGATACTTGAACAACCCCGAAGCCATGGGAGGAGCAGGCTACTTTGGATTGGCATTAATCAGTGGCAGTAAATTGGTACTCGCACTGGCCGTGATTCGCCATCTGGCGAACTGGTGGTTCCTTAGCAGCGTGGAACAGTACGTCTCTCCCCTCATAGATATATTTTCACACGGCAACTACCAAATCTGAACATCGCCTTTAGTCCTCACATGCGTAAATTGTATGGGGATTCTCTCCGTAAGGATGCAGGGTTTGTCAAAGTTATGAAGAATGTCGCTAGCAAGAACGCGAGGCTTCTCGAATCTCGTGCGGGTAGGCACGCGCCAGAGCTCAAGAGGGTCGCGAGAGAGGTCATCGGTACATTTGACAAGGTTTACGAGGAGACTGCGGATGCTGTTGAGGACTTCCTAGCCAGATGTAAGTGTAAAACCTTAATGCGTCTTTTTTTTAAAAGAAAAGTGACACAACTGACCGTTGCCGACTTGTCTTCTCTTTTTCTTTTCCCCCTCTTTTTCAGCGGCGCCAAGGATTTCGGAGGTTGTTCAGGACACGAAAATCCTCCTTCGCCAATCGCGAGAGAAATTAGTGATCACGTGTGTAGTTCTCGCTTCTCTTCACCCCACACGAGTCGCGCCCCTTGCTCACACCTCGCTGCCATTTATTCTGTCATTTAGTCGTGTCGCAAATGATATTTCATCATATGATACCTCCAAGTATCAAGTGTCGGTAGTTCCGAGCTCGACAACTGGAAAACTTTCGTTCTATTTGGGTGAACAAATCACGATCAAGTGGCAGGCTCCCCACAAACACTCTCGCAAAGACTGGATTGGTCTGTACCGCGTGAGTCGGCTGGTTACATATATTTCCCTACTCGTTTGACAGGGTCCATTTCCACTAGATTGGTGCCAATAAGTCGAAGCAAGTAACGAAAACTTCATCGATGGGCATGTGGCTTCCGGTCCACAACGAGGAATGGGACGGGGACGTGCCTCTCGGTTTTGACAGGGCTCCGAGTCCCCATCGCGACGCTGAGAAAGGCACCATAACCTTCAAGGGAAACACTCTTCCATGGCTTGTTGGGCGCTATGAGGTAAATAGTTTCCAGAAATCTTTGTTCCATTTATTGATCCAAAAATGCGCCATTGCAGGTTCGATATCACCACGACGGAAAATACAATGTCATGAGTATGGACGGGCCGATTGAGATTTACGGCAAGTACTTGCTCTCTTCAATGTTCCCGCAGCTTATTGAAGATCGATCCTTCAGTTGACAAACCGGAAGAAGTAGATTTCCCCACCGTCAGAGAACTGCTCAAACGCATCGTACCTTTATGCCTCGATGAAGATCCTTCCCTCATACCTCTATCCTGCAAGACATTCAAAAACCTCTCACAACAAGACGGCGATCTCCCTCTTCACACGTCGGACACCCTTTCGAACTCCGGAATACTGGAAACAGACACAGAGCCAGATCACGAGGATCGCGATCCAGACGACTTTAGTTTCTGGTCAGAACGCCAGGCCAAGCGAATATGCTCCGCTATCAAGCAGATATTCGACGTAGAATATGCACCGGAGGTCATTGTAGCCGACGCTAACCTGACGACGCTGGCGAATCGAATATTGGTGTCTAAAGAGATATTATCCTCCGGTCCCTGATTTCCGACATTCCGACGGCAATTTGGATCAATTGGTGCCGACACGTTATGACCCACTTCGGTCACTTACATTTTCCAAATTTGCGCCATTTTCTATTTCTCTACATGTTTTTTCCTCTACTTCATTCCCTTTCCAATGTGTTGTCAATTTGGGTGGTATATCCTCAATTTAATACTGTTCAAATTGTCCTTCTCGTAGATTACGATAACACATTCGTCAAATCATGTGCGAGCATCGCTTGCAAGTTGACACTTCTTACACGGACTATAGCGCCCACTGGGAAGATCTGTCAGTCTTGTAACATCATTGAATACTGCAGAATGAATATTCTGGGTTGCGGTCATTTGTGAGGCACGATTTCGCCGTGAGCACAGCCCAGATTTGCAGATATGCATAAGTTATGATGACCTTTTGAGCACACAATCCCGAAGATAGTGTGTGAAGCTCTTCACAGGTTGTGCATCAGATCTCTTGATCTGACCACGAGTTACATTGTTGCGAAAGTACCATCACGGTCACCTTTTGACAAGAGATAAAAGATCAAGCAATCACAGCTCATGCACAGGTTGCCCGGGTGGAAACGAACGATACAGATTTTTGGTTAGAAATTACGCACTACGGATCAGCGGTTATTACTGATCGTGAGGTTACCCAGCGCTAAACCAGAGATATCCCCTTTTACGCGTGGCAAAGCTTATTAATGGCGGGAAAGTACACTGATTGAAGATACTCGTTCGACATCCCGGCAGGTAAGACTATATCGTACACCTCGCTTCAAAGGAGTTCCCCGTTCTATCAAGGACTTAATGAGGGGGTCTCGGAGCCTGTCTAGGTTTGATAAGACTACGCCGGGCATGTCTGTTTTTGGAGAAATGACGTCTTCCTCAACTTCTTCGATCCTGGTCAGTCGGTCGGAGTGTCAGAGATGCCAAGCATATAGTCGGTTTACACTCACCCATGGAGATGAGTTGTGTACATGGTACCAGAAGAAATGACCAGGCTTCGAGGTTCCAACAATATTGATGAGACTGGTGTCGTATTAATGGTCTTACCGATTCCGCGAGTAACGGCTCCAATTTCATCGTCTTTCTGGTACTGGTAATAATGAAAGACTGCATGCGAGCCCAGAGATAGAGTGGTGACGACAGGATGATACCGAGGTCCATCCTCGTGCGGCTAAAGCGAAGGTTACCACTCAAGCCAGCACGTACGTTAAATTAAAACTAACTCACCATGATTCCTTGGCCGGGGAGATACTGGGATTAATTTAGCACCTGTCTACCTTATACTGACATAAGTGCTCGGCGTCACCTCATTCATAATAATATGATTAGGTTCTTCATGAGCTGACGAATTAAATGCGCCAGTTGCTTTGATGCGTGATATAATATCGGGGCTGATTAGTGGCCGTTATCAAGGCACAATTGTGATTTTAAATGGGACCTACTTACTACTTCTGAACGAAAGGTGGGAATGGCTGTGCCACCAATGCACCTTTCGCCGTCATGTCTCCACCTAGAAGGCGTAACACCAAGTTGAACGGTGTGGGATTAATAATAAGATCGACGAACCCCATATCTGCAGGCTTTGCGATGGCAGTTCCGTGAAGATCAATAAATTAGCAATTAGTAACCATCTAAACTATGAAGAAGAAGAAATCAGACAGACCGTCGATTAGAAAGATTTTTCCACTGTGGTTGTGGGGACTCGCGAATCTGTTTTTGATGAACGTTAATGGATTGTTAGCATAAAGTTACACGAAGTCAATTGAGTCTGGAGTCATTACCTTCTGTATTAAGTACTGTTCTTCTTCAGGCTATATTTCGATCTAAGATAGAGTCTAGCAAGGTAATTTGGAAGCCTGGTACACTCACTGATATGAAATCTGGTATATAGAAAGTATCTTCCAGTCCATCAATCTGATACTGAGCCAGTGGGATGGCTACAGTGTCCATTATAGCTAATCCGAGCTCTATCTTATGGACAAAGCTATTCAAGCGAAGGTCAGGAAGGTTGAAGTTGAAGTTTGTTTCAACCTACGTAGTACTTGCTGATGTTTCTACAGTGCATCCCGTGAGAAAATATTCAAAGTCCGCAAATGCGGCAGTCTTCAAATTTAAACCGGCATACAAACTAGGTATATTAATCTTGGCTTTTATCACTTCTACATCAACGGCTGACATAGATTTTGTTGAGCTTTCGATGATTAGGTTTATTACAGACAAGTCTGTAGATGAAAACAGCGGTATCAAAGGTTCCTTTATTACTGAGAGTGGGGCAATATGTTTAGCCTTGCGAACAATCGGGAAACAGCCTCGTGCATGATTTTATTCGTCTCAGAACACGGATTTCGAGTCTCCGATAGAAGGGTAGCCACATCTATTTTGTTTGACCTCGAATTCCCAGGGGCTGATTCTGGTATTTAAACGATTTCAAGGCAGGGAAAAATTCCTACAAGGGTTGATTGATCCAGTAGTAGCTCCAAGTAGAAGCTCCAAAGCCTCTGCTAGTGAGCTCACGTCATTAAAGACTTGTGAGTGCGAAGGGGACTTAGAATCAGTATTCGGACATCGTATCAGCATTCTTTCCCCGATACCATGGCTTGGATACCAAGTTTCCAAATTGTTCGGCTCGTCCCTGAGTCCCTGCTCTCTTCATGGTCACAACTTTCCACGCAACCAGTTGAGTAATCTTAAGTAACACATTGATCTTAATTGTTAAAAAATGTCCATCGGAAACGTGTATTGCCCTTGTCGTGTAGCAGTATCGCCGTGTGACGTTTTGAAAGGAACCGTTAGCCCACTCCACTGTCGCCTCTACTCTGGCTGAACTTTCCATTGAGTCTTCATGACACCGATGTCACTGAGAAAGTCGTCGGTGTTTGGCCGAAGAGAGGCTCGCGGGTCCAAGTAGATCTGGATCATTTACGTATCATGAATACGTCGACCTAAAGCTTTCCTTGTCCTGACTTGAGAGCATTGCCACAGGACTTAATGGGTATGATGCAATTTAGACTTCTGACGGCCACGAGAAACCAGCCAAGAGATCGATTGTTTTGGGGGTTGCTCGACCCTGCAGAGCCGTTGACGTGGACTGGAAAAGCATCGCGGAAACATCCGAAATTAGGATTCAACTTTATTCCATGAACAGCTCACGGTTGCATTGCGAATTAAAAGATTTACATTAATGAGTCCGACCATCTAAATAAATTGAACTGGGTCGTCATTTTGATTCCGGCCTACACGCGTTTTACAAATTAAATTTCCCCGAATATGACCTCGAGACAGAAGAAACGACGTACGCATTAACTGGAGTGTATGCACACGGATAACCGCGTCGGTTACAATTTGCGCAGGAGGGTCGCATCCCATCGCATTTTAATTTGCGACCTAGCGTTCGACATGGATAACTATAGTCAGATACATCTTCGTGATAAATTTTCATTAACCACTTACCTCGACAGAATTGGCAGGCCATCGGTGTTCTTTTTGGTGTTCTTGGGCCATCGTACTGAGACCCTTGGTAAGGCTACCCAGTGGTGAGTGACTATCAGGGACCTCAATTTTGCGGGTCATTTACCTCTGAAGAAGGGTTTACTTGAGAGGATGACATTGACACTTGGAGAGGTTGTTTATGGCGGTCGTTTGTGAATCTTTGGGAGGTTTGTTTATGACGGTCGTTTGTGACTTGCTCACCTTTTATGCGTTTACATGTACCCTTATGTTTGCACGCCTGAGCTACAAGTTTCGCATGGATCAGCATGAAGGGGGTTTATAAATTTCCGTGTGAGTTTATGGTTTTCAATCTACAGCAAACTGAATGAGATCTCTCCAATGGGTGAACCCTATCAGACCCTATCTCATGATTCGGTGTTCAGACTGGTTGGTAAGATTATGTACTCGGTGGCTTCGGAGCCAGTACTTGCGTTTCAACTTAATCTAATCTACTGTAAGAGCGCATCCCTCTCCATTTGGAAGGAACTGGCGCCTACTCTCCAAGTGAATTTACAGTGACCCAATCCGGTGTCCGAGGGGAGTCTAGGGTTATTTGTGTTTTCGAGCCGATATCCGGTAACGTTCACAAGGTGCGCTACATGAGGAAACTCTACGCTGCAGGCAAGGAAGGCATTTTCTTTTTATTTAAATTCTTATATCATCATATATGATAGAATATCTTGAAGTCTGCACTGCACAGCCTATGTATCTCGCATGTCAAGGGCCCCGGGCAGATGCACATCTCTTGTTCGGAAGACAAGGGGTCTCCGATTGTCCCTGGTCAGTTAGTGGTAGATAAAGCGTACGAGCTGCCATTGAAGACCTAGACACGGATGCTGCTCCATTGGTCGATTGTAACTATGAAAGATGAAGTTGGACATTGAAGATGTTTGCTCAAGATGATCGATTCGATGAAGTGTCACCAGACACGACATGTGTTATGAGCTAATAATAGATATTTGTGTGCTTCCATGTTTAAAACTCAAATAATCGTCTAACAAAATAAGTGTACGCTCACGAGGGCTCATGTTTCCAGCTTTGCAGCTACTATACATATAGACATCTCGTGGATCCCGATAAAGGGACTACGGCTCGATATTCAGGTATACAGTCTGCAGGATCAGGAACTTCCTTGCAGTACAAACTTGGTACAACTCATCCTGTCCCAGAGAATGTTTCGTTGATGTACCCGCGGCGAGTGATAAGATTCACGTTTTGGTCGTACTGAAGCTTATTTGACGTACTGTCGATCTCCTCTTTTCCCGTAAATGATACTCTTGTTAGAGCTCAGAGAAAAGCAGTATCAAGAGTGTTACACGTATCTTTACATATAGGGATTTATGGATATCAAGAGGCGTGGTATATCCGCGATGGGTAAGAGAGCCAGTACAAGGATTTTCACTATATACACCATATTTCCCATGATTGAAGTTCAACGTCTCAAGGACGGTGAAAAATACACTGCCAAGGATATAAGTCACTTATAACTCATCGCTCAGACTCATCAGTGAGAGCTCAAATTCTATCTACCTCTTCTGGCCAACATATCTTTCGGTCTAGAACTTCAAATTGTTCAAAGCCGCGAGGCATTTTACCCTGTTTAATTTGTCATGTATGTCAATTATGTCAATCAATTGAATACTCGAACCTCACAATGTAGGCTTGATTTTGGATATTCACGGGGGTGAGAGTTCTATCGATAGTTCTGGTAGTGTTGTGATCTTGATGGGTAATCAGTTTGCCAAGCATCTGTTACACGAACCTGCCCCTGACTTACCATTCACCTACATATATCCAAATCTCACAGGAGTGGGCAGATCTTCGATTTGGTTACGTTTCTGCTGCCCAAATTTTTTCAGTTTTTCATCCTGAGAGACCCTGCTCCATGAGGCTGGATTTGGGGCGGAGTTTATCGAACTTGGCTACAACCACACTGACCAGACTGACTGCGGAACTAGCAGGGAAAAAGCTCAACACGATAAAGAGCCCACTTACTCGGATTTAGATACACAGGATTCCTAGTATCTTTGAGGCACAAATGAATACATCCCGCTAATGATAAATCTGAGTCGGAGCGTGTAGGATACTGCGGCATACTCTCACCCAGAAGCGATTGACATAGAGCATGAACTTCTTAAAGCACCATGTTCCACGGGTTTCTGAAACTCACGCCAATGGTGAGAGCCAAGAGTGATTTAGACAAGTTCTTAAGCAGTTCACAGCGAGGTTAAGACCACATTCCCGGGTCAAAATACCACGATGGTAAGACCAGGTACTACACCGTAGAAATTTACGGTGAAAAATATGATAGAGCAGAGTCAATGCAGTGCTAGTTGCCAAGGTCATGACTCATGACTCCACGGAAAATATTCCCCAGATGATTGATCGAATGCGAGGCACGAAACATAAGGATATCTGATTACGTGCCGCATTGCAGCCGCGGTAATCGATGACGTTAAGCCTGCATAAATGCAATGTAAAGCTTAGCGCAAAGAAAATGAATTGAACTTCACCTACTTTTACGAACTGAAATTGGGACGATTTCAGCGTGGGTATGGCAGGCATGGGCCTCGTGGCTACTCATGGGTAGATGTGGTATTTTCTGTTCAGAATAAATAACTGCGAACGATGTGTAACTTGAATATTTTTGGCATAAAGTAGGATCATAAGACTCAAGAATTGCAAGCTCCAGACATATTCCCCAAGAATTTCGTGATGGATACGCTGACTAGAGGTGTATATATGTTACTCCGGGATCTGAGACCATAGCGGGTCGTTAATATTCTGACAGATGTTCAAGTGTAGCTCCCGTGCTACATGTCTGGCGCTTCCATCTACCAGGTTCTCGGATGGTGGGATTATTCTTCAACTTCTTCCAGCATTAGAAATTTCCTAAGTATTAGCGACAATGAGCCTTCGCAGATTACTTCGATTGCCAAACAGGCAAGTAACGCAACAAGGAGCCAAACCCGAGATATCCAAAGTCCCGTCTCATGATATTTCCAGGTATCCAGCAGTCGGCATTCCAGCTATTGATCGCCGTTGGGTTAATCGTTGATATGATCTTTGTCAGCTCCTTGTTTTTCGGATGTATTTATAGAGTCTCTCGACACCGAGAGGCGGACAGCAGAGGGCGCTACACAATCCTGTTCAAGCCGCCTTCAGTAATTCTGGACCGAAGCCTGTCAACCTTAACCAAACCAAAAATTTTCGTTAAAGACAGATTCTGCTAAGTCTATGTTTGGGGATGAGTACCCTTCTCATTGTGAAACTGCTATGAGAGTATCTGTCGGTTGGCCGGCCGTAAAGTGCGTAAGCATTCTGCGGGATCGAAGTGTATAACGCAAATTACGCTACGCAAGCAAGCAACGATCCGAATGTTGAGACTGATCTACAAGGGCAGATATAAAGAGCAAATATGTGAAATAGGGAAAAACATGTTGATTATGGCATAACACGTACCGTCAAATTAATGGGGATGACCAACGGACCCGTGCGCTTCGCTCGGCTCATCGGCTTGTTCAGGCTTCAGCTCGACTGACTACAATCCCAGGGGTTCTTTTTATATGGGAGTTACATGGTACCCAATTGATGGATAAGCTATTCTGACATAATATAGTTCGGAAATGCACGGCACTGTGTCACCCAATGACGAGAAGCACCATGCTAAGCACCTACCCTGGAAAGTATATAATACAAAGCGAGGATTTCTAAAGCCTCACCGGTGTACAAGACAATTATGGTGATGCTCTTTGAATGAATTGCCAAAGACCAAGACTCTCTCAAAAGATAAGATCTAGCTATAATTCCGTGGTTTCATGCATACGATTCGCAGTTCTTTCAGCGTGAAGATACACCATGCGTAGGAGGGGGAAGTTCTTCTGAAGAAATGATTGTAGCAAAGCGACGGCTACTAGCTGTACTGTGGGGCGTCATATTTATGTATTTTCAGAATGATTGCCCCGTATTTCGAAGACCCGTCATTCCCTTAGCGGGCCGGATGTGGGGCATGTCTCAAATAGGAAATTATTCCTAGATGCGCCACAATCGGCGACGGTGGATGGATGGATGGGTGGCAGTTTCGGCTTGCTTGTACGCAATAACACATGGCCTACTCAAGACAGCACAGTCTAGAGTTTACTTTTCAACGTCGATCTATGTTTCCAAAACCTGCACCACTACAGGTTGCAGAGCACGGCTCAGTGACAAATCCGTGTTACCGACTGCGCACGGCATTCGAATATCATCGGGTAATTGAACGTATGTTTTTAAATCATAGATCAGATACCTTCTCTAATTAGTTCACTTATTATTTTCCCAACATGTAGACAGTTTGTTCCAAATACCTATGGGTGCTGATGGGGACGCTTTAAATCCTCCTAGGGTTTATTCGTGAACTGCTGCCGATGTGTACCTTGGATACTTTTCTTAACCATAAGCTTAGGTTTTAATACATAGCATATTTTCTTTAGAAGTATTAGCCTACTCAGCCAATGATGGAACGTCGATTGAAGTCAACTCTTCCGTGACAGCACTCAAATACTATAAGCCACAGGTTAGGCGGTCATAGCGGGTGCTTTGAATACAGATCTTTGCAACAGATAAAAAATGCTATTGATATCACCGTAAAAAATGCCAGATTAGTCGTTACTAAGATCTATGAAACATGACAAAGAAACTCACCCGATGAAATCGCGCCCGGCCCACATCTTCATCTCAAGCAGTCTAACCATGAGTTTTCAGGTGTTTTGGTACTACAGAACTCGGAACGAAGCTATTCCTGCCCAATTAAGAATGTCCAATCTTCTCATTGTCGGTCATTGGCAAATCTTGTAGTTGTCCGAGAATGCCGAGTGGTCAATTTTTTGAAAGCAATGACTAATTACGATATCATCTGAAAACATTCTCAGAGATACGGCATTTGCTGATTTCCCGGACATAGTATGCTCCAGCTCAACCCAACATGCAGTCGAATATTTTACGACCTCACTGCTTCCATTGGAACGGAATCGGATGTCGGATGTCGGAGGAGCCATTTGGCGTGCCGCCGGCCGTGTAGCACCAAGTAGGACCTCGTTGCCAACTTTGATCTCTTTACCTTACACTCATGTATCTGCAGGCATAAGATGCCCGAGGGCCAACTATGGACTAAACTCACAGTTACAAGATGCTATGTTGGACTGGTGTGTAAGTTAGGTGGTTACTAGCAAAGCGGATTGCACAGTGCCAACTGGTACTGAAGGGTGAGCAGCTGTGTTTATATCATCTGATTATTGCCGAGTTAGCTCATATCTCGTTTCTATCTATACATATTCTTTCTTACCGAGGGTATAATATTTGATGAAGATGCAGTCCAGAGAATTTCCAACAGCATTGACTGAGTCTGTTCCACGAAGAACCGGGATTGGTTGGTACAATAACTGAATCGAAGTCGGTGACTCGGGCACGGGGCGAATTGGAGATACTCCATAGCACTAGCCAAGCCATTATTTTTCACTTAAACTGCTTTCGATGAGCAGTGCTGTCACTGATCAGAGCAGGAGCAGATGACATTGCTTTCAGTGCCTCTCAGTGCCTGTCCATCATCAATGGTGTTGTTTTTCTTCGGCTTATTCACGGACCGCACTCGGACCCCTGATTCGCTGACGCGGCACGTATGATGCACGCCTCAAACATGCAGCTGGAAGGTTCATGTTCGCAAAAGGAATGCACTGGTTCCCTTCCTCCCCAACAGTCATCTGCATCAGATTTCACTCTCTAGATATCTCTCTGTCGCTTTCGTTAATAGACGCAACTCGCTATCAATCTTTCATTCAACATGGCTCCTATCAGTGATAATTGGCCAGATGTCGCCGCATCTCTCGACATGATGGAACCAGAATATGTCAATCGGGTCATTTCTATGGTCGAGCAACTCAAACCACATCATCGATCCATTGAATCCTATGCCACCTCTTTACACCCACGACGACTTTCATGTCAACTCGTAGAGCATTACACATGGGGCCAGTCGTTCGTTGTCTTTGAACTCCTTTTCTCCGACAACGTGTCTTGGATCATTCGTTTCGGCATGCGTCCTATGGATGCTTACTTCAACACTGCTGCGCAGCTCGAGCGTAAAATACTCAATGAAGTAGCGGCACTTCATCTCGTCCGACAACGCACGACCATCCCCATCCCCGAAATAATCTCATATCACGCCCACCCATCTCCTTTCAATCCGCTGGGTCCTGACTTTCCCGCATTTGTACTCATGACTGCAATTACCGGGATGACAATTGAAGATTGCGGGATTTCCATCGAGGAATTGGGCTCCGAGTACGATGTCACAGGAGAAGTCTCCGATCCATTAGGGGGTGATGAAAGCAAGCGCCCGATTCTACAACGTTATTTGCGCGATATCGCCGACATACATGTCCAACTAAGCCGCATTACATTCGATCGGATTGGGTCCTTCATGATTGACGCTCAGGGCGAGGTTTCGGTAGGTCCAGGGGCAGATTTCGGGCTTGGCCCCTTCGACTGCGCAAAAGACTACTTCGCAATTCAGGCCGAAGCGTATGAGAAACTTGCGATGGCAGCAGGGTTTGACGAAGAAGCTGACGAAGGAGAAAGTGCGGATGCTGCACAGCTTAAGCGTCGGTTTGTCGCCTCGTTATGGCGCCAAGCGATGATGCCACTTGTTGACGAACGCGATGATCGAGGACCCTTTCCCATGCGGCACGGAGACTTACACAGCGACAACGTTCTCGTCGACGAGACGGGTCACATCGTTGGCGTGTTAGACTGGGATTGTGCCGGTACAGTCCCTTGGGAAGCATTCGCTGTCCCAACATTCGAAGTCTCCGGCCATTTCTCGGACTCTGACACGGTTTCGACTTATTCAAATTCTTCTTCCGAATCCACCTCTTCTTTAATGTCACGCAGCCGCTCCGTCATTCACAACGTCTTCAATCGCGAACTCGCTGTTGCGGAATCGCAGGATGGCGTCGTGCTCGTTAAACCCGCATCCGGGCGGAGCCTTGCGGCGCTCCACGACTCTGACGCGGGCCATGTCGGAGCATACTTGGCGTACTGGATGTACTCACTCGCTTGCGACTACGACCAAACTGGGCGGGCTCTCCATAGAATGCTGGGCTCCGATGACGATATAGATCAAGACTTCGAAAAATTCGCCAAAGAGGTGGGCAACATGGAGCTACACGAAAACTACGAAGACGACAGCCTCCTACAGGCCTAAAATTTATTGGACTGGCTCCCCAGTGGTTCCTTCGCTTCTGGTTGATCCTGGAGATCGCGTGCAACTGAAATCTAACAGGACTAAAATCATTTGTAACATATTTCAATCATGCTCTTTTATATTCAATGTATTTAAATCTAACTTGTATATCTATCATCGACTGAAGACTCTTTTGTATTCTCCATTGTACTGCCACTTTTTTCCGTTAATTCCTTCCTATCACATTCTCCACCTGGAATTGACCTGGATTGCTCTTCTTTGGTTCTTCTGTGGTCATATTTTTACTAGCACGTTCTTTCCGGGGCCTACGCTTTTAACACCATTCTTCATATTTTGTATATAGATCAGGATTCGCTCCAGGCAGTAACAGTAGACTGTACTTTAGAGTGCATGAAGCTCGCAAACTAACAATTCGACAAGTACTTATATTCGGGTGAGAATTAGATCGTCCAAGCTTTGCGCAGATGCCGGTCCAAGTAATGCTTTAATATTTATAACAGGGACAAGCTTAAATTTTGATGAGTCTTCAATGGGTCTTTGCGATTACATCAGCCTAGTACCAAGCGAACTTTCCTGAAGTTCTCAAACTTGACACGGCCTATTCTTGTCATTTTGTATCTACTTAGGTGCTTGAAGCTTTGTGCTCAAAAACCCATGCAACCCATCCCTTTGAACTCGAGGAATCATTATATATGCCTGTCAATAACACCTTGCATAACAAGTGAACTAGCGATCCGAAAAACGATAGCAGACGCGCTCACGGAAACTTTCGGCCTCACGTCGACGTCGACTTATCTTGACATCCTCTGGATCAAGGATGACGGCGCAGAATGCATAATCAGGACTCATAAAAGGTAGCTATGAACTCCTTCTGGCCCGAACTAGCATTTTTCAGGTTATTTGTACTATGGCTGAATGATATTCTTCTTTTGTAATACAGCGATGCGACAAAGATCTCTGTAGCAGTCGCCTCATGGACCGAATCGCCCAGGATGGCGGTCAAGGGAGAATCCCCGTTCTTGCCTTCCCTTTTACGAACAAACCTCACATTGTAAAAAAAATCTTGCCAGCACGTCCGGCAAACAGGCATAATACACTTTTGCATCCTGTGTTTTTTTTTTTGCTTTCTCTCCAGGGCCGCCCACCGCCGTTTCGAGGCAATGTCATTCTGAAACGAGGTCTTGCGATATGGCTACTTATATCGGACATCCGATGTCGACTGGATACGCCCCCAGAACGTGTTCGCAAACCCATACGAAATTCATCCCATAGGTGCTCTGTCACCGTATGTTATCGACCACATCTAATACGATCAGGGCACAGACGGTCAGCTGGTTATGCATAGCCCTTGACCAGTATTCACAGGCCGTCATGCCCAACAATAACGAGGGTAATGGAACCAATAGACGATTGGCCGCCGTACTGTGAACTGTTGACAAATTTCTTATCTTCGCCGCCGCAACTCGGACCTGGTCTTGAAAGCAATGTGAGGGGGACGGGCTTTTTTTGCTTGGAACACGTACAAAAAAAATGTGTAAACGAGATAAAAATCAATGGATCCTCGATGTGGCGGATCGTTATGTTCTGAACTGCTAGCATCGATGAAGTCAAAAGGGCAGCACAGAGATCGATCATCGAACGATACTCATACCTACCGTTGACGGCTGAGGTCAGGTCTGTATATGGTAAGAGAAGTTCAATTCTCATGAGTATTAGGGGGATTCGCCCATCATTTGGCACCGCTTCTTGGTGTGATTGCAAGCGTGACAAGCTAGGTGGTACCCATGACGGTGTCATGGCCAGGTTGGATCAGTGATTCGCTCATGTCATATATGTATGTCTTTCTTGCTGTGGAAACATAAATATATTTTACAGAAACTTCTTGAAAAAAGTTTGCAATAGACTTTTTCTGGACCTCGGTCAAATAATACGTGTCTATTATGTATCTTTATCTCTTACGATAATACTATAACAGCTGCCGAAGTGTCGGAGCGCTTAAGAATGGCCGTGAGATTAGTCGGGATGTCCATGTTTGTTATATTTCGAAGTCCGAATTTCGAAAATAGTCAGACAAAAATCAAACAAAAATCGCTGACTCATTTTTGACGACATCTGGATATTGGAAAGAGGTTTCCATCCTCATAGCATGAGTCTCCGGTGTTCTGGTCTGTGTAAAGTAACTCGCATACACGTCTCTGTTGGCATCTGGTTTGCCTCTGGTTCTTAAGACGTAATGGGTGCATATTTACCTTCTATTATGGAGTGAAGTCAGGAGGGCTGAGCGGGACAAGCGGACGCGCAAGGGTGACCAGAGAGCAGGGAGGAGGCGCGCTGAGCTCAGTTTGGTTTAGCTCAGTGCAATTTAGTAGTAGTATTACCGTGTCCGGCTGCTGCCAGACAGCTGGATTTTTCAAAGTTCAGATATTTACCATTTTCTGAACATATTGAACAGGCAGTACGTGTTGTGTATATCTCAGTGACTCGAACACGCTCAACTAGCCGCTCATAACCTAGCACCGAGTTTAATGTTTCTATAAGTCTATGTTTTACAACATACGCCATATCCAATATCATAACAATTGGGTCGCAACGCGTAAGGTCACACAATTAATCACAGATAATTTATAGACAATTTACCTATAGGACGGAGTATAGGACCCCAACAGCTAAGAAGCACAACCTGCCAACCATTTTTAGATTCGAATATAGACCTGACCTCAGCCGTCAACGGTACATACCCTAGATAAATTGGCACGTAACGTTACTCACATATGCAACGCAACGGCGTTGATAACACCCAAGAAAAATATAATTAATTCGAATAAAAGCGGATGCAGATCGGTGGGTAAAGATGCATTCTACAAATACAATTTGTTCGAGAAGAATAGGTTCAGCAAAAAAAGGAGGAAGGAATGCGCCGGGTATGACGCTTTTTGTTTTGGTTGGTTGATAATAATAAACTCTCGTTTCTCCTCAGCACATGAGATGAATGAGGATCCCAGAAGGAAAAGGAAGGCAATCCAAGATCCACACAGTCAGACCTGCGCGGTAAGGTGTCCAAGATGATCTCCAGAACCCGCATCACGCAGTCAGTCGCCGGTAAAAAAAACTAGGCTATGAAGACCCGTCCGTCTTGGCCTTCTTCGCGCTCTGGATCGTAGGAGGGGCAACCTTACCGCGGATGCCGGCATCGGGCGCACCGTCAGGCTCGACACCGCGCTTCCTTTTCTCGCCGACGGCTTCGTCGGTGGCCTTCTTCTCCCTTGATTCGTTATTGCGGGATCTGTCCCCGCCTCGTCCTCCTCGGCCACCTCGGCCACCGCGCCCCCACGGCCACCTCGGCCGCGTCCGCCTGCACCACCGCGTCCACCACGGCCACGTCCACCGCCATCGCGCGAGTGGCCTTGGTTGAAGGCATTACGAGCAGCAGCTTGTGCGCGTTCGATCTCGAACTGCTTCTCCTCTTCCTCTGAACGGTAAACACATATGTTAGAAAGGATCGATGATTCTATTGGGGATTATGAGTGACTTGCCTGTAGGTAGGGTCCACGTTACTTCGTGGTTGTTAATGGTCTTGATAGCGGTCTTGACGTATTCGATATCCTGTTCTGTGAGAGGTTTGTAGAAACCAACGAGGCCGCTGTTCTCTCCTCGGGCATACTTAATGTATGGAGGCTTTCCATCAAATCTGGCTTTGATAGGGTCCTATTGAATCCCAGCCAGTCAGAAAATTCATCCTCGCCTTTTCTGACAAAAAAAAAAGCAAGGTGCATACCTTGACCTCGCCCCAAGAAACGTCTCCTCCACATCCGTCAAACTTCAATGTCACGCCTTTAACGAAAGGAATGTCCTGCTCGTCAATAGTGCCATTGCCATCCTCATCCTGCTTGATGAGAAGTTTATGGCCGAGGAACTCGAGGAACACGTCCTTCTTCTCTTCGCTGCTGCCGCCTGCACGCTGGGGGTACCCTTCTCTTTGGCCATTTCGCGGAAGGCGTCGAATTTCTTAGCAGAGATCAGGTCTCGTCGGAACATCGCGCCTTTGCCAGTCAGGCCTTTTTCTTTGATCTTCATCTCACAGTACTCTTCTCTGAAAAGTTGTAATTGAGAGGGTCAGTTGACGGGAGCTATGGAAAAGGATGATACTAGGTAACTAACTTTGTCATGATCAACAATTCTTTTCCTTCCCATGATGGTTTGGGGTCGGCTTTGAGGAACTTTTCAACACTTTCGAAGTCGTTGAATTCGACGAAGACAGATTGCTAGAGGTAATATATTCGGATCCGTGATTTTTTACTGTATGGCATAATGGGACATACCTTGAACTTTTTCTTCTCATCTCTCCTCATACGAACAGCGCCAACAGTTCCGTACTGTGCGAAGAACTCCTCAAGACGACCTTGGAGTGTGTCATCCTCCTCAGGGAAACCTTTCTGGTAAACGAAGAAGACGATAGATGTGAACACAACTGTGCTTTCAATGAAAATGACAAAAGTGTCAGACGTACAGCGTAAACACTTCGTTCGAACTGGTTTTTGGGTTCCTGGGGTTCGGTCGTGCGACGAACTTTGGTTCCTGTAGCATCGACCTCCAAGAAGGTGCTCAATGATTTGAGTGCGTCGGCGAGCCATTCTACGCCCTCGGAGGCGTAGTCACGCATGCGCTTGAACGAAGCGACTGTTTGGATGGAAACCCAGTGTTCTGGGTCTTTCGTGTACAGAGTCCACATGAACCTGAGTCACTTTGCGTCAATAACTGAAGTCCAGTGCTCAAAAATAGTTCAATAATCGCACTTGTCGTATGGAAGATTGGCATCGGCGAAGTAGAATTCAACTGTAAAGTTTTCATCATGTTGGAAACTGCAAGGCATAGGATCAATATCTGATACAAGACCACGTACCCTGCTTCACGGCCTTCTGTTTCTTGTCAGCAACACTAACATCGGTCATGGGGGCGTCTGCTGTGGCGACAGTGGTGGCGGTTGTCGAGCTCTCAGCAGTGATAGCGGCGACTTGGGGAGCAGTGGATTCCACTTGGGTGGGATTTTCAGTGACTTCAGCCATAATGATGAGAAATGGAGGTATAAGAAAGAATAAAAAGGTAAATGAGAGGATGAAGTGGATGGAGTCAGATTTTCACAACTTTTCGATCACACACTGCTCCTAGATAACAACCGAGATTCCCTAAGGTTAGGGTTTATATTAATCTCGGCCGTCAACTTTCTTTCAATTTTGAGTCTCCGACGGGCTATAATGCTGGTGAACCAATATTCTCACATATTGTCAATGGCTGAACGTTGATTGTGATGGCAACTGTGCATTGCACTGGCAGCTCTCCAGGTCCAGGAGGCTATAGCAATTAGACGTAGGATACGACTTCTTTCTTCACGGCTCACCGTATCACCGACGATTCCAACATCATACACACTCATCTTTGAGGACCGTTTCTCCGACATGCAGCCAGAGAAAGCGAGCTTACTAGAGTGTGTGGACGAGGTACTTATGTTGAGCTACTTATGTTTAATCTAACCAATAGTATAGGAAACCCTTTCGTCGTACAAAGATCCCCAAGCAGGATCTAGTTCTCTTAAATCTGTATCCGGAATTCTCCCAGACGTCAGGCCCACCAATTTCATTCAGCTCTCAAGAGATATTAAGACGTTGAGGGGAGCATGGATCATTGACCCAGCAATGGTTGTTCCATCACCCTTCTTGCCATCACTCCGGGTCAATGAGACAGAAGAAACTCGCAGTAACATATCACTTGATGTGTCATTGTGGGGGCAATCCACGCCGATATCTTTCTTCTGTCGACGAAAAAGGACTCTACATCCGCAACAGCGCAAAGACAGAAAATCTACATACAGGGTCATTCCAGCGGGACATTAACGATGAAATTAGTGAGTTATTTTGCACCCGTTTGGCAGATATTGATATGCCCTGTGCAGCATGAGGCATTCCGGGACAGAGCTGCAGAAACGAGATGGCCAATGCGTATCAGCTGCTCATCGGTGGTGGGAAATGTAAACATTTATCTGCCTCGCTCTTTCCGAGGTCTCATCGATACCGAAGTGACCTTGGGAAGTGTTCGCTTTTCTGACGCCATGAAAGGATTGATGACCCAATTCGCTCATAAAAACGGAGTGCAGAGGCACTTCCTTGGTGACTTTGACGCCAACGCTGTACAGAGTGCTGGAGAGTGGGTCGGAGACAGATTACGTGCAGAGGCAATGACCGGGAGTGTCAGAATATTCTTCAATGATGAAGATGTTCCTCCCGATGAAGCCGAGGACAAGGTCTTTATGAGATCGAGATGGTTTTGGTTCTCAGTGCCGATATGTCTTTTCTCGGTATCCTTAACCGTTGTACTTGCAATGTAAACCAACCATAGCATAATTTATTCGGTGCATGGTACCATTGACTTTCAGGCCTAAATATCAATACCTTCGAATGGAGCAGATTCCACACACATATATACCCAACACAAACCAGTGTAAGAGCTGCAACTTCATGGCTCATAATGTGATCCTCAGGGTTCAGGAGTAAATCAGATCGCTCAGCCTTAGACCTCCACCTCAACTGAGCAGCCTGCACTGCATATCCTAACGCTCACTGCCAGGAGGCTATTTCTCAGATTTCTTAAGCTCCGATATCTTTCTTTCCCTACCCACCATTCTCATACCATATTCAAATTCTGATGACAATCGTTGCCCATTGGATTTAACCAAAGCAACGTCGCATACATAATATGCAATGCTATTTATAGGCTTTAGTTCTACGGATAGGCTGAGAGATGCCCACATGAAATCTGAATGAACTTCGTTAAAACTTAACGGCTATTTTGATCCAAAATAAAACTTCTTTGGAGAAAACCACGAGGTAGATGCATCTCATATATCTTGATGCATATGGGTGCTTGGTTGCAACCTCAGATCACTTTTTATAAACACGTCGGTGTTAGGATGGCTTACTGTCGCTCAGCGCCCGATCGCAGAATCCAAAGAGTATACCAGCACTATGCGGCATATTTATATCACAACTCTATATGATCGAGGTACTCTCAAACGCCCTATTATTAGCGCCCGAAGGCTTGGACTAACTTTCAGAAGACCAGCATTTCTGGCTTTCCTCATCTACGTCACAGTGGATTAATATTAGAACAGTAGCAACGCTCCATAAGACTTGTTCTCAGTGAACATTATGGCATAGTATTCGTTATCCTATTCTGTGTTGTGCAGATTGGGAGTTTCTCTATAATTTCTTTCTAGTCGCGTTCAGGTGCATTAGCGTGCAAAGACACAGCGAGATACATACTGTGTACGAGCGCCTAATTGAGGTAAACAGATTTCTCCTGGACTTTTGACTGATCCGGGTCGGCATGCATGAAATGTGTCAAAAACGCATGCAGGTTTCCACAAATGATTAGCCATCATTAAAATTGTCAACTGATAAATGATGTTCAGTGCGCGCCTCGGTGTGCTATTTTGGAAAACTTCAAGGGCGCATCAAAATATCTTTATCCGCAGAACCGTGATCTACTTATTCGATAAGAAGTCAACTCCTGAATAATCAGGTCGTTTTTCTCCACAACCTAAACTATCTAGCGTGTGGCTCTGAGGGACTTTCCAGAATTTAAATCGGTGATGTGTGATGGTATAGGATTTACACGGTATTATGTAAGTGGCTTTGAGGTAACCAAGAGGCCTCGAGGAAATAATTTTGCTTGTCATTCCTCGGGATCATGCTAGATTCTAGAAGGGAACCCAGTTACTAGGCTCGAAGTTTCTTTTCCGCATACAAAGCATGTTCATCATCTCGGCGTTGGAATCCAACACCTTTCTTTCGCCCCCTTCGTTCACTTTCCAAGTCGTCCAGGTTTAAACCTTCCCAGTTTTCTTTCAGGCGTTCCTGGTGGATGCTTTAACTGTTATCTATTTCATCACCGACGCAACCTGTTATCAAAGGCACGACAAGCCGGCTAGAAATCAAGCCTCTTGGCAACAATTCATTATACCTCAATTTGCAACAAGCATCAGGGGTGAGTAACCGTGTGTGGAGGTGCCTGAGATGGGCGCAACCCGCAAGACGCCCAACGCGTATATTTATGCATTATCGTTTTTTTTTTAACCTGGGTTGAACGTTGAACTTTTTCTTTTTAAGGGCGCCGACAGCGGGACGTTTACTTCCTTTCTCATTCGCCTTCTCCACCACCTCACCGCCTAGAGCTTCTCGCGTTTCCCTCGCGGAATTCGGTTCTCAACCGACCCATCCCTCACATTCGTTCAAATAACATTGAGCTATCCGCTCACCACACTCTTTACATCAAGTTATAATGCGCATCTCGTTATTCAATGCCCTGGTATTGACGTCGCTATTTATTTCCTCTACGGCGGCGCTTCAGCAAGGCGCCCATACGTCCAGCATTAGGCGCAGACGCAATTGGAGTCTCTATTCCAACAGGACCGCTCTTCAAACGGATGATCCCGCCGAGTTGAAAAAGAGAGACGGGACGAAATATGTGTTCATGCATCATGTAAGCAGGGCGTTGTTTTTCTTTTCATACTTTAACCAATTATTCTCTCTAGATTGTGGGCAGTAAGCATCGTCTGATGCTGTATGCGTAAATCATTATTTGACCTTAATCTCGCCCTTATCTTTTCTTCCAAAAAATAGACACGTATGTTCGTTCTTACTATTCATTGGCAGGCTTCTGATTTACCTCCGACTTTATTAGATATCCGTATACCTATTCTGACTGGCTTGACGATATGTACAAGATCGCAGCCAAAGGAGTGTAAGTCTTCGAAGTCGTAAATAACACAATATACCTCGCTGATGTGGCCTTCAATATACAGTGATGCCATTGCTCTCAACATCGGCAGTGACGACTGGCAGAGGAACCAGGTCGCAACTGCATACGCAGCAGCTCAGGCCTCCAATACTGGCATAAAACTCTTCTACTCCTTTGATCTAACCGAGATGCCTTGCGACCTAGGCGACCTTGTAGCCCGAGTCAATCTGTACAACAACCACCCCAATCAGTTCAAAGTTAACGGCAAGAATTTTATTTCCAGTTACTCTGGCGATTGTCTCGGAAATTCTGGGTGGCAAAGCCTCAAGGATCAGACTAATGGTTACATTATGCCTTTCGTTTGGGGTTTGGAAGGTAATTTCAACTCGTGGCCATCTCTGGACTCTTGGTATTGGTGAGTTGTCTAAAAATAGCGCAGTTATGCGTTTTGCTTGTATTCGACGCGTGCTCATTGCCTTATCTAGCTGGGGTTGCGCTTGGCCGCAAGGAAACTTCGCGAAAAATGTACGTGGACTTTGGTGTTGATGATTATTGTAAAAGCTCTAACTATTCTTCAATCAGACCGATGACGATAACTTTTGTAACGCAAACTTTACTGATCCCCTATTCCGCATCTAATCGTCTTCCTTTTCGGCCGTAGATATCAGCCAGCTGGGGAGCAAATACGCCACGACTGTCAGCGCATGGATGTAGTAAGTGATCCGGACATGCATGAACACACTATTCCGCGCTGATTGTAAACATTCACTTTCCAGCACTCATTATAGCTACAAGAACTTTTATCTACGCGGCGATGATTGGCTCGTTGTTAGCCGATGGGAGCAGCTCATGCAGCTCAGGTCCACTTTAACATTCGTCGAGTTGGTCACTTGGTACGCAGTTCACTTTCACATACTCAGCCCATTCTGACCAGCCACGAACTGATGTTAGGAACGACTATGGCGAGTCTGACTAGTAAGCCCCTCTTCTGCAACTGCTTCGATGACGTCTTCAATTTGACATGGTTATAGTTACGGACCTATTAAAGGCGCGCAACCCGATGGGACAACGTGGGCTAACGGGTTCCCTCACACCGCCTGGTATGACTTGACCGGATACTACATCCAGGCATTCAAAACAGGATCATATCCCGCGATCACTGTGTGTCTCCTTTTACTGTCTTCCTAGCACCCATTCGATGCTCAAAGATCTCCGCCGCTCGTAGCAAGATGTGATCTACTTCTGGGCACGACCCCATCCCGCTGCCGCAACCGCCTCAGGAGATAGCCTCGGCAAACCAACAGGCTGGGACTGGACGGAGGTAAGTCTACGAGACAAGCAATTCGATAAAAATACAGTGCCAGGTCTCTCTGACGCCCGATCGATTTAACTTTGCGGTTAGGATTCGATGTGGGCTGCCGTGTTTGCCACGTCGCCCGCCACCGTTGTGTTGACGTGCGGCGGCTCAACGAGCACATTCACCGTCGCTGCCGGTGTCAACAAGCTCAAGATCCCTTTAGCAGCCGGCAAGATGACCGTGCAGATGATCAGGAACGGCCAGACTATCATCAACTACACGCCTTCGGACTACACTTATGTTTTGAATCCCGTTAAGTGTGAATCCAGAATCACTATTTCTGCTCTCTATACGACCGTTGACAACGTCTTCGAATAGATAACTACAATGCATGGGTCGGATCTGCAAGTAAGTTTTGATTTCAATGAGTACTACAATGCCTTCGGAAATTGATGTATCAACAGCTGCAACTAGCCCACCCCCAGTGTCTTCTTCAAGTTCGACCTCTTCCAGCGCTACTTCGTCCTCCTCATCTTCGTCCTCTCTACTAGCTCCAGCACGAGTGCTTCCGCTACTTCTACTGCAGTGCCAGGGTGGACATACCAGGGATGCTATGTCGACTCCGACCCCCGAGTTCTCCCTGAGAATGGCCCTTTCTCCACCAACACGATGACAATCTCGACATGTCTGGCAAGGTGTCAAGCCGGTAACTACCTCTATGCAGGAGTGGAGTCCAGAAATGAGTGCTTCTGCTCCAACACGATCAGAAATGGAGCTGTGCTTACCTCCGCAAGCGATTGCAATACCCCCTGCGTTGGGAATCGTTAGTCCTTATCCTCACATTCGCTATTTTCATATTCTAATAGTGTCAATCCGCTTTCTCTATAGCCTCTGATACATGTGGAGGTGTATGGCGCATCAACATATACAAAGCCGGCGGTTCTTCGTCGACATCGACGACACCCACCTCGACTGCTACATCTACCACTCCAACTTCAACTCCAACTGGTTGGAGTACTCTGGGATGTGTGGCTGAAGGTACCTCGGGCTCTCGACGCGCCTTAACAGCAGCAAGCTTTACGCAGTCCAACATGACTCCTCAACTCTGCCAAGGGCTCTGTTCTGGATACCAATATGCTGGAGTCGAAGCTGGGTAAGCATTATTCGTACCTCCTAGTATCCCACTATCTGACGATTTTATGCTTTCTTCGATCTCCGATCCTTCCAGTTCCGAATGTGCGTCTGGCAATCCCTTTTGTCTTCATGATCGATTTTTACTCACTGCCTGTTGTGTTCACAGGCTACTGCGGAAACTCGTTAACTAACAATGGCGCATCCGGCAACGTCATAGACAACGGCAGCTGTCAATGGAGTTGCTCCGGGGACTCCAACCAGAAATGCGGAGGCTCCTGGACGCTGAACGTGTACACAAAATCCACAATCACGCCGCCCAGCACAGGAGCATGGTCCCCCGCAGGCTGCTTCGTCGATGCCGACAGCCGCATGCTTCGTGGATCGTTCGTGTCCCTGCCAGGCAGCTTGACTGTCGAGAGCTGCACGAATGTCTGTAATGGTGCAGGATACACCATGGCTGCGCTCGAGTATGGACAGGAGTGTTATTGTGGCTCGCAGCTTTACAAGGATGACGGAGCGGGCGTGTCGGTCGATGCTGGACAGTGCAACATGGCATGTAGCGGTTAGTACCATGTCCCCAGGTTGAGAATTTGAATGCTGGACACTCAATCATTCTTTTTGTGCAGGAAACTCCAGCCAGAAGTGTGGCGGAAGCTGGCGAGGAAATCTCTACGTCAAGCCTGGAACGACATGGGCTTGATTCACAGCAGTCTGACTCAACTTTTCTTTCATCTTTTTAGGGCTGTGGCTTTTTAAATCTTCGTCTTTCTCACTGTTATACCCTCATTCATGATCTGCCGAATTTCAATCTGTGATATAGAATTAACCCTTTGTTTTCGTTTTGTTGTTATAGTAGTAGCGCGTCGTTTTCTGTCATTACTTTTTTGCTTCACTGTCGGCGTATTTTCGTATTTTCAACCCACATAGATAGACATCTGTCCGACCTCCATTCTGTCTAGTGTACACCTGCTTACCATCCCAACGTTGATCGAGCCATATAACGATCTGTTGCTCACTTTCGTTTTATCGTTATACTGTATATATAGGCATTCAAGTCCATATATTTTAAAACACCCACATTTCAGTCCACACCAAAATCCATTAAGAGAGCACATTAAGCATGGCGGTGGTGTGTTGGTAGTAATAGGAAAGGTGCACTGGTGATTAAAGCTTTCGGATCGATGTACGGAAGAGGAAAAGCAGAGTAAAGGCAAGGAAAAATATAGGGTAGGACGTCATCGAAAACGACGATATAGCTGCACTTGTGTTAGACCCAGCTCCAGGAGTCGTGTTGGCGCCATTTCCGCCCGAGGTTGGCGAAGATGTAGGGCCGGAGGATGTAGTACTTGTGAACGGAGAGGATCCTGGAGAAAGCTGACGTGGTGCGTACTGTGAAGGAACAGTGACAACGATGCTGTCCAAATCTGTATGATCATAAAACAAAAATTAAGTCTTGATATAAAGATGACGATCATCGGGTGCAGATACGCACCGAAGAACGAAGTGTTGACATTGGCATGGTTCACGAGTGTGAGTTTGTGTTCCGAGTCGTCCAAGTTGGAAGCTAGGTATTTGATAGAGGGTGCCTGTTGTTCGCAAGTCATCCCGAAGGCACCCCCGCAACCTGAAATACCATTTAGCGTTACAGCCGGCTGGTCGTCCAGCACAACGCTGTACAGACGGTGGTCGTTCTTTTGTCGCCCAGAACATATATAGCAGATCCTGGACGTGAGGTGAGCGTGTTCGTTCAATATAAGGGCATGGACGATAACGAACCATGAAAAGAGAAGGTAAAAGACGCCCCATCTCCGCTAGTAAACGTAGAGCCCCCACCGCTGAATGCTGGGCTGGTGTTGTTTCCCCATGTACCAGTGTAACTCAATGCAGGATCGTGTTCTTCAAAGGTAACATTCTTTACGGTTGCACTAGCAAAGCCAGAATCCTGTCAGCTTCGCAATTATATGAATGAAAACGAAGCTGACCCTGCTGGAGCAAGCTGAATGGTGGAATGGATATAGTCCAATAAGAATCCGTCTCCGCCTTTGTCTCCTGCATCCACCTGAGCTCCAACGTTGCGCAAGACAACGTTATGATTGGCAAATGTGAGATTTGAAGCCGCGAACAAAAGTGTCGAAACATTCTTGGATGTCTCGCTATATGCACTGTATCGCAGTACAGTGGAGTCAATCTCAACTTCGTACGAGCCAAATGTCGGCCCTGTGCTTCCGTAGACGTAGAGAGCGGGTCCTAAGGACGCGCAAAAAGGTGAATGAGCGTCGGTTTGAAGATTCAAAGAAACATAGACCACAAACCCGTAATATTCAAACTAACAGACGCGCCTTTTGTTGTTGTTTGATGAAACGTCCCTCTCAGCCACGGCGAGTTGGTCGGGTCGAAGTTTGGCACCGACGGATCTGGCGTTGTCCAAACGGATTGATCTTCATATGTGAGTATACTATCGAAGTCGTCAATTGTCACATTCCAGTTCACAGCAGATAAATCCATAGGTTCTAAGACTGTTTGTAATTTGAACACTAAGGTATATTATACTATAACGGTAGATGCAGTGCTGGAGTTTGGATAGTGGTGGTCGCTGAGGGGAGTAGTTCGGGGCGAATGTGTTTCAAAATGCAAGTCAGGACTTGGCGGCCGCGCTAAAACGGCCGAAAAGGCTTGGCACATAAAACATTATGAGCTATTACTAAGCTATTATGAGTAAGTAGTATTTGAGTAGTATATGTATAAGTATACGAATTCAGGGCGCAGTAACTACTTGTAAATGCAATGTAACCTGGTCTTTGTGTGCATCTATGATTAGTCAAATATATACTCTATACTACGGCCTAGGCTCCAATTATTCACTGCAAGAGAATCGGAGGAGAGTTTGATATTACGATGATAATTTGCCTCTCAAGTCGGGGTAGGGGTCACAGACTTCGAACTCGAACAAATCCGTAATCTCATGCAACACGGATGACAATCTTGCCAACATGTTTTTGGGATTCCAAATGAGCATAAGCTTCGACGGCTTCATTGAAGCTGAAGACCCTGTCGATCACAGGTTTCGTTTTGTCGGGGTTGGCGTTAATGAGACGATTCATATTCACGAACCTGATCACAAGTGTCAGTCATTCACAAACTCTCCTCAGGACATGAAAATAATACACACTCGGAGACGGGTCCAATGTAGATACCTCTCACCAAGATCGATCTGGTGATCACAGGAAGGACAAAGTTGGCATCGCTGGTATCCTAATAACATTGAGGGTCACCTTAAATTTTGCCGAGTTAAACAGATAGATTAATGCTCACCTTGGAGATGAATCCAATCACAGCCACTGTGCCATTGACCCTGACAGCATTGAGCGACCTTGCCAAGGTTCCTTCACCACCAACCTCAATGACATAATCGACACCAACGCCATTGGTCTAAGAACGACTTAAGACGAAAAGATCGCAGATATGATGGGAGCTACTTGCCAGGGTTTTGACCTCGTTATCCCAGTCAGGTTTCTCTTTGTAATTTATGATGTGCTTGGCCCCGAGTTTAGTGGCCGTGACGAGCTTTTCATTCGATGAAGACGTCGCAATCACAGTGGCGCCAGAAGCGACAGCAAACTGTAAGGCAAATCTGTCGGTTAATGACAGTCAAATCATCAGCATTTGGGTATAAAGAATCGATGGATAATTTACATCGAAACACCTCCTGTTCCTAGAACGAGGACCGTATCTCCTGCTTTGATAGGGACTGGCCCTTGCAAGGCATTGTAAGCTGTCAGAGCAGCACATCTAATCGCAGATTCATGAATTCAGTAACCGCATAAATCTCCAATAGTAGAAAATTGCTGACGGGAGGGTAGAAGCCTCATCGTACGACAAGTGTTGTGGGATAGCCACAAGAGACTGGTTTTGTTTTCAGACGTCAATAAACAAAAAACAAAAAAAGGCGATGTCACTTGCATGGGCTGGGAAGTTCCTGTATTGAGTCAAAACACCGCTTGATTGGCCGCCCAAGGAAGTTTGGATAATTTTCGCGTTCGTATCTCCAAATATGTGGTCGGTGCAGAAGTTCGAACAAACTCTGTCACCGTCCTTCCAAGTGGTCACATCTTCACCTACGGCGATAACCTCTCCTGACATGTCTGAGCAAGGAACAACGCCGTCTTTTCTGTTGTGGAGCGCATCTCGTTAGAAAATCTGCTCTAACTCGAACAACGCAAATTAAGCTCTTACCCAACCGGATATGTGCCGCGAGAAATCGCCAGATCGCGATACTATTTCAAGAGACGTCGCACGGTTACAAACCGAGAACAATGTCATTTTGAAAACCACAAACCTGAAGAGAAACAGCGTGCACTTTAACCAAGACCTCGTTTGCTTTTGTTTTCGCAACTGGGGCATCCTGTTTGCGAAGGTTCTCGTATGTTCCTACCTAAAAATGGTTGGGAACATTTCGCAAGCTAATGAAAAATTAAATCATACTTTTGTGAGGACATACTGTTGAGTTTCAGTGGGGATAGAAGACATGTCAAAGGTAAGGTAATCGCGAAAGTCGGTTCTTGCGGTTTGAGAGCGGGGTAAGACACGACGTTTTTCGTCTTCACCTAGTTATAACCTTGAAATGCTGAGACATTATAGTGAACTTTGTTTCAGCGTCATAGTAGCGCAATATCGACCACAGAAGGAGCTCCGAAAACCTGACACCATGGTTCCAAGATATCAGACAAAATGTCGGTGAGCTGGAGGCATATATTGAAGTTTAGTATTGGCTCCAATAATTGTCTACAATATATGGGTCGACGATGAGGAGAGGGAATTGAAAGACAAGACCAAGCCTCAGCACTCAGTATTTTCGGAAGGGATCAACATCGGTTGTTAGACCAAGTAAGAGAAACAGGACCAACACCCCGGTAATTGCCGATTCTGCTACAACCGTGACCATCGTGAGAAATTCCTGTTTAGGTAATTAAAATTGGAAACCAAAATTAGTTGATCTTTCAAGGTACTCTACAAACTATTCAGGCAGGCACGAATGGAAGAGCAAACGTTACTCTTCCATCATTGATTGTTTTGACTCCACCCAATAATCAACTTAATACAAAAGACCTATAATAAGGTAAGTGGCGGACGTTGGTGCTGTTTAACGTTTGATATACATTGCGCCATCTTCAGTATTAAGCTGGTTTGCTTTTAGATGGGCCACTTGGAACTGGTTTCTTGTTTGAATTGTACGCTTGCAAACCGAATAAAGCGCTCGATACTCAATTCACCGTCTCCTAAAGAAGTCAAGGATAAACCACGGTGAGGCACCAACCTTCTGGGACTCTTATTCGCGGAGCCTGAGACAAGGCTGCAGATTTGTGCATGCTGCAAAGAACTGTTACGTGCTCGAAGCGGAGTTTCTGTATCGGCGCGGACATCCTTACATCAATCGAAGGGGCCAAATATGTGGTTACTCGTTAATGAATAACAACATTTTTGGTGAGGACGCGCAGTTCGGCAGCAATGTGTCGACGCTTTGACATGCGCGGAGTAGGCGTCTACCGTGACCGTGATCCCCAGGGAGCTTGACTAAGGGCGCTATTATCGACACGAAGTTTACATGTAAACTGCGAAAACTGCCCCGAGGATTACCGTCAAACACCCCTAATTCGAACTCAGGCGCTTGCAACGGGTGTACGTATTCTTGGTAAAGTAAAGCATGGACATAAATATGTATGTGCTGAACTGGATTTGTTTGCAGCCAGTCCACGCAGCTGTTCACTCACCAATTGCTGACTGCTGACTGCGAGGCGCCTTCCATGAAGCTAAAATGTGATAGCAGGCAATAGCGGCACCTCGTGCACCTCGCAGACGATAAGCCGGGCATATTTTGCCTTGCTCCTTTCAGGGAAGTTATACCTGAGAATCACACCAACACCACCAGGCAGATAAAATATTCAGGCTAGCCCTGTTATTCACAATTTCGGAGTCAGTATGCGGGCGGAATTTATGGGAAAAGCCGCTCCGGGCAGGCTCCAATACGTACTTAAGGCTGGACATGACAAAAACCACATACGCGATGCTTAGACATTTTAGCAAAAACCGAATGAAAGGAATAGACGATCTTTCCGACTCGGAGGTCTAGGGAATCTCACAGCCTTTTCTTAATCTTTCTAGCGGTTCTTCTTATTGGTATCATGGAACACTTTTTGTTTAGGTGGCACACTTAACGTCCATTGTCGGACATTGCCTGCCCGGCTGATTGCCATCCTACTGTGACTGATCTACACTGGATCTTCATGCCATATCTGACGCACCATCCTCGACGATTTGGGATACATCCCCATGCACGAATACTTTTTATCGACCGCATGATACCCCATTTCAAGCCCAGATGTATCTGCCTCATCACCTGAGTCCGAAAACGATGCTATATCAGCAATGCTCTGCTTCGTTTCCCTAGGATCGATGCTTATGCCTGGATTGGTGGTCTCTACAATCGGCAGACGATCGATTTTATATCGAAATCCATGCAGCCTAGACCACAGCCTCGACAGGCTCAAATGGGACCATTTTCGTCAGATTCGCCTAGTATCTCTCGTCCTTTTCATGTGCCACAACATTCAACCACGGCGGTTGCCATGATTGGACGATATGGCGATAGTTCCGCAGAAGTTTCATCGCTCCTTACCAAAGTAACCCGGACTTTACCTATGTCAGTACGTTAAGGTGGAGGATGGAATCTCTTTCCTGCTCTCATTAGCTCTTGGCCCGATTAATTATAAGCTAGTGCCTCCCCACGACCTTGCCCCCTTGCCTTCATTCAACTTGTCTTTTTTTATCAACTGGGACATGCAATTGAAGAAGCTAACCAATGAACTGGTGTGACAGGCCTATTTTCATACATACTCCAAACACTCATTCCATACATCTTCAGGGACAATCAACAAGAGAATGAACCCAACAAACCGTCTTCATTCGCTAGCTTTGATGTCCTGCCAACCGGACGACTAGTACATGAACTTTGCAATTAATTAACTGGGCTTAATGTGAACTGGTAAGCTCCTCCACAGAGGCCATACCCGCTCTTTGCGGAGCTCACACCCTTCTATAGTTCCATCATAAAGCGGGGAGGAGCCAGACCGCGCAGACTAGGTTCACACTCAATAAATCCATCGACACGACAATCCTCTGAGCGTAATACTGCTATCATTACCACTCTATCAGAAATGACCCCGAAGCAGTACAAGTTCATCATAGTTTGCAGCCTGACTTATCACTTCTGTCTTACTACTAACCTTCATTTCCAACGGCTAGGAATACATCAAACAATCTCACTAGAAGTGTGAGTGCATCAACGTGGACCGCAACTATCTTACGCCGCATCCACAGCAACGTTCTTGCCTGTCTCCCTTTAGAATCATGCCGGAACTAATGCGACAGGCATATATACCCCGGTTCTATTGCAGCATCCTTCGTTGGGGTCATCGTGGGTTTGGGTTGTCAAGATGGTCCTGGTCAGTGGTCCCGGACTGGTTGTGAGCATACTCACTGATATAAAATCATTATTTTTGGCCGGCAGGCTGGGGGATTATCTGACTTGACGTCAACATAGAATTTTAAAGCGTCTTCCAAGGCAACGGCCAGCTCTCTGGTATGATTCACTCCAGTGGCATGTCGTGGCTAGTACCGGCGACGTGCTGGTGCTAGTAGATTAACGAACGGGCCATGACAGAGCTATAGGATGTGAATATATCTCAACCACGCCCTTTCCTTTTCTCCAGTATTTTGCTCGTACATATATCCCAGTGGACCTGTTCAGATTTCTCCCACAAGTGATAAAAACCATTTGGACACTGAACAACGGTACCTGTTCACACCATCCAGGCCCAGCGCCCATCTTCTCATCTGCTTATTCATACACCGCATTGTCTATATGGAACAAACACCTTTAGTCACCCTTGATGATCATCCTGCAGAACGTCGATATTAGGCTCAATGCTGTGGCCTATAGGCCCGAGAATTTAATAAATGAACTGCTCACATAAAGGCAGCAAGCTATGTATGCATCCAATTAACCCTTTGTACTCAACGTCTTCATTAATATATTTTTGCTCCACGTATGTTTTGGTAATTAAACGACCATCAATCATGTGGGCGGGCATCAACAAGTACCGTTGCACAAACCCAGGAGGCGTTTTGCTTTATCAAGCAAATATACCAGGTCACTGATACTTTTACACCGAGCAGGGACTGAGGTTAAAGACCTGCGCCTATGTACATGAATACTTGAATAATATATCAAACCCCACGTTTTCGAGAGGGCCGAGCGGCACCGCCCCAACAGCACCCACAACGCACCTTTTACCCACACCCACGTTGTGTCTGCCGACCCATTTAAATTTTCATGGTCATGAGCAAATTTCAGTGGATGATGTATAAGGCCATTGGGATAGACCAGCGATAGGGAGAAAACGAGCCGATTTGGCGGATGGCCAGGACCCATCTCATCATCTATATGATCATATTTATGAATTGAATTGAAAGAGTCGAAGCTCTCAAAAACCATATGCAAAATCCGTGGTGGAGTTAGAGGGGGGTTAAAATTATCCATTGGTTTCCGACACACGGGTGAAGGTCAAAGTTTGGAATGCAAGGAGAAGACTGTTGTCTGTTTTCTCGGCTGGTTAACTACGGCCAAACTAAGTAATTTCGATGATGCAGTTACAAACTCAGCGCAGCTGTCAAACAATTTTCGGGCCGTGTTTCTGCTTCTTTCCCCATCTCGTAGTCATTCCCTGCGCCTGCAGAAGTGCTCGCGGCTTGAGTTTCTCAGGCTTGTCGTGAGTAAGTAACTCTTCCATTATGTATATGGCGCAGAAAAAGCCAAAAATACCAGCGTCCATTGAACTACGTATTGCGCCCCATTATACCATCCGAAAGGGGGGGACCAAAACCCCACCCGTGCGGGTTGGATAGCTTTCCTGAGGCCGCCTTGATGATTAAGAACATTGGGTTATTCCTTTACAGTCCGCTGGGCAGCGTTTATTTTTAATCAAAATTGCATGGGATACAGATTGTATTACAAGAAATGGTCTAGAAATTGGAGCTGTAAAGTGACTGCGGTTGGCAAGGAAAGGGTTTCACGCCCCGGAAACTAGCCGATGTTTTGCATACTCTACAAAATCATCGATGGTAGATGGCCATGCAGCTATGAGAGAAGAGGAAATAGGCATCAGTCTCCGAAGTTCTGCCTGAGAAACGTACGTACCCTCCATATCATAGTTCGAAAAAGTGGAATTGGTAGATTTGATGAAGTCGAGAAACTACAGTTATTGAGGCACAATGAGTGGTCAATTAATGAGAGAGTAAGTATCTCGCAGCGCACCATGACCCATGTATCTTTGCTGACACCTTTTGGCCTTTCTGATTCATGAAGTCGAACCACCACTGTATGTATTCTTCTTTCCAGCCTTCATCTCCATCCATTTTGACATCATCTTCATCGTCATCAACTCGGGCCAATGCCCCTCCCTGAAATCCGTGAGGAAGAAGAAGACCCCAGAAAGCCTGGGCAGTCTCAAGACCTGTGTAATTTCGTCCTATTAATTTCACCACCTAGATGAACCGATAGTATAGCTTACCGAGACTACGCTGTCCTTCTGAGCGGGCGAAGTCGAACGTGTGATTATACACTTTCTGGAAGTAATTGGGGTCTGATGCAAGTTGATCTCTCAGCCTTGTTAGAGCATTTTTCATGCCTGATATTGAGTCGGTTCTGTTGGCAAGTCCAAGTTGATTAAGCACAAGGACGGTGGTTATACGAGAGAAAGGGGCAGCTACCCAATCGACTTCCAACCTTCCACCCACCCTGCTCTTGTCCACTGTCCTATTCTCGGCGACTTTAGATCATACGCGATTGCCAATAGCACAACATCTTCTGGGTCGACCTCTAGGTCTTCACAGAACTTGATTGTTCCATCTACTGTGATGTTCTCATCGTCTGGGTCTAATGAAGGATAGTTTCAATACAAGATAACGACTTGGAACAAACCCTCTCAACCTTTATATTTGTCGAACAGTTGGTTTAGTTTACTTGATGATGGTGCAGATGAATCTCCTTTCCGACGCCCCGAACTTGCAAAGGCGTTTGGGTTGGTGTAGTATGCATCAATGGCGATATCTAGTCGCTTGTGTGCCTCCATAAACTTTCTGGCATCCTTTGCCCTGATCAAGCGACATGATCAGTTGGAGATCGTGAATCCGAAGAATGCATCGGAGAACATACGAGGCTCCTGTAACCGAGCAGAACTGGGCAACATCGTTATCAAATTTCTTGTCAGGCATAACGAGATATCTTTGGGATGAAAGACCTTGCGAGTTGATCAGGGAAGAACACAAGGAGCTGGTACTGTTCGACTCAGTGCAACGTTCAGAGTCATCGCAGTATCCGCGATTAGTTCACGTGCTTCAGCCTTCGACGCAACCGCCACTTGGACGTAAAGAGAACAAATTCCTCCGCATCTGAGGATTGTACTGCGATGTATGGTACTTATATAGTACAGATACTTTCTCATTTGACATCTGCGCGGGTTTTCTTGAATACTGCGCCCAGACTCCACAGCAAAGCAGGACGACTTCGGAAATAATTGCAGCCGCTAATGCCGACATTTCGGAGATTGAACATTTAGGTTGCCAAATACGGTGTCAGCACACTGGCCACAACAAGTTGGAGTCTTGAAAAAGAGTGCCTGTTCCAAAAGCTTACAGATTACACATCTCTGTCAAATCCCTGCATTGTCTGTATCCCGTCCTGACAGGTGCCTGTCATTACATGACGATAGAACATAGCCTTGTACGAGAGCTATACTGCCTTCTAAACTTCAGGAGTGTAATGAATCATTTCACTCTGCAAATTATTTACGACGGCACCTTGGCGCGACACCCACGCCGTCAAGAAATCCTCGTGTCCAGTCTTCTAGTCTGAATGTCTTCTATAGGCTGTAAGACTTACATACTCTTGACGGCTCGCCACTGCGCGTACATCTCTTGCATCTACGTGAACATCGGACCGTGTGCTTTGTTACCCTTAATTGTCTACTTCAGCCGAACTATAGCCATCTGGACGACGTCATACACCATTTGTAATGGGGGCACGTCCTCTGACAGATCATGCTTTCAAAAAAAAAAAACATAGCCTTGCAGACGTCTGTGCATTTTGATATGTTTGCTCCAAGCCGAAACGAGCCTGCGACTGTACAATCATCGTGTCAATCTTACCCGGTCCTCTGTTCCTATTTTCATAACAGATCCTTTGCGCTCTCACCTATGACATGACATGTCATTTGAAGACAGAGCTGACTGGCCGGAGTCTCTAATGACTACTTATAGGAACGCCCGACCCTTCCTTCTCCCAACGCCCGTATGCATCATTTACCCAAATCTCGTCAGTCAGTCAGGTCTGCCACACCACTCGCCTGTGTCGCCCCGGAAATAACTCCCGCCGCCGAGTGTCGTCTGCTCTTTCGGGTTTTCTCTCGAAGGTCTTCAGCTGGCGTGCCGGTGACTGATGAGCTGCCACCTGATTTCCTGAGCGTATTGTGTGAACATATCATGATATACGTCCTTCTTCGAATACTCCTAATGCGATAGCATATATGACTATGATATGGCATGCACACGGCTCGCTCTGGAGTAGGGTCTTAGTTTGTAATAATTGATACCGACCAGCGGCCTACCGACGATGGGAGTGTTATGAATAGACCTTTACTCTTCGCAGACCACTTCTATATTTAAATTCCACAAATGTTCCCTTTACTAACTGTCCATCGGTCTATTTCCTTCACAACCATCACGAGAGGCGCGTCGATTGAAATGCGCTCTCACACAAGTGTAATCGCATCAGGACCATCGCTTCTACTCTGACACGGTTGCAGTCCGCGGCGCAGTCTCTTCTACGATCATATCATAGCCTGGCTCGTCTCTCCACTTCAAGCTCCATCCATTGTGAACCCCGGCGAGCCAACTACGATCTTATCACGAAAAGTGCCCTTTCTCATATGCGTCTTTTACCATCTCCGAACAAAGATATTTGTCGAACGCAAGATGCTTTACATCCTTGTCAGTCTCCTTGTTTTTCTTTCATCCCGTCTAGTTCAGCCGATCTTACATGTCATCGCGGCGTCAGGACATTACTCATTGGACTTGGGAACCTGTCTAAAAATTGTCTAGAAGGATAATACTTAGATACCCATGACCCTTCTAATACTGGGAATTTGAAAGGAACTATGTACTTTAACTGTCAGTAAGACACTTCCAAACCTCACACCGCTTCACACCACTTACGGGGCCTTTAATTTGCGCCGGTGGCAACTTAATGGAATGTGAAACATGAAATATTAATATAAGGGTATTCAAGTCCAATGGCCCATGGCCATAGATGAATAAGACAATAACGCTGAATGAATGATTTTATGACACTGCCGGTCCAATAGCCCTGCTTCTTACGGGTCCATCATGATCCTGTCCGAGACTCGAACCGGTGTGGCGCCAATGATTTACGTGGTTTGGTAGGCCGAAGAAGAGGCCTTACTTTTTAAAGTCGGGAAGTGGACACGGATCAGGAAGCAAAAGCAAAATGTTACTATCCGCGATCTGAGCATGGGGTCGAGGCTTGAGTAGCCGTGCGTTGCTCAAGCTTTTGAGCCACCTGTTATCGCCGTCGATTTGGAAGCGCGGGCGAAGGTGGGAAGCATGGTCTGGTCGGTGCTTATGCAACGCAACGCATTCTCGCGGGGACACATGAAGCACTGTTGACACAGCTGCGTCTTTGATCGATCGAAGGTGAATCCGCTTCCAAGTCCGTGAATCCGTCTAAGTTGAAAGCGTCAGGAGAATGACAAAGCGCGAGTGCGTAAACTCGACATACGTCGGGCGCGGAAACGGTGCAGAGCTATTCCGATGAGTTTCGTGAGGGCATTCCAAACTCAGAGTAAGAGCAACGTAAGGAAATTATCATCGTATGATGAAGATTGCGGCATCAGACAAAAAGTGCGATTTGTCAGGGTTGAATGTACAATTTCAGAAGGCTAATAAGATATGGAAAGCCCTGTTACTACGGAGTAGCCATTTAAAATTTGTCGACGATCACATACTAAATAAGGACCTAGCGAGTACCTGGAGTGCTTAAAACGACGAGGTCAAGCTTGTATAGTATCGAGGAACGTGATTGCTGTCAGAGTCCACCACTTCTTCTCAGTAAACCTCTTCAGGAATTAGGGAATAATCTAACGTATATGTTGAACGCGTGACCGCCAATTTATCGCCAAATAGCAGGCTCATGACATGCCATCACACGAACTCGATTATAGCAGGGCGCTTATTCAAGCTCAAGTAGGATGCCCACCACTGACGTATTAGCCCTCCCTGCATCATCATCATCACCACCATCCATAAGCACTTAGCTGCTAAACACTTAAGCAATCAGTTCTGTCCAATTATAAAGCGGGGGTACTAGGAGACCACAGGCGGCATCCGGTAGTATATTTTTCAGGCACCGACGGAAGTATACCGTGTCCTTTATTTGGGCTTGCGAATATTATTTGAATGAGGTCGGCTGTATTCGGCTCGCTCCGTTAAATCATCCATACCAGCCAAATTAAGCAGATCAGTTTCCATTTTCCCACGACCCTCATGGCATAAATAAGAGAGCGGAGAAATTCAAATCGATCATGATCAAGTCCACCTGATTTGCAAGATCGGGACTGCATCTGCCATGGCATGTCGGGCTGGGCAGGCGAAAGGCATGCGATGACCTGCAATGACCCCATCGAAGCTGCTCAGCTGGCTACTTCAGAAGCTACTTATCCTATTTCTAAATACCAGAACTCTCACCTTGCCCGTCCGAATGGGTTCTATAAACGCGTCGGGCGGGTTGTCATCGCTCCCTTTATGCAAAATCACCCCTTTTCCTTGTCTTTCAATCTCATGATTACGATCTGTTCCACTGGAAGCCTTCTGACGGCCATTGCTAACTATTGGATTTCTCAAAACCCACTTTTAATGTGGTGCTTTGTACCCTAATCTTGCTACGAGCGGAGATGACATTAAGAGATAACTTCCGAGTGTACATACACATTCCAAAATGAGATCCAAGACACGGAATGTGCAGATCCGTATACTTTATTGATACAGGACAAGAGGAGTGAGTCACTAGACGACGACTATAGTAGATCGGGTTCGTGGCGACCGCTACAAGAATTATCGAGGCTGCGCAAGAAATTGTGTGTAGGGATGGGCATAATAATGGACTTGAGCACAGAAAGTCCGACGGTGGTATAGACAAATGATGAATGGGGGAAGGGTGGTATCTTGCAAAAGAAGGGGCCGAGGAGGCGGCGTGAAGTCGTGTGCATGAATTCATTATCTATAGAACAAGTGGGAGGATGATGGATGATGGTCATGATGAGGCTGATGATTCATGTTCGAACGATAACACGCCTTGTGTGTTTTCCGGCTCGCCTTCGTTCCGCAAACGGCATTGGCCGCCTCCAAGACTCGTCAGGGTCGTAGTCCTCCGCTGAGTATTCGGGTTTCGAACCTGGAGGACCAGGAGGAACCATGTCTTGCGGTGGAGTCCGCATACCCGCTTGATGCAACGACGGCGAATGCTGTGATGGATTTGTCGACATATGTGGAGTGCTCGTGGAAGAGGAAGGGAAGAGTGGAGCCGGTGCTACGGCGATTGTCGTTCCTCTTTGTGTTGGTCGTGAGGTCGAACTTGTGTATGATAATGCAGCCGATGATTGCACAGGGGAATGATGAGGCGCAGTCGATGATGAAGGGGGAGGACCATTTAGCCAGGGGCGAGTAGTGCTTACAGGTCTTGATTTCACGGGTTCAGGTTCTGAACCATGAGGAAAGTCAACTTCAACCCGAACGCGCACGATTTCCTTCCCCGCCTGGGCAAAGAACGCGCGCTCCTGGCGCTGGAAAAAGCCGCTGGTAGGACCGGGGCGCATTTCCGGGAAATTGTCGGGCGGCGCAGGGGGAAACATGGCCATCAAGTCGTGTCCCGTCGGAGGTGTAGGATAATTGCGATGTGTCGTGTCAGGGGCCTGGCTCAAATCGACATCTTGAAAGAAATAAGGAAGTTACGAGGTGTATATATTAACGATACCACGTACCTCGCAGAGAACTTGGTGACAAAGGTCTGCGTAAACGGCCATTGGCGACTGGAGGAGAATGGCCATTGGGAGGTCTGTAATGCGGGCTGTGGTCTCCTGGTGAGGTTGTAGATGCAGTAGGAGATGGAGAGGGCGAGACAGGACGTAAATGATAGGTAGCCGACATTGGGGGAAGTAGTGTTTCGGAATATTGTTATGGGCGTTCTTATATAGTCACGGCTTGCGGAGACAGAGCTTTTCAGAAGCGATCGCAGAAAGAAGGTCGACCATCGGTTCATCAGATCGGAACTGGCTCATGGATCGTAGATCCAGCTCAGTTCACTGCACCTTTACTACACCTTGACAACCCTATACTAAGCGCTGGCTCAGCCTCTTTCCAGTAACTTTATGGGAGCTGACGTTGAATACGTTAGATCTGACAGAAACCGCTCATATGGGAAGAGTTCATTTGTTCGTATCTCCTTCCCATATATTATCGCCGTATATGTCGGCTCAAAGCACTATATTTACCGCTACGTCTTACCCAACAGATTCGTGTCAATCTGCAAGCCATTGTCTCAGCAGAATGAAAGCTCAACCAGCATCCAGTCTATCTGTCATTGACTGTGATAAATTGAAGGTCATTTTGCTCAGTAATCATGTCGCGATCAGCTGCAGCGAGGCACTCACTCACTGCCTCTGGCACTGCCAGCGTTTTTAACAGACTATCCCGGATATGGAGGCAATCAGACGCCATGAGATGACGGAGATGTTGTGAGTGACGTTAACCTGTAAGGTCTCACCTCATTACATACATGGCCGCCTGCGTGGCAGCGGCGATGTGCATGTACTCTCGACTTATCGGTAATAGCGAGATCCGTGAGGCATAGGCGGACGGACCAACCTTCACAATACGCTATATTTTTGTGTAGAAACTCGGGACCCAGAAGGACATCTGATGTTGTTGCTTCGAGGGTGCATGATCATGCCTGCTCTAGGTCTCCGGACGACGGTCGATCGAAATTAGGCACCCTGGCACTTCAAAGGTATTTGCATTGACATGATCAACGGAGTATTCTGGATATCAGCACCACAGGAAGGCCGTGACCATAGTGTACGTCGCTACAAAGGGTCAGATGTTCAGCACACCGCCGAACCAGTATATCGATGTCCAAGTGGTGTTGCCGTTGTTCGCTGTCGTCTTACAGCTTGCGGATGTCCACTGTCAGAGTTCAGCGAAGAGCATATGCAGTCGATCGAAAGAATACATGATGAATGCAATCCAAGTTTAAGTACTCCTGTTCAATCAATTACCTCTTGTTTGGCGGTGCTTATGTCGTCTTCAGTCATCCAACCATCACGAATGTGACTCAGTCATTGACGTCTTTTCTTCCGCTTCTTTTTCAAGCTGTTTGAAGAAAAGGCTTGCAATCCGTCGAACTGCGCAGCACCGTCGCATGTATACTTAGCTGGGCTTCTGCCCAAAGCCACTTTCATCGAGACGTGGATCTTTTTATAGTCCACATTGAAGGTGTGTTGGTTGTCTAATAGTTGAGAGCTTTTGACTCGGATCATTATAGCCACACAGCTCCCAGGAAGACCAGAACTAGCCAGAACATGGACAATGCGGACGTTCTCTTTATCAATAGGACCGTGAGGAATTCTTTCTTCTTGGTATGAGCACACTGATGGGGATCGGCAGGCGGCAGTTATATTCGACCTATTGCGTAACTCGGCTGGCTATAGTAGTAGCGAGTTGCTTATTGCTATTGGAGGGCCATGACCTGAGAATCGTGTCCTGAAGAGTGGGGGAACCACCCGCAAAGAGCGGGCGCGTCTCACACCATTTTCTGCCTGCACATGCCGGTGTTGGGAAAGAATTATTCTTCTTTCGAGCCAACCGGTAACCCCATACTACACAGCTATCTCTGATCAGGGCCAGCAAGGCAGAAGACATTGGATCTTCTATCGCCTTCTTCGGGGAGGCCGTGTCTCCATACAATTCGATAATAGCACAAAAGGCACATCCATTCCAGCGTCCCGTGCTTGTCTGCGATACCTCCAGTCGAGAGAATCATGTACTGTCCATTTTGTGTCTATTTCCGATGTGCTGTGTCTATTTCGGATCTTTTTCGCCTGTTGTGAGTCGTCACCTTGTCACTTCATGTTCCTTGACAATTGATGCCTTTTTCGTTTCCTGAATCCTCACGGCTATCGGGTCCCATATTGGTTCTCGTTATTTATGTTGATGAAATGCCGCCATCCCTGTTCTTGACGAAATATTACACCCGCTGTGCCTTACGGAGTCCGAGTCGTTGGACCTCATTCTTTTGAAGATGCCCGGTTTTGTTGCCAGGTGTTGATACGCTAACTTTATTTGATGTGCAGACCCACTTTCATTGACCGTCCTCCTGCCTGGCTCGTCCTGTACCATCTCAACAATTTCAGAATCCTGTTGCGCTCATTCTCGGATATTTCTGGACAATCGCCTCCAATACTCTGAAAGGCACTACTATTCTTTCTTCGGCAACTTATACACTTAACGCATAGGTGGCATCAAAGAAGGTTGCTGCTTCTCAGCCTTTCCCGCTTATTCTGTCGTGGAGGATATAGTCCTAAAGCCTTCTATAGACTACTGGCGCGGTCCCTCGGAGTCAGAGCAGGCTTTCATCTACAAAGCGGGCGATAGCCGCAGTTTCCACATCTGTCTTTCGTTCTTGATCTCATTCGCGCAGTCTGTGGTTTCTCTACGTCGAAATCCGGACTGACTCGTCTCTAGATTTCGACTCGAATACCGACGACTCCACGGTTGCCTGGAACCCGTCATACTTCTGCTTTCTGGATGCCCACGCTGTCTCCACAAGGTTGTCCTAAAGGTGTCCAGAGTATTTTTCAATGTGTGAAACAATACAGGATCCATTCATCCCCCATTTCAAAATCGCCGGGTGGGATTACTGGGATGTGAGAGCGTGCGGAGCCGTCCGTATCCAGGAGCGACCCACAGAAGAATCACCTGCGCATACCGCCTTCTACAAGTAGCGAAAATTCTTCCCGCGACATTCTTCTCGAAGTCTCTGCCCTACTCAACGGGGAAACGGATATAAAACTCCTGATATGTCGCAATCTCTAACATGTTTGCGGTCTAACGTTTGATTGAATAGTCGTTTGTGTCTAGACCAGTCTCCAACGAGGCTAGGGATGCTTTAACGTATAAAAACTATTCTGCGAAAGTCTATATCTCGACTTCCTCCACTGGTCGTAGCACACCGATGATCTCCGTAAATTACACACAACGTCTTTGCGGATAGAACTATGGAGGGCACGCAGTTCTCCAATCTCCACATGACAGTGATGTCAGATCACCGCCGCGTTCTATGACATGTCTTGTCGTCCCGAACTGGCCTGGCGGATGACAAAAACATAGCATCCACTTGCTCTTCTCGCTTGTTTGATTGACATGGATGGCTGGTTGTACGCGCGTGAAAGTTTTGCGATAAACCTCAAGATCCGAGAAATGTGAAAAGCTGACTACTCTTCCTTTGATCGTCAACAGATTGCTCGTATCAATTACTGTGATTTTATGTATTTCCTTGTCTATCGCATCGAATGGAAGTGATGTGGCTCTTCAATAACGCGTAGTGGGCTCATAAGGCGCCCCCCTGGAAGTCGGGATCGCCTACACCCCGTTTCCGTCGGTTTGGGTCTGTAAAAAAGAATGGAATTGTTAGCATTGTTTCTCAATATTCTCGATGTGATACTAAATGCTATGCCCTGTGACTTTCTGTCTTGGTCGACGGGCTTGGAGGACGCGACAAATCGAGACTCGACATCTTGCTCGGACTAGACACCGGCGTTGATTGAGAATCTCATCGATTCGTAACCTACGCAAACATCATCATGTGTCGTTAATGGGCTTGGAGTATATGAGCTTCTGGCGTTGAAAGTGGCGCATGCACATAATCTCTGTCCCCTCACTACATTGAGAAACCGGACACTCGGTGGCCATCTGACTCGTTTACGCGCATTAGCGCGATCAGCTGCTGCTGCAAAAGATACTTCCCGGCTGTACACATGTAGCTGGCAAGCTTCTTCGAGCAGGCCAATATTAGCAATGCCACACCTGTTTCATTTGATGTGAGAAGCCTTTTCAATGGCTCCTGCCCCTCTTCTGTCACTTAGAGCACTGAGACAAAATGCCATGCAGATAAGAGAATCCATCAATATTGAATTTGGGCTGCCCTTTTCTTAATAAAGTCGCTTATAGCTATCAGCGTGGGGAGGGGGACCCTCTGGAGAAAATATTATCTCAGGTCTGGCTGTCCGGCGCCTTTCAACTTTTTATATCGATTGTGATAAGAATATCTAAAGATTTGGTAGTGGCTACATCTTCGTCTTGCTCTTCGCCGTCTAAGAATCTCATCATTTCAATTAAGGTTCTATTTAAGAACAGCGACCTTCTGGCATGGCATTGAAATAAGCAAGTTAATGAGGCGGTGGCCGTTTACAGGGCCAAATTACCCAGCGATTTTGTTGTGCTGTCGTACATGACAGGTCGCGTCAAATCGTGCATTTTTATGCTTAATAATTGCAACTGCCGGAGATCTCGAGCACTGTGGTGCTTAACGCTGAACTGTACATGTGAGAAATAGAAGGTTGTGCAGTGGCAAGACCCTGAATTTCTGTGGCCTTCAGAATATGTAATAAGTTGTCAAAATTTTTAAGTGCATTAAAATACCAATCCCTTGTATGATAGCTGCGCTTCTCATAGTTGGCAGACATGTCGTATGATGGACAAATTAAAAGTGTGAGGACATTTGCCGCTCTGCCGATGTTCTAATAGATATGTGTGTTTTAGTGCAGTCAACTTGAAGCCCTACTGCTAATAGCTTTTGACGTCCTGAAGGCGAGTTTGTCAAGTAAGCGTGAGATATTTTCTGGGTACAAATCTGCTAAATATACTTTCCCAATGCGTCCGCTCAGAGTTTGATCGAGTGTCATCTCAGTTCAACAACTGGGCGTTTTCAGAGCGGACCCGAGCCGGAGTACATCGAAACCCATTGCAAGCGCTTTTGGGACATTCAATGGGTATGAAGATAACTTATCAGAAATGGCCATATGGCAAGACCTCGGACATGACTGAAACTATTTCCCATGTAATGTCTATGTATGAATTGTAAAATCTTTCCAGCGTTAGTGTTCGGCTTAGGATACTACCCGGTGTCTATTTCGATGATCAGATATGTATCCAGTGGATGTGGCGCACGGGAGCCGCCCAGATTTGATGGCAAGGCATTAAAAAGGTCACTGAGACGATCACTGTGCCCGATTGTCCCGACCATGTGCAATTCCATATTCCAAACAAAGACGCAGTCCTAAAGCTATGGCCTTTTTGGCTCGACATTTCAAAAAGTAGGGAGTAAATGCCAATATCTTCCTTGGAGCTCTACTCTATATTTAATGATGTATTTGGATGCTCAAAACCGGTTCGGCGTGAGCTGTGCGTGATTGAAATCCACTGTCTATGCACTTGAGCTCCGTGATGGAAATGAATCGCGGGATCCTCGCTGATTGGACGAGAAAATGGCTCCGATTCGCAGCCTTTCATGCTTTCGAATTGCGACGAACTCAGGGAAGACAGGTTGGGCTCTTGATAGCGTCTGACTGAACGCCACATTGACAAGAAATGAACGACCAGTTGAGGCTGCTAAAAATTAGAAAGTCATATCCGATAACAAGTAGAGGATCGGGATGGATTTCTAGAACGTACTCTCCCTGAAAGGCTGTCATGGGGGAAGCCATTGCATATTTCACTTTTACAGGGAAGTAAAGAGCTGAGCGCTATCCTTTTTCGTCTGGATTCGAACACAGCTGATTCGTCGTGAGCTAGCACGAGGTACGGCCAATATAAACCAGAACACATCCTATATACATCCAACTAACTTTTGGAATTGTGAGAGTACCCAGAGAGTACCATAACCAGCTGTCAAGAGTTATTTTGGCGGTTGTGAACCTGTGGCACGACGAATTGGCCGACGAAGTTGATTCAAAATTGTGGATGGGCGGTGGTTTGTAAGACAGAAACGTTATTTGATCTTTACGACAACTCAACAGCAATATAAAAGAACAGGTATGTAAATATTTAGAATAGATTTGATCGGAGGAATGTGATGAGCTCAGTTTGAGAAGGGAACCCTTGTAGTCGTATGTTCAGGACGATGCAAGGACGATGTCAAGATGTCCAAGATGAAATAGTTCGGCAGTGGCTAGCTAAGTGTTCGGCACACAACTCAGAGTTAATAAAATTTTACATAATTACAATACGCAAATTTAATAATCGTTTCCGCTGTTAGTGACAACGGTGAACTCAACTCTTACCCATTCATACCCGCTCGATTCCACAAACAATGGCGGCCAAAAGTCTCAGTACCAGCACGCTCAGTTTGAAGTTCATGCAGAATGCTCAACGAGCTAAATATTTGAAAGAGGTTGAGCTAGATCGAGCAGAAGTGAAGGACGATGGGAAATGGGAAATTAGTCAACAGGTTCGAGACTCTTGGGGTACTTCAAAAGAAACGCAACTTGAGTAAGTTCTTGACTAGTAGACCTCTTTCCAGGCTCAGGAGATGTTTAGATCTTCCGATGTGCATGAAGCGTCCTACTTGCCTTTCCTGTTTTCGGGTACTAGTGCCACAGCAAGCGCTAGCGATAACACTACCGCTTCTAACTCGAAACCGACAGGCAGACGGACATTTAATAAAAAGGGAGAAGATATCTCGCTAGAGGTACATAACACTGCTTCATTTCGGCTCAGCACAATGTTCTCTGACCGATGTCATTTTTCGTTCAAGTCCCCCGTGTCAGGTTCGATATCTGCGAATGTTTTGACTCCACCGGTCGCCCCACCCCCATCGACAGGACGTAAAGTCCACCCTAGGCCCATTTCGATATCGGCATCAGGAGCATCTGGACAACTACGTGGATTTGAAGATTTTAAAAATCCCAAAGATTCCAAGACCGCTAGACAAGCCATCTTTGAGAGCGGCGGTGTTGGTACTGACCTTCGTGTCCAAGCCCAAATACCCTCAACGACATTTATGAAACCCGCGGGAATAGATGACCCTAAAGTTGCTCAGCCCGCTTCCATGGCCGCGTCGTCCTACCCTAATAGTATCATTAATGGTGCACGCCAAAAAAGGCCAAGCGCGAGCGCGAGCGCGATGCTCCTACGGATGAAACGAGCAATGTGGCGACAAAACCGAAGAAGAAGAAGAAAAAGAATCCGGAATAAGGTGGTTTCAAGTGAGTGCTCTTTGGCCGGGTCACGCAGTATTAGTTGCCGAGGTTTACAACTTTTTTGCGAAGTCTGACATTTGACAGCACTCTGTTGGGCATAGTACCCTAAACATGTCCATCAAAACTCTTACAAGAAAGCTGGAACTCTGTATTTTCTCGTCAGCTTGACCTGCGGCACGGTCGTATGTTGTCACTTCTGGTTCCTGACCTAGCAGGTACACTTGCCACCTTCGGCACAACTTCCTGTCCTAGGACTGCTGCACTACCTACTATACTGGGCTTAATAGATTCTTCGCTCAAATCGTGGATACTCGTATTGGATAGCGAATGCTTTCGGCCGTCCAATGCATCACATCCATCTACTGGCAAGGAATTAATTCTACAACCATTAACGATTCTATCGCGACAAATGAGACCTCAGGTCACAGTGGTGATCCGGATCCATGGTTTGCAATGAGCTATCAAACGGGGTCCTGGCCTATTTACGAGACAAATTCAAGATTTGCAGCTCACCTAAGTACCATACCGATTATTATTTAGTCACCTCTGATCAACGCATTGGGATACTTAACAGGCACGCACGAGCTGCTCACCTCATTTACTTAAGTACGCTCCTTTAGCTGTAGAGTTCGTTCGTATTGCACCTGTCATAACCCATACCTGTCAGTGGACGGCCCAGACTATCTGGGTCATCACAGTTATCGGGTAGTGCAGGTGTGCTAAAAATAAGTTTGAAAAAATTCAGCTTTCATTCTCGTAAGAAATAGATTTCTTCTCCAGCTAGCTTTGCTTCAAGCTTCTGTTTCCTGATCTTGCTTTTTTCCGTAAAATTCTGAACCCTTACTCGGATACGTTCGATGAGGGATGCGTGTCATGTGATGTTCTGAGATATCCCAGATTGCTGCATCTCCAGCCTGACAGAAGATGATGTTGTCTGAGGTTAGTACGCCATAGCTCCTAGGAGCAATGTAAATAGTATCAAGCCCTAAACTAACGACATATTAGGAAAAATCTTCACGAAATAGAGCAGAAAAGGGCATAATTTGCAGTCCATCTACCACCAAAAGTATTTTTCTTGAAAAAGGTATGGGTTATTGGGTATTACAGGTTTATGGGTTATGGGTTGCATTTCCCTGCTAACCAAAGTCGGTGGATCAAAAAACTGTAGGTTATAACAGGTTATGAGTTTTCACGGATATGGGGGTATGGCAGGTTCGACTGCAGTGTGGGACAACCCTGGCGGCTTTCCTGATTGCAATAATTTGATCAGGCTTATCTGCGGGCCGATATTCAACTTAATTGGCAGGTAGATCTTCAGCGGGATCAAGGCTGCGAGGATGTACCGGGTGAGTGGATATCATTTGCCAGGTGATTCGTTGGCCCAATATGTGTTCTCGACATGGAGAACGGCGTACAGTCGGGAAAGCCAGCATTTCAACCAAGTGTCCTTATTTTGTCAAGGTCTGGCGGAGTAGGTACCTTTTATCTCAAGGGACTCTATTTTTACTCAGTGTGTCAATGGCGTGAATCAACTGTGAATCCAATAATGGGTACATTGATTCTCACTGCCGAAATCTATCGAACGAATCAACATTTGATTGACATACAGTGCCCTTGCTACGTAACACAGAAACATGATCGAAATGAGAAGAGATACTGAACTGAACAAATTGATATTGGAGGTGGTTTGTTCGATGACTATCTACCTGGGGACGGTAAGCTTGTGATGTTCTGATGTTCCTTCAACAAGACTATTAACATCAACTAAAGAAAAGCTGATGGATTTCACTAGATCTAGCTACTCCCTTGATTTTTGAAGTCGTAGGGGTAATGCCTTTAGCCCAAACGTTATCTAGGTCCTAGAGTGGGCCACGATAGTACATAGACAGCTCGACACGTTCCTTTCGAGCTCATGTCAAGGACACTAAGGCCCCACCTGGTCGCGGAGCTCATACATTACATTACACCACTCTTATCAGGGTCTGTTTGGAGAAAATGGTGATGTAAGAAAAAACGACCACCTACTTACGGCAGAGTGCCATGGATCAAGTAAAGCGGTAGGCAGTGGTAGATATCTGACTATAACCGGATTCAGTCGATCAGGGAGACAGATGTTTTCTGCCATTTGGAAGTTGGGTCTTGCGGTCCGAATGTTTCGTAAGTAGATTTCCCCTCCAATCGGACTCGAGGAACGTATGAAGCTAGGGCCAGTGGGGAAAGAAAAATGCCGAATGACAGAATCTCATGATGCTGTATATTCATCGGCACGGCCAGCCGGACCTTGCTAACTTGGAGTAGTCTTGACTCTTGAAGCAGGGGTGCTTTAAATATTGCCTTACCTTCACCTCATGGTCATCTGTTCCATGCTTGCTGGAGTACAATATCGTCGATTACAGATGGAATTTAGGCACAGCTGATTATATTATATTGAAGGCAATCCGTGAAGCTGCCATTTCATTTACGGTCTCTGATTTGCAACTTACATGTGTAGTTTAGACTAAGATGAGTGTCACTTGGGTTTTCATTTACGAATCTACAGAAAGTATAGTTAGCCCTCAATCGAGCGACATCCAAAGAAAGATCTGGGCATAAATGACGACTGTGTGTGACGTGTTGTTTTAATAAGCCAGTCAATCTCTTAATTAAAGAGTCGTGGCTTCTCGGGCGCCTATTTTACTACGCTGGATCTGTTCCCGCCTTCTTTATACTAATGATTTGAACAAACAGAGAAAGAAACAGATAGTGAGGCATATCTTAGATCAGGACTCCCCTTTCAAGACCTTTTCAACCTTTAAGATGTTTAGAGAGAACCTACATACAGAGTAGATAGATTGCATCAAGATGCTCGGATACAGATGATAGCACAAAGCGTCATACACTTATGAGTTATTTTCCAAGATTACAGTATATCAAGCCTGAAGTCTCATCAACCTGGGTTCTCTTACATATGAGTGCGTCCTAAGGCGTGGTGATACGGGGTGGTGCGGAACCTCAAAAACGGAATATGACTAAGCCATCAATTAATGTACTACTACAGTCCACCACTACATTCTCGAGAGTTAGACTCGTACCGGACCCTGGCTTAAGCGAGGCGGCGCGGAAATAAAGCAGTCTTTTAGAGATTCATCGATCAACCCGGCTCCATCGTGTGATATTGTTTCGAGACTCACATGGCATAGGATGATAAATCACTGGCGAAGATTGTTTAGGGCTTGTACTGGGGTTGAACAATCCCTGATAACGCCGTCGACACGTGACGTCACGTCACACGGCCAATATCATCACAAAAGTTGAGACACCTCAGTTTTGTCAGTTCTTCATTGTTTTCTTCCAAATTTTTTGTGCATTGTATATACTATAATATATATAGTAGCTATTCCTGGTACTTTTAGCTCAGAAAATGCATGAAATAAGTTAAAAATAGTAAATTACATCAAGTTTCCACTATATATAGTCAAAGATAAGACAGATTCATGAGATTGCAGAGGATGTGAAAAATGATATAGAAGGTATTGCTATATATTAACATGCATATAGTCATTTCATTTAAAACAATTCTAAAAACATAATTTTTCATAAAGATTTGAGCAAAATACATCTAATTCTGTCAAAAATTTGATTCTTAACATGTCCAAGTCTTTACAGTTTGGAATATGATTAAAAATCACAGTAATAAGTAAGGCCCACAGTGTTTTGAATCATGCATATACCATTCCACATGTATATAATAATATAAAACATATTTTTACAACACTTAATAACCTCAGTTATTTGATATATTGAGTCAATTTCCATTATCATCCCTCTCCATGACTTCCTCTTCCTCTCCCTCTATCTCCTCTATCTCCTCTATCTCCTTGCTTCCCTCATCAGCTTCAAATACCCATGTGCCTTTTATATGTAAATCAACTGCATCAATCAGTGCTGCTTGAATATCATTTACACAAGTTGGAAGCTGTCCACTTTGCAAGTTTGGAGTACCAGCTTGCTTAAACAGCTTTAGCTGATCTTTTAATTTCTTGCCTTTGAGGTCCAGGATTTTGTCTTTTTCAAGTACAAGTTCTAGCTGTGCAATTCTGGCAGCTGTATTTTTGTATTTTCCTCATAAACTTCTATATGCTTGAGTTTTTGCTTGACATTCATTGGAGAAGTCTACAAGCTCTTTGTGTCTTCTTTCCCCTCTTTTACTGTATTCAGTGCTAGTCTATGTATATACTGATAGTCTTCTTCTTCAGTAAAATTTGCAGCCATGAATGCTTGTGTGTTGTTATGGAAATATATAGATATTGCATGATTATGATCAAGCAGTGTAAGCTGTGGCTATTGTCACATAAGAACTCAGAAAGCATCTAAAGCAGCTTCATTTTCAGTATTTGTGGCAGACATCCATACAAGTTCTCTTTCTTCAACTATTGCCTCATCAATCAAACCACCAGATGTAAATTCTGATGTAAAGCATTCTCATGCTGTCTCCAGTGCTCCTTTGAAAAAGGCAATCAGAAGTTTATGGAAATGTGGATATAGACCTGAGAATGAAGAGGAACAAGATCATGCATGTTTTCATTTTTGCATTGAAAGTTCAGATTGCTTTTATATATGGATAAGAAAATATTCTGCATAAATTGCTGAAACAGGAAGCTCGGAAGCTGTTGGTGAATAGTCAAGAGCATTTGAAAGATTTGTTTCCATATGATTGAGTGCTGAGTTCTGCTTGTTGATACAAAGATTTTCTAAAAGAGCTTGAATTCATCTTGATAAAGAATAAAAGCTTTTGACTTGTACCAGATATCTTCTGCTGCAGTCTCAGATGAAGTTACAGCATTTTTCTCAGCTTGAGCACCTTATACTTTTTCCATAACAGTAGCTCTACCCTTCTTTCCAACAGGCCTTGCAGAATATCTTTGATACCCTTGGACTTTAATACATAATATTGAACTATGATGTTAGTATATTATAATAAGATGTTACTGCAGAATCATTACCTGAATTTCAGACTGGCTATAAGGCCCAGAAATAAATGCTGGAATCAGAACAAGAATCTCTATTTTTAGTACACAATATCATATAAGAATACCAAATTTTGTGACTTACTATCCAATAACAAAGCTTTTTGAACTAAAATAGTAAAAAAGCGGTCAGAATCAAAGAAATAGAGGTAATCAAACAGGTATGGTGGTAATTTGAGTGCAAAACCATTTCCCTGCAGTCTTTAGGTATTTAAAGGTCATTTTGGGGCCATTCCTCGCATGCAAGGCTGCCATGAAGATGCCTGCTCGGCCTGCTCGGCCTATTTTGGAATGGGATCAGTGGCTGTGCTACACCTATTTTGCTCTCAAAACGGTATAATGACTATAGCATCATGGAAAATGCAATTAACAACTAGATTTGCAGAGTAAAAGTTATTAAAATTTTAATTGCTAAAATGTGATCAGAACAGATTTTTAATTTAGTAAGTCTAAGTAGGTGAAAGTGCCTAAATATAGGGTCTAATTCGCCACTGAGGTCAAAAACAAAAAACTGTTCTGATCAGTTTGTTCAAATTTAAATTCTAAGAAAAATATGTCTGCTAACCATATTTATAAGTGCTGTGGTTGCTGAGATATTCTTCATGCAATCCAGAGTGCTATATTTGGCAGGGAAATCAGTCTGATTTCGCTTTTTTGAGTTCTTAATCATATTTTTGCAATAAAAATGCCTTTATACAATGGAGATACTTAATGTCTTCTAGTACATACCACAAAATGTTTTGAATTGGTTGTTTATAAAGTACAAGCTCGATGTCTCAAGATATTGGTCTGGTCACAATGTGACACAGCATGTCACTGGCCGTCACACGCATCAGTGATTGTTCAACCCCACTTGTACGTGTGGTTACTACTCTTACCAATTGCTAACGCACAAATATCACCAGACTTACTCTACGTAGGACATTAAAAATAGAATCACTACTAACTAGAAATTACATAACCATATCAGTGTAGCCATACGTTCATTTGTTAAGCCCTCTGCGTCATGGCTTAAGGCATTAGGGGGACTGGTGGGATTTTTCTATGGTCTACGGGGAAGTCTGCTTATCTTTATGGTTAAGAATATAAAGTGGCAGAGGCCCAAAATAATTATCAAAAGTTCCCTCCCTTCTGATTCGTTATGCTATTAACATGGACTGATTATCTCGCTATCTTGGCCACATTGTGTGCCTTGGTTTACATTCATTCGAAGCAAGCTGGACTATTTTCACGTTTGCCTCTACCTCCTGGGCCCAAAAGGCTTCCTTTAATTGGAAACCTTCTGAACATGCCCACCAATCCGGAATGGCTCACGTATCACCAATGGGCGAAAGACTTTGGTAATCCATACTTCAACAAAACTACGTCTTCAAAGCATTAACCATGTCTTCTAGACTCGGACATCATATATCTGAATGCTGGTGGAACGCACATGGTCATCTTAGACACGGCTGAGGCGGCCTTCGATTTATTGGAGAAGCGGTCATCAATCTATTCTTGTCGAGCTCGACTGCCAATGGTCAACGAATTGATGGGATGGGATTTCGCATTTGGATTCATGAAATACGGTTCGTCCAAGAAATAACAATCCGTATGGATATGTAGCTGATGACTAAACCAGGCGATGGATGGTACATGGTTTTCTTAATTTCAACTTTCGAACGCATTTAACTTATTTCTCTTTTTTAATGACAGGCGTCAGCGTCGACGCGTCACCCATTATGCCTTCCATCCTACCGCTGCTGTTCTATTCCGGCCACATATGATGAAAGCGACCCACAACTTATTGAACAAATTTCTGGACACTCCTAAGGATGTATTGGGAAATCTTCGACAGTGCGTGGTGTTTACTGACCCAGGATTGACCACTATACTCACTGACCAGCTGACACGCAGCATGGCCGCTGAAACAATTCTGTCTGTAGCTTATGGCTTGGAGATAAAACCTAAAGATGACCCATATATCAAAATGGCAGAGCATGGGGTTGAGGGATTTTCTGTGGCTGGTATTCCGGGAACATTTTTGGTAGACGCTTTTCCTATTCTGAAACGGGTCCCGAGCTGGTTTCCTGGTGCCGGGTTCCAAAAGAAAGCACAAAATTGGAAAAAGTCGACCATGTCAATGGTGGAGGTACCTTTGCTGCTGCAAAAGAAAAAATTGTGGGTTTTTTAGCATGTACTCGTGATGGTCATCAAAGCTCAAGCTTTCTTCTCTAAAAGGCTGCTGGCACATCTCCCCATTCTATGGTCTCGCTTAACCTTCGTAGAGTTGGCGGTGACGACCCTGCTCAAGAGACAATAGTAAAACATGCTGCAGGCACCATGTACGGAGGTATGAATGTGATATTGCAGTTGTGCCTTTGACCTTGCTAGTAACGACATCTTCAACGTTAGGCGGAAGTGATACAGTAAGACTACTCATCCCGCATTTATCTGGACTGATTATCATTCTTTTAGACTTTATCTGCCCTCGCATCCTGCATCCTAGGTTTACTAGAGAGGCCAGACGTACTCAAGAAGGCTCAGGAAGAGCTGGATAGGGTCGTCAAGCCTGGATATCTGCCTGACTTTGACGACCAAGATTCACTTCCTTACATCACAGCTGTAGCTATGGAGGCCCTTCGATGGAAGGCCATTGTACCGATCGGTATGTCGCCTTAGTTATCATCTCAAAGCTTACACGGCTGATGAAAGCTTCGTTGAATAAGGAATTCCTCATCTTGTCACAGTCGAAGACGAATACAAAGGATATCGCATCCCAGCTGGAACCATTGTTGTTGCGAACTCATGGTATGGATGCCAGTCCCTTTTCTTCGACTTTAAGGTCTCACCTATGGACATACTATGCTCAGGGCCATGCTACATAATGAAGAGGTATATCCTGATCCATTTACCTTTAATCCAGACCGATTCATGGACAACGGTAAACTCAACACATTGGTCCGGGATCCTGGTCATGCTGTCTGGGGCTTTGGAAGACGGTAAGTACTTATTTTTCTATCTCATGAGAGAGCGAGCTCAAGTTAATTATTAACACAGTATCTGCCCTGGACGATACCTCGCCTTTTCTTCTATTTGGATTACACTCGCCTCTATGCTCACCGTCTTTGATATAAAGAAATCAGTCGATGAAGACGGGAATGTCATTGAGCCGACCCACGAGTATTTTCCAGCGCTCATCAGGTGAGTTTGAGTCATCCTATCTGGACATATCAATTTTTTCTCATCGTATTTGTTAGCGTGCCTAAACCATACGAGTGCTCCATTAAGCCCCGGTCTGAAGAGGCAGAGAAATTAATACGAGCCTCTACAAATCAAGAGCTACTCGATTTGTTTTAATAGGTCAGATTACTGGAGTCGAAGCCTTACAGCTATGCAACGTCGAGTCGGCCAACGGCAGACAGCAGCTAGAGACCCAGCGACGCATAAGACAGTGTTTGAATTATTCAAACGTCGAACTACATTTTGGCAACATTAAGTCTGACATCATATAATAGATGTTCACATTACAAGCAAAAGCACGAAGTGAGTCGAATCTGATTGATGGGCGCTTATCACCTGCGTGATTACCATGATCATTCAAGTTACTCGTCAGCATGACAAACTCAATTACGTTGAAGCTGATCTCGAAAAATTTCCAAAAACACCCAATGGTGATAGAACTAGGGCTAACTAGGGTCTGGGCGCCCTGGGGCAGGTACTCCTGCCAAGGACACATCACATTTTACGATCAATTCACGATAGGATACTAGCCTACAAACGATAATATAGCCTTGAAATCAACTTCAATCAGCTAACGCTTCAAGTGAAGTTTATTCTATAATCTTACCACAATCCTGCAGAGTATGTACCGCCCGATAATAATCACTTCTAGCCTGCGGCGCCTCTGGTGATCGCACTAAAGAAAAATTGAAGGGGTAAGATAAATACTCGGGGAATAAGAATCTCCGAGGCCTGGAAGTTGATAGGTCTATCAGGCCATCGGCGAACTGGCCAGTTCCTGGATTAGCGTAAAAACGCCATCAATCCGTGCACTCAACGTTCTCGTCACGCTTTCAAACGGTCTACTCAGGTGGATTCTTTCTCAGGCTATACTCGAGTATTTTGATCTCTGACACATGCTTAAATATGGATGGTTTCTTTCAGCTCTTTCCTCACTCCCCTCGGCTATGGAGCTATGTCCTGATACTATTGCCACTGTGGCAGCATTGGCCACGCTACTCTACCTCTATATCAAAAGGTCCAGAACTGGCTCGTTTTCCCGTCTACCTCTTCCCCCAGGCCCCAAGGGACTGCCGATAATAGGAAATCTTCTGAACATGCCAACCAATCCAGAATGGGTCACGTATCACCAATGGGCTAAAGATCTTAGTGAGTAGCTCGGATACTGAACTCGAAGTGCTCCTACTCAATGCATTGCATTCCTTTTCCAAGATACCGATATCCTCTATCTAAATGCTGCTGGGACAAACATCGTAGTTTTAGATTCAGCAGAAGCAGCGTTCGAATTGCTCGAGAAACGATCCTCGACTTACTCTAGCAGAGCTAGACTTCCCATGGTTAATGAGTTGATAGGTTGGGAGTTCGCTTTTGGGTTCATGAAATATGGTTCGTGGAATACGTTCTCGCCTTGGTCGGGCTCTATGTCAATACTGAATACGAATGAAATTGGACAGGCGAAGGATGGTAACCTCATTCAGTTTATTATCGTTAGATCCTGTTAAGTATATGTCTGACAGGCGTAAGCGGCGACGCGTGGTACACCATAGCTTTCACCCTACCGCTGCAATGTCATTCCGACCACACATCCTAAAATCAGCGCGTAATCTACTCAATCGATACCTTGACATTCCAAAGGATGTAGTAGGAAATTTAAGGCAGTAAGTTTGTACTTACATTCCTCTATATCATGTCTTTAATGGTTGTCAACTCCAGTATGGCTGCTGAAACGATCATGTCGGTAGCCTATGGTTTGGATGTACAACCTCATGACGACCCATATATCAAAGTCGCAGAGCACGGCGTCGAAGGCTTTTCCATTGCCGCTGTGCCAGGAACATTCTTAGTGGATGCTCTTCCGATCCTGAAGTATGTCCCGGAATGGTTCCCAGGTGCCAGCTTCAAGAGAAAAGCACGAGAATGGAAGAAGTCCACCATCTCGATGATAGAAACACCTTTCGCGGCAGCAAAGAGAAAGTTGTAAGTTTGACTTGGCCTTTATCAGTGTAGCGCCAACTACCACTGAATTCCTCAACTCACACAAGACGGCTGGAACGTCTCCCCATTCTCTGGTGTCTTTCAATCTTCGACAGATAGACGGTCGTGATCCGGACCAAGAAGAGGTCGTTAAGCATGCCGCAGGCACTATGTACGCAGGTAAGAGCATTACAATCAGCGTCTGCGTCGAGCCTTGATATAACATCGACCTCTTTAGGAGGAACTGATACAGTGAATAAAATTTACTCTATTTTGACGCTCCTTCAGCCTGTGATTAGCTTATCCATACTGTCAGACACTATCCGCCCTTGCGTCCTGCATACTTGGGTTTCTCGACAAGCCAGAGGTGGTAAAAAGGCTCAGCAGGAGCTGGACAGAGTCATCAAGCCTGGCCATCTACCTGACTTTGAAGACCAAGATTCGCTTCCTTACATCACCGCGATAGCCATGGAGGCGCTTCGATGGAGGGCCATTGTGCCGATCGGTAGGTGACCTTGATCCATTCTTTCCAGGAGATTGGTTAAAATAGTGGGATGTCTTATTGATAGGAATTCCTCACCTTGTCACTGTTGAAGACGAATACGAAGGATATCGTATTCCAGCTGGGACAATTGTCATTGCAAACTCATGGTATGCGCATCCCTGTTAATTTCCTCTCGGGGGCTTTGTCAACCTCTGAAACAATAACCAGGGCCATGTTGCACAACGAAGAGACGTACCCTGATCCATTCACCTTCAATCCAGATAGATTTATGAAAGATGGAAAACTCGACCCATCTGTCCGCAATCCAGCCCATGCTTGTTGGGGTTTTGGAAGACGGTAATTGCTATTCCTCTCCTTTGGACCCCAGGGACTACGAATTGACACTTAAACGGAAACCTTGACATGTAGCATTTGCCCAGGTCGATTCATCGCTTTCTCCTCTATCTGGATCACACTCGCTTCGATGCTCGCTGTCTTTGATATCGAAAAATCGGTCGACGAGAATGGTAATGTGATCGAGCCGACACACGAGTATTTCCCAGCACTCATCAGGTGAGTTGCAATTTATTGGTTGATGACCTCCTAGCTTATTGGATATGTATACATACTTCAAAATCAGTGTTCCTAAACCGTACGAATGCTCGATCAAGCCGCGTTCTCAAGAAGCCGAGAGACTTATACGCACCTCTGCAAACTCGGAGCTGATCAGTCTGCTCTAGTATCTGCCTAATCTACTGGTTAAAAAGGTGGTGCAATGAGCCAGCCTGGAGCAAACTACATTGACAGTAGTTTCGGATAAGCCCATGATTGGCACTGTCATTACCTGTGACGGTCGAATGGACACCACTGACCCAACGAGACGAGTGGGATTCATGGGAATTCGGGTGATTGACTCTGTTTCAATGCTCACCGAAAACACGCCAGATATTAGCCGAGAAAGCCTACAATAGAACTCAAAACCATCTGCGTTCAAAGAAATTATATTCAGCAAGTAGATAATTTACAGGCGTGGAGATATTCAAAGAGGGAACTATTTCGTATGAGCTGCATAGTCTCTCTGAAGGTCGATTTCGCCTTTCAGATGGGTGTTTGTTATCCGGACTTGGCGTTGACGAGGCGCTCCTCCCCGTTTGCCTTTCTTCTTGTTCGCGGATGCCTTTGGTACTACGGTTTCCGCAGCTGTTACCTGTAAACCCTCTGAAACGCGAAATGAGCAACTTCAACGACGATAATCAAAGTAGGAGTTATGCATACCTGATGCAAGTTGCTTTAGAAGATCGACATCATTGGGCACTTTGAGCGAATGCCACAGATCGTTGAATTCTGAGTTTGAGCTATTATGAACATCGCTCTCCTTGACAGTTCAACAAGTAACGTGAAATTTGCACCTTTCTCGACAGGGACGCCACCGCTATTTTCTATCGGCTTGATCTCGTTCCAGAATACCATTCGCAGCTGCCCATCCTTCACTGTCCGCGTCACCAGCACCTCGCCCTCTTTTTCCAACTCTTCGATCGCCTGTGGTGCCTCCTTCCATGACTCTTTAAGGGCTCGCACGGATATCCCCCTCCTTTTCTCGTCTGCCGCTGAATCTCGGTTAATAGGGCAGCTTTATTTCGGAATGAATATTCATGCTATAAAAAGTGTAAGCTAGTACCGTATGGAAAAACTGAGATCCATACTTTGTAGGAATATAAATCCGTTTTTGGGTCCCACTGAATCCGATCATGAGCTTTGAACTTTTCGAGGAGTATAGGGTCTGTGTCAAGAGGTGTATTCGTTACAATAGCCAGATCCTGCAACCTCATAGGATTGGGCGTAGACTATACCGTAAATCGGCATCAGCTCGCCATTCTATTATACTACCTGGAATAATGACTCGCCTTCAGATGGTTCACAGCATACACTAGCTGAGTGTTAATGTTGTTCCCTGTCCCCGTGTCCGCAGGCTGCGAGTACACGATATCTGGACAAATATTCACCCTTTGCTTATGAGTTCACCACATAAGAAGATGCAGGCATACTCGTCTTTGGGCGTTTCTTTTTACTTCCAGCGTTGGGACTGTCCCCTGCGGTCGCCAGCCCAGCTCCTGTAGACGAAGACGGTCCCGCAGAGCTACTCGGCGTCGATGGCTTTGGCTGAGAGTGCCATGAGGTATAATCTTGCCTTTGAAGAGTGCTCTTGAAGGACGCAGCTTCCTTTGCGAGTTTGGACATGGTGGTCGAGATGAACGAAACAACGCGCCTTGTCTTGGTGACTTTGAGTGCGATAATTACGTAATCATTTGTTTACTCGAGTACTTCGAGGTCAAGGGTACTAAAGCTGAAGTCCAGATGACTGCCATGGCTGTCGATAATCCGCGAAAATAATCAAGCGAGTGCACTGCAAGACAGAGATACCTTCCGGCGTATAGAGAAAAAAATTTGATTCATTTTTGTCAGGGTACAAAAAAAATATGTACGCTAATCGATGGCGACCGACAGCCTGACGATACATCGACTCTGAAGTCGGCAAAAAGGGTAGATAGCAAAAAAATATTGATAAGCAAAGATAGAGTGTGGCGTATAGCCCTGATTCTAATGGGCGAGGGTATAAGGGTATATCAATCCATCCATTTTCTGGTTTGGTCGAAGTAAAAGCTGAGGTAGGCGATAGTGATATGTGAGTAGAGGGTGAATAGGAACGAATGATCTTGCATCGAGTCGTCCGCTTGTCGTGATTCATCGCATTGAAGAGTATCCGCTTGTCGTGATTCGCATTGAAGAGTATCTGTTCATGTCGTGTATAATAGTAGAAAAAAAGGGGGAAGAGGTATCCTCGTGTCTCGTTCTCTCGCACAGGAGATGGCTATGGTGCAGCATCCACATGCGTAGATGGGGTTCGGAGGGAGTCACCAGAGCTGCCTGTGGTGGCGGTGTGGTATGACATGGTCGTCCCGCGGCTACCCGAGGTGCCAGTTGAAAATGTGTCGAGGACAGGGCTTGCAGGCGGATGTTCTGGAAGGCTGTTCGGGGTCGATACCCTCCTCATCATACTCTCGGGCCTCCCTACCATTAATTCCCCATATTCGGATGTGCCATTCAGAGTAGGCCCCAAGAGCAGCTCAGCGCGTGCAGATAAACTGTTTGCTCGGCTCGGCGGATTGCTTCCGTTCCCTCCAGCCATCTCGTAATCGGTGCTGGCAAATGAGAGAAGAGTGTTTCGTGTCGGTGGCCTGCTGGACGTGTATATGCTTCCACCTTGGCGAGCACTCGACGCTCCTATACTAGAGCCAACCTCGCCTGACCCCATTGATTCGATCGTAGGCATACGGCGGATGTATCCATTGAGCATACGTATATCCTGGTCAGGAGGGTACGGTAGTCCGAATTCGTTATAGCCAAGAGAAGGTGGAACAGGAGGAAGATTGAAAATATTACCGTTTTGTCGACCTTGGGTTTCATGAATGTCTAGTTCGTCATCGCTGTCGTCATCATAGTCGCCTTGGGAATAAGAAGGAGGCTGGACAGAAGAAAGGTGAGTGAATTCGGTGGTATTGTCGGGAGATGATTGCTCGTGTCGAGCGTATTCCACAGCAGCGTCTGTTTCTTGGCTAATCTGGGAAAGAAGCGACCTAAAGCGGTCCCCGTAACCGCTTTGATCGTATTTACCCTCTGATTCAACGGAACCTGAGGGCGTGCGTCCGTATCCTTGAGGTTCGCCGTGAGCGGTTTCGCCAGAGAAATCCGAAGAATGAGAACGCGCTGGGCGTATACTACGGCCCAAGGGCGCTGAGTAGTCGCCCTGTAATGTCATGCCGCCCAAAGATACATCTGATGGTTGGTAATGTGCACGCAGATCCTGTCGTTGATCGTGATGTGGTATCATTATCGACGATGATGAATTTCCGCGCCCTGAGGTCATCTGCGAAGAACACAATGTTTCTGACCCCGAACGAAGGCGATGATGTAGTTGTGGTCGTCGTGGGATTTCGGGATAAAGGAGTGTAAGGGCATGATATATAACCTGTAATAGCTGTTAACAACACACAACAGCGGCAGCTGCTAAAGGACTCACAAGAATAAAGAGCGTAACAACAAGCCGAACACAGGACAACAGGAGCCAAATGGCCCAGGACGAAGCGCGGTCATGACAGGGATTTGTCGTGGCAGACCAGACAGCGTCAATATCGAAATGGCATCGACTGTGAAGACTGTATCGAGGATTCGGTGAACTCTTCCAGATAAATATCAGAACCAAATTCACGACAGTGGGAGCCAAGAGACAGAGAGATGCCAGATATTGCAGAAAAAAGCAGACGCGGAGCATGTACCGAAGTATTAGACTGTGGGTTCGAAAACTGTGCTTTATCATGGAGAGAACGAGGGTAAAGAATGTTATGGCGAAAGAGACGCCCGCACTGGTTCCCAAAGCGAGACAAATGGCGCGTCCAACGGACGTATCGCCTCCATACAAGAATAACGCCATGAAATATCGGACGACATTGTATGCGGACCAAATAGCTATTGAGAAACATAAGTCAGCGCGTTGGTCATAAACATCAGAGCGCTTGGGGCGCAGGTGCCACAAATAGCCCAAAATCATTGCAGGCGATCACTATCTTTATATTCGCAAGCGGCTCACCTATGACGACTTCAAGAGTAAATCGGATTCTCTTTCTCCGTCTCCAAGGCTTGCGGGAGACTTGTAGCGATGGTTTGGACTTCTCCCCAGCAATACTGGAATCCGTAAATGGTGCGGGCGGTTCTGTCCACCGTAAATGAGCCTCAGATCCATCAGGGGGTCTCGTTTCGTGAAGTGATGGTTCGTAAAATGCCACTGTTTGTCGAGGTGATGTAGTTGGTTGGAGAAGTGGTTGGTTCGGTTGTGAATGTGCAGTGGTATTGGTATGTAAGGTGGTACTAGATATGGTAGATAGGTTTCTAGAATGTTCAGGTGGCTCTCCAATGTCAGTCGAGTCCCGGGAGTATAGTGCGTTGTGAAGATAGATAGCGGCCATCCAATCCCTAGGTTACCATTCGGTGCAACCGCATCGAAAGAAAAAGTCCGTGGTCAAAGACGGTCACCAGACATAGATCTCGAGCTTGAGTCTGCTTGGGTATCACAAACTGAATAAAAGAATGTTATAAACGGCAAGAAATACCTGAAATATAACCCAAGACGTCCGAGACACAAATGCTGTTGAAAGGTTGGCTAAAGAGGAAGTTTAAGTCCCTGACCCTGATTCACTTTCTAAGAAATCAGTGGGTTGGCCCTTTTATTTGGTTAGCTGATGACATCCAAACAACCCCAGAACCCCATCCGCATTAACCCGCGTTAAAGCCGCCATCTGCTTTTAAAGTTGGAACTAGACGCCTTTTGGTTAGGACCAGAATCAAGAATTTCATCAGCTGAGAACTGGCGCAGACGAAATTAATTAAGCATGGAACGTTGTTCTGCTGGTGTCCGCAGGTTGAAAATTGTTGATTCGTCGTTTTAATAAATTGCCCCAACCTACAAGCTCATCCGACCAAGTTTCAAAGTCTTGGAAACTCTGCTGGAATCAAGGATTTATGAAGGCAGCTACTGAATAAAGCCTCCCGCCTACCGTTGGCGAGAAAGACCAGCTCTGTTTCGAAGCCTCGAAACTGTATTTGTATTTCTGGGGTCCGTAGTTCCAATTTATTATTTATTGTATCGCACCTGTGGTCACATTTCCATAATATTTGCCTATATTGACTCTTAAGCGCCCCAGACAGACACGGTACCATCTGTTCCTCATTGACTACCAATGCCATACATATGTACACACTGATAACTCACTGTTGACACCGAGAGAGCACTGATTTCAAGCTCACCATCAGCATTTACGGAGCTTCGGAACAAAAGTCTAATGCCCTGAAGGATCTTCAAGGAATCTTCAAGATTAGCCAGTGCTGCAGAACCATGGCCCTTATGTCCACAGAATTTGGTATGTATGTAAAGCGCCAATCAGTAAGAATTAAAGAACGAAAGTATTTTATCCTACATTAGTAGGCTGTAACATTGCGAATGATATTGACCAATGATTCCAAAGGCCAGCCTTCTCTATATTATCCCAACTATTATCCATGTTAAGAAAGAACCCGGAGAGGAGCAGCAATCGTATGTGATCACTGTCGTTGAACTGGTCCTCTGACGAATTGTACAGAATAATAGATGCCAGTCAATATTTTTCGGTCTGCTAATGAAGGTAAATTGAAGGAATGAAATGAAGCACGCTATAAGTTCGTAGCGTCGTCGATCCGGACATCCCTTCTGAGAGATGAGCTTAGGTCCTCCATATGGCTATGTTTGTAAACGAAAAAGTTTGATAATATTACACTACGGTTTGACTACGGGAGGATGTTATACAGAACCTTATAATCCCACTTATCATCTCATGTTGTCTGTACCATGGAGTAGTAATGTAATGACCATGGTGTGATCTAGAAAGGTTCGGCCGGGGTGCATAATTAGATTATCAGCCACGGAAATACGAAAAACATACCCACTGACGGCAGTGATGAAAAGTGGAAGTCACACCAAATGTTCATATAGTGTGAGTTATTACGCTGTCCGTATATGAAGTGGTGGCAAGGACCCCAGTTGCACGTCAGAATCAGACAGATAGAAGCTGATTTAGACCTAGTCCTTCTTGCCAACGGTACTCCCGCCATGTGTGAAAGAAAATTGAAGTGATGCTGGTAGTAGAAAAAGCCTGTTGCCGTGCTTCTTGTATTCTCTGCTCAGTAGCTATGGCATACAGTACTCCTAAAGTTAATTTCCGCATTTAATCTTATCAGAGAAAATCCTGTTCAGATGTAAACACCGATATTAGGCTAAACCGAAGGGTGAGCGCATCAAAATTCGTAGCGCTGCATATCAAACTTTCTATCTCCCGAGAGAGCAGCTTGATGAAGCGCTGATAAGACTCTAGATAAGATTTAGGAAAAGCAGTATCCTAGTAAACGGTGCAGATTAGCTGGTCAACGGAAGGAATTAAACCTGACGACTTCCGACGATTAGTAAGAGTTACCCGCCGATTCTGTTGGCACAATCACGACCCCATCTCATGCATGGCCTTAGTGATATCGCAAGCATTGAGCAATGAATTTGGGCGCAATTACGATCTATCCACAAAAGAAGGCCGCATAACGTACTAGAAGCTCGGTTCTGCTATATAAGCGCCGTCTGTAAATGGCAACACGGCCTCTTACTGGCGAAACACTTCCGACGGAATGCACCAGTTTATCTACTCGATGCGGTCTTACTGTGACTGGAACGCAAGTATGAATTTTCAATTGAGTACGTCTGAAATAGACCTATTGGGTAACTTGCATTGTGATGGAAAATTGCGTGCATAAACGAGATGATCTACATCCATCTTTCAGGAGTACCACTTGCTGGTGTATACCCGCAAACCATACTTTATGAAACCAACTATATTGAAGTACATTTCGCAGTGATTGTACTTCATGGTCGCAGTCTCGCGGCAAAGCGCATGCTTGATGGAGGCTGAAGTTGAGCTGCGAAGCGCTGAAGTCGGGTATTTGAATGTGTACAAATTAGAACAAAATTGATGAAAATTATTGATTGTCGAGAAGAAGTTTAAATTTTTATTACCTTATGGAGTGAAAAAGGACACAAATGTGGCAATTTTCTGCCATTGAATACAAAGTAGTTCGTTCTGTAACTTTATTTCTATATATGGTATAATATATACAAAATTATGCGTGAGAAAGAAATTTTGTGCGTAATGTGCGACTTGCTTATGAATGCCAAGGAGCAATATTAGTGATTGCTCGCTGATTTGTTGGTTAACACGGAGCGAAGTAACAGAGAACATTTCTGTTCAGTACTCTCGCGTCATTCGGAAAAAAGATCTAAACGAGGACATGAATTGAAAATCAAAAGCGAGGACTTTCACACTTCAGTTTGAAGTAGTATGTACTTAATACTGATGATAACAGGAAGCCAACCGTTGACCTTATCGTATAATTGCACTAATAAAGGGCAACTCGTGGAGCAGATCAAAAATTTATGCATTATTGTATAAAATGTGAGTGTAAAAAGTTGCTAAGACGCGTGGGAGTGATTATCACATATACCCCTCTATAAGAAAAATTACAAGCCGCACATTGCAGCGCGGAAGGATATGGAATCCTTACAAATTGAGTTCGACCCCCACATATTGATTAAGCGGCCGCCACAGAGTCACGGATGATCTGAGCGAACGCCTCAGAGCGAGGCTTGACTGAGGCCTGGAAAGGTTTGGGCACGCTAATGTTCCGATGAGCAAGAGGCAGATAAACTGACGTGCAAAAATCTTACATGATGGCTGAGTTAACATATTCATGCGACGGCTCAATGACATTTCCCTTTTCATCGATGGCCTTGGTGATATCGAATACAGCCGCGAGAGAAGCAAGTGTGATCCAAACACCGGAGAAGGCCAAGTAGCGACCAGGGCAGACGCTAAACGACAGCGTTTTCGTATCAGCGGCAAAGATCGTTCTGTTGCGAATAGACACATTACCGTCTTCCGAAGCCCCAGCAAGCGTGAGCAGGATCACGGGCAGTTTTGTCCAATTTACCATCCTTGGTCAAGAAGCGATCTGGGTTGAAGGTGAAGGGGTCCTTATATGTCTCTTCGTTGTGAAGCATGGCCCTTTGAACGACCGAATGTCAACATTGCCTGAGAGGTAAGATTATAGTGACTCACCATGAGTTAGCGATGACGATAGTTCCAGCCGGAATGCGATATCCCTTATATTCGTCCTCTTCAATAAGAACGTGCGGTAATCCTGTGAACGCCAGTATTAACACATTGAAATTCTTCGTAACTTGTCTGCAATGAGACTCACCAATAGGTCCGACATCTCTCCATCGAAGGGTCTCCATTGTCAAGGCAGTAATGTAAGGTAAGGAATCATAATCGTTGAAGTCGGGGAGATGTCCAGGTTTGATAACGCGGTCAAGTTCGGCTTGAGCTTTCTTGAGTGTTTCCGGGTATTCGAGGAATGCTAGAATGCATGAACCAACGGCAGACAGAGTCTACGTCGCTAAGTTTAGTATGATTTAACGTCAGGAGAATGAAGGTCCTACAGTATCGGTTCCAGCTGTGAATATAATATCAGCTCAGTGTTTCCAACATAGTGAACGAGAACGCCTACCTGAGTACATGCTTCCGGCGGTATCCTTGACAAGTTGCTCCTTGACTGGATCAGGTTTGGCGGGGTCCATTTCGTTAAGATTGGCCGACACGAAGCAGTGAGGAGATGTTCCGGCAAGCTGTCAAGGTAAAGTCACACAAAGATCTCGATGCAAAAGCAAGAAATTGCGTACCACATTCTTCTTGGCGCCAGTGAAGGTATAGTCTCTCATCTCGAAGGCCGCATCTCTCCAAATTCGCGCTTTCGTTTGGAATCCAGCACCGGGGAACCATTCGGGAACATATTTCAACAGGGAGAAAGAGTCCACAAGGAAAGCGCCGGGGACGGCGGCTTCGGCAAAGCCCGCGAGTGACTGTTCAGCAACCTTGATGTAAGGGTCGTTATCTGCCTGTACGTCCAAGCCGTAGGTGATCGATAAAATGCCTTCTCCAGACATGCTGTTATAAATTGAGGTGAGATATAGAACAGCAAAACTCGACCGTAAATACGCACTGGCGAATATTTCCCATGATGTTGTCTGGATAGTCGAGGAATCGTTTCAACAAATTACGAGTCGCTCTCTGCATGTGAGGCCGGAACAAAACGACGGCACCGGGATGGAAGCTGTGATGCATCAAACGTCTGCAGTCGCGCCATTGCTGACCTATTTGCAGTAAAACAACAAGTTGATTAGCGCCTAGTTCAACGCTTTCCAACTGTTACGAACCGTATTCTTTAAACCCGACAGCGAAATCCCATCCCATTAATTCGTTGACCATAGGAAGATGAGCACGACTTGAATATTTAGAGGACCTTCTCTCCAGCAATTCCATAGCGGCGTCATGAGTGTCCAAAACAACGATATTTGTCCCAACGACATTGAGATAAATAATGTCGGTATCTTACAAAGACAACGCGATGAGCACATTAACGAGCACAAAGGACTATTCACTCACCAAAGTCCTTTGAAATCTTATGGTAATCCTCCCATTCAGGCCTGGAAGGCATATTGAAGAGATTTCCGACAATGGGCTTCCTTGGAGGACCAGGCGGCAGAGGCAGATGCGAATAGGGCCCTTTCTTGGACTTCCTGTAGTAAATGAAACCCAGGCTGCCCAAGGCTATCAAGATCGCGAGTGTGTCAAACTGAACCATGCTGGGGATGAGTGGATAGTGTAGATAGTATGCCTCTCAGTTTAAGTACTTGAGATATAGGGGCGGGTCCCATCTTTGTTTTGAATGCGTTATACCCGTGGAGTGTAGCCCTACCTTGGTCTTCGTTAAGCCGCTCCGGTCGGTCAGAAACATTGGTGCATGGGTGAGATAAAGCGAACAGATGAACTGAATTCGAAATCGACCATTAGGGCTCCCCAACCGGAGTGACCTAGTGTTCTGAGGGGGATCGGCGTGATGGTGTCGGAGGTAAACGCCTAACGCAGATTCGATAAAATCTACTGTGACCAAAAGGAAGGTGCCAAGTTGTCCTGATCATTACGTTACTAGCATCCGCAGACCTATAAAATCTCCGTAAATATGTATGATACTCGACTCTCTGATACCTTGGTCCACAACTTTGCCACAACACATTTTTGCGCAATTGATGGACTTGCACTATCATACTAAATACTTTAGTATGACAACTCTCGTATAATATATGTCGTATCTGAAATCAAAGCGGGTCTACGTCTCTAAATAAGCTTGAAAATACTACAGCTTCTTGTGTTTATTCTTGAACCACCACACAATGTCACGCGCCCACCCTTCACTAAGTTTTTGCTCTGGAAGTCATTAGCCAAATTTGGAAATGACGATCCGGACAAATTTGAGTGGCACTGGGATCGTCATTAAATACCCCGTGCCATGTTTTTGTTCAAAAGTTGAGATTTTTAACCGACTTTGTCAGTCGGCAAGTGACGATCTTCGGCGATACCAAAATTGTAATAGCATACCTGGGGTCATGTTTTTGTAGCAAAGACAAAGTTTCGTTGATAAAGTCACAAACACTTCTGCGGCCGCTAAGCACATTGGAGAAGCCTCGACTTTGCATAATTCTCAGGGCCGTGTCTCTTTTGCAGAGGTATATAAGATACCTAATTAAGGTTCGACTGATCAATTATTGACCAAGAACAAACAACAACTGAACGGCAACTGGTTAAGAATTTGTTGAAGAAATGCACACAAGAGCCCAAGTTGTCTCAGCGTCTCCAAGAAGATACTTAATTTTGCTAGAAACGTATGTAGCCAATTATATATCCAAATTTCCCGTGAAATTCATTATGTATGCATTCATGGGCCGCATCGATAGTACTTAGACACTTTCAGGCAAACCATATTGCGCCCTTTGCGGGCCCAGCACCGCCCGCCATGGCCGCCCATAAAATTAAAAGGAAACAAGAAGAATTGAAACTTGCCCGCAAATTGACTCGGTGTCTCTGGTGACTCAAAACACCGCTCGCTCGCTGCACAATTGAATCAGGAGAGGATGTGGTAGCCAGGGGTTAATCCATATCTGGTTTTGTTAATTCGTGGTCATTCAATTTGACACATTAATGATCAATTTAGCCTGTGGCTCGTAAGCCTGATTTTTGGCCTAGAACATTTGTAGGTTCGAGTCTTTCCTAACCATGAGCGCGGTGAATGTGATGACATTGATGTTGTTGTCTCTGCTTGCTTATCTGTGTTCTTGTAAGCTCATAGTGAATAGTCTGCACGAGAGGTTGAAGTTCGAAGACAAAATCGTAGTATTTTGGGCACCAAAAAATTACCTTAAAAGGCAAAATGCAATGTAGATTATGATAATTCTAGTGCTTCCGGTTACTCACCCACGGTGACACAATCAACCTTTTATTTCGTCCAAAAGTAAAAACGAAAAGGGTAGTAAACGTTGCAAAGTGAAGCCTCCGGGTAACAGGGTGGGTTGTATCCTCCCAGAATTGCCACCACAAATAGAACGGAAGGGTATGTTTCTGTTTCAAAACAGTTTACAAATGAACGGTTGGGGCCTAGCCGCCACTAAAAATTTAGTTATCTATCTTAGGTATTCATTTGGCGTCCTATTTACGTTTTGCTGTTACCTGAGTCTGAAAACTCGGTAATTCCATATTTCTCTTGAACGATAAATCCGCATATTTTGGGACTTCGGGGTATTAACGCTGCTTACTGAGAGTTGTTAACTAGACCGTGATAAGCCTTATTTTTCCATTACTTATCACAGCTTGTTCCCATGCCTTTGTTGAATCTCCATAATAAATGGGGCGAGTTCTCGGGCTCGGTGCCCTTCACCAAACAGATTCGGGAACCAATGATGTTGCGTATGCACTTATTGGAATCTGGAGCCTGGGGCTAGACACTACCCTCCTGAGTCTTCTACTACAATAATATCTAACTGGCGACAAAATGCTGAAAGGAAGCACAACGACATAAGTATATGCACGATGAGCTACTATGTAGACTAAATAATCGGCTAGAGGTCGTGCATTCACCGACACTGCCACTTCCCGTTGGCACTAAATTTTTCCCGGTACCCGTCGTGGGCTCCCAAAAATGGAAATTTTTAGCAAAAAAACTGAATTTGATCCGATCTAAATCACGCAGATTCGCTGCGACCCGTTTTCGTACAAGAAAATGAATAACGATTACAACATTGAACAATGCTCAAATGGTTCCTTGTGTTAGCACATGGAGCAAACGTTTCGCAAGTAAAGATTATTGTGCACAAAGTTGCAATGGTACCATTCATGGGTTCACTACTAGTACTAGCCATCGCGAATGACCCCCTTCCAACATGCTGAAGGTGTTTGCAGCACAGGAGGCCCGCGACCATTGTTGTACAGCAATGGATGGCAGATACCGTCGGATAGCAGGCGAGAAAATCCATCGCAGACCGAGGTAGCGTACCCCTCGGCCACAGGAGTGTTTCTCTTAAAATAATAGTAACACGTGGCGCAAATCATATTTTGAGGCGTTGAGGTCAGGCTGGTCCCTCATGACTCCTTTCTCATCTCGAGCTTTCTCGAGCACGTCTGGCTTTCAAGGAAACCGAGTATGGCTGATGAGAAATGAGGTCTGGGCGCTTAATGTCCAGCATTGTGGTTTCCTGCCAGATAACCAGGGACTGATTGAAGCCTGAAGGAGAACTCTGTCCAATCCGGTACTTTCAATTGGAAATCGGCTAGCTGAAATAGATGGGAGATTGGCGCTTTCTTTGGTTACCATGAACTATTTGTAGCAGAGCACTGCTATGGTGAACAACTAGAAAGGAAATGATCATTAAACTCACTGACTGCTTACCTGAGTTCCCTCGATCACCTAAAATAGAACTGCCGCCTAGTCATAATACTTAAGCAGGTTGAGATGTTTCTGATTATAAGGTTTTTATGATCGTGCAACTGAAAGTGTTTGATTGGCGAGGGGTTAGTACTTCAAGTCAATGACCGTTGAAGAAGGTACTATCATCCATTTCATGAACTCATTTAACCGACATATGTCTTTTCAGTTTCTCCTAGACTTGAGCTAATCCTTTTTCGAAGCATGTGGAGGATCGCTATTTAATTTGTTCTGTAAGCCTTCGATGATTAGTGGCGCGAGCTAGGCCTCTTTCAATAGCTATAAGATGGCCAACGAACATGTGCCACTGCCGCTCTAACTGCCTCTACGACATAGATTATCATTGTCGTGGGTCACGATCACAATAACCCAAAATATGTTCTTAAAGGTAATGCACATATCACTATCGTCATCATAATGAGCGCTGAGAAGTTGGTGAGGAAGATGGGAGTAAAGCTGCTTGAATGCGCTCCGTCCGAGATGCACGTCCCTTGGGCTTTCTGTGCTATCATGGCGGTTTGAGCTGCCTGGGAGATAGTGCCCGTAGAGCTTTGCATTTGTGCGGCAGTGGTGCTGTACACAAACACGGGAGAAAGCAAAGCTGGGGTGTCGGCGGCGAAATATTGCTCGTAGCAATGCGCCTGCACCGGGTTGTTACCAGGAAGACTGTCCAGCGTTCCAAGAGCTTGATAGGATGATTGGTAAGAAATATATAGCAACAAAGCGAATCCAGAGAGAAGAGAAACTCACTAATCTCATCTACTGTGTTACTGATATAGCATTGCTTGGTTTGGTCGATATCGAATATTCCTTGTGCAACGCAACAGGAAGGGTCTCCGTATGGATTACAATTGCATCCGTCGAGAGCCTTCTCGAGAACCCCTCATCCCACCCATTCATGAAGTCTTCAAAAGTAATGTTGAGTTTGACGACGTATCATTAGTATGAATACTCTCACCTGCATGATATGAGTATCCTGTAGGATCACCATTGGAGAATCTATCGAAGTATGCACAATTTTTATTCAGTCGCAATAGACACTGTATGATTGAGCTGCGTGCTTACACAAATGGTTGGTCGGGCACCGCTGCCTCTCTCCGAAAATCGTCAAAAACTTGCGTGACCCAGTACACCTACAGGCCACGAGGGAGTAGTGATCAACCTCTGAACATGCAACGAGCGCATGCGCCATTAGCCTACCTCCATGAAAATGCGCGGCAGCGTCTTCGGAAATAGTGGATCCGTACATGTTCCATTGTCCGGACCAGTTGATAGAAACGAAACATGGGACCTGTGATCCGGAGAATCGGTATTCTATAAAGCATATTAGGTCGGTAAGTCCTATTCTGAGGCGTCAAGGGAGCTTACAACACCGTCCCAGCAACTGGGAAAATTCTATACGACTAAGTTTCGCAAAGAGAGTTTTGACGTAAGGCGGCACTCACAATCTGCGAGCGAATGCCTGACGGACATCTGATTTGTGGCAGCTCGTTGAATCGAGTGGACTGCCCATTGAAGTTGAGACACAGAAACGTGACTGCTTGTTGAGCAAACCTTGACGCGTTGAGAGTCCTCAACGTAAGATCTCCTGGACTTTTGCTCAATATATCGGACATAGAGTAGAGGTTTATGTTTTACCAGACAGCATACGAAACTAAGTTGGGCAAGTCAATTAGATTTTTCAACTAGAAGTGATGATATCAGCGTACATCATTTGGGAATGCAGTGGTGTTTCCTGGGGTATCACTGAATAGATAATCTGAATTCTCGTCAGAAAATGGCTCGGACCAAGTTGAACTGATGCTCACAGCTGTATATGAAGACCTCTTAAGGATTAATACGCTAAACTAGTCAAATTTTCGCACATTACGGGATTTCCTTCAACACTGGTAAACGTCCCGTTGGACCACCTGAGTAGTACTTAGTTATATAAATGGGAAAACATTGGAGAGATTGCGTTACTGGAAATATAGTTGCTTCGATTTCTCAGTAAGAAAGCAGGAATTTAAAGGAGCCAGAAAGACGACTTACTGGATACCAGTAATTGCTTTTGTCTTGAGGGATTGGTATGGAGGTACATTGACTTGCTCGCAAGGCATCTGTGTTTGAGTTCAAGCCGAAGGAACTTCCTCCTACGACTAGTTTCTGAGAGTGAACAAAGGCAGCAAACGCGATTTATCGGAGCCAAACCGTCCAATACCTGCGTGAACATGGGTAGAGACAAGCCCAGAATCTACGACAGGATCGATTCTTTGCGTGGTCAAAATGTTATCTAGCCCACACAGACCAACTTTAGATACGAGGAGTAAAATGTAGTAACAAGTACGAGAGACTCACTGGCCGCCATGAGCCAGTAGGCATCTGCTACGGCCTGAGATAAGAGGAGGGGCCACCATCTGAACAACATCTTGTCACTGGTAATCAGTGTTCAAAAAATGGACAGGTGAGCAGACGAAGCAGACAGGTTACAAGGTCGAAGTGCATCGTGGAGTAGGTGTGGAGTTGCTGGAAATTTATACTTAAGCAACGTTGATCCGTCGTGGCAATCTCGTGTTATTACGGTGTTGGCAATAGATGCAGTGAAAACGATCATGTGCTCTGGCCGTACAGCATCCTCACATCCCCTTCCGATACTTTTGGGTAGAACTTGCGATGTTTGCCTTACAACGACAAAGTAAAGTATATAAGAGGTGAGAATATAGGGACGAGATTCCCATGGATGTATACGGTGTGCAGGGTAAATGAATGACAATTGATTGAATACTGATAACATATTGAGTAACCATATGAACTAGACAATGTGTAAACAACAACATCTGGAAAGAGATTAGAGTTAGTTTAAGTTAAAAGAAATTGTCGGAGAATGGAAGGAAGTGTTTAAAAAGTCAGGTTTTCGATGTAAATCAACAGGTCCCTTGCCCGCCTCCACATTGTACACCGGGAGACTTTGGTATGAGCAAGAAGTTCGTGTCCGCCCATCGAGTAGAAATTCATCAAAAGAAAAGAGGAAAGAAAAGACGGGGAAAAAAGGCAGGGATATCGTACTCACTAATTAGTGTCGGAACTGAGGTGAATAGAAATGAAGACCTGTAAAAGGGAAGTGGAGGTTAGATATGACGAAGAACGAAGGACGTCAGAAAGAAGGAGGCTCAGACAAGGCTGAAATCGATATTGGAATCCACATAATTGATTCGGAATGTGGTAAAGTATGGTATAAAATTGAATCATCACCACAGAGATACGCAAAGAATGAACACTCACAACAAAGCGGAAACTGGGTGCGGACCGCGGAACAGGTAAGGTGGAGGTTATGGTCAGAGGACGCATCGAAAAAAAAATGTTGTAAAGCATGGATTTCAAACTCAGACAGCCTCTGATGGTTGCAACAACAAGCACGCAGTCACGTGCATTCTCCTAGTCTTTTCGAGCAAGTTCTGCCTGATTCACGAACTCTCTCGATTTTGGAAACAAATGCATATCTTTTGACACTACACAGCGGGCATCCTTTCACATTAACTCTCATCAATCCTTATAAGCTAAGTGTACACGACCACCCCTACTTCAAGATGCAATCGATTCTCCGATGGTCTTTAGAGAATTCCGCACCGACGGACGGTGTTTCGAGCGAACATCCGCCCGCAGAAAGAAAAGATTTAGATCCAGCAATAATTGACATGATCCTTGGAAAACCAGATTCTGTACAGATGAAGGAAGACATGGCTGTTGCGGTGGATGAGAGTAAGAGCGAAGATGAAAGAATCAACGCGTTAGATCACATGGAAATGGTGAGTTTTGTGATTGGAATTGAGCTGAAGGGTGCCTCTAATTCAAGATTATGCATAGTTGATTGAGCATATCGATAATGCCAATGGTATTATGCACATTTCCTTTGAATCTGACTTTTTCTAACGTAAATCCACCTAGATCTTGAAAAACTGAAACTTTGGGAACCATTACAATCCTTGTTGACAGCGGACTCCTCTACCTCCGAGATCAAGACTCAAGCACTCTGGGTTATTGGTACAGCCCTTCAAAACAACCCGTCTGCTCAAGAAGATGTAAGCGGTTTATTTACGAGCACGATTCGAAGATGTATCTAACCTCTTTCTTCTAGTATTTATTGTATAATCCTCTCCCTGTCCTTTTATCGTTCCTCGACCCATCTCCTTCATCATCACCAGGCCTTCGTGCCAAAGTCATATATGCACTATCAGGATTACTCAAGCACAATTCACCAGCGGTGCAAGCATTAGGATCTTCTGGATGGTCAAAGCTCCGCGATTCATTGCAAGGTCAGTAGATTGAAACATTTTCATCTTTTCTTACTTACTAAAGATAAGTCGCGTCTAGATCCCTCAATACTCGTTCGCCGAAAAGTCATCTTCCTTCTTAGTTCCCTTCTCCTTCCCAGTGTCTCTACAACGAACGCACCCGCTCCTCCAGATGCTCTTCGAATCGAAGATAACACCGACGCGTCAATCTCAATACCAGACACAACGACAGTGAATATCATGACTCCTGATAATCGTCCGGCTCCTACTGCCAATGACCCCATCTTCTCAAATTCGCATGCGTCAAATCTGCGGAATCCAAATCGCAGCAACACATCGCCTCCGACCTTGTCTGCATTACGAGAATACGATATCCTGGAAAGTACCATTTCCGCCGTGATAAGTCCCGTTCCCTACGGAGCCGATGGCGAAAATGTGGAGGCCGATGCAGATTTTGAAGAGAAGGCGTTACAGTGAGTGTTTCTACCACAGCCAACCCCCAGCATCCCGAAACTGACTATTTATTTTAGTTTATTGTGTACTTATGCGGTGACATGCCAAGGAGTGCTGTCTAAGATGCAGAAAGAAAAACTGAGAGCATGGATTCAATCACAAAAGACCAAGAGCGGCGAAACCCAGTTACTGGAGAACTGGAGTCTTTCGAGAGAGGAATATGCAGGACTTGTCGGAAAGCTTTTGTAATCTATTCTATCATGCACTAATTCAATTGTACGAATACGTCTCAATTTATCTCGTCTAGCCTTGGAAGTCTGGAGATGTATATTGAGATAATGGCAAATGAGGGGGAATCAATCGTGTAACCGATTTTCTTTCACTGGACCCGCTTTTGTATCGAATGCCATTCGTAGGAAATGGCTTACTTTCTTCACCCACGACTTCGTGGCAATGTATGATCAATGGCGACAATATCGCGGTGTCGTTAAACCGTTTAGCTATAAGACGGGCCATTTAGTCCAAGCTCAAGCGAGTCTCGCAATTGACCAGCTACTAGGCCTAAGGCATGCCGTCCCCTCTTTCCTTCCGTCATCTTTTCTTCCCTGTGCTCCTTCTGGATAGTTCCGCGCGTTAGAGTTCAACACCAAAACAATGAAACTGAGAGAGAGATATTGTTGGATAACTTGAGAATTCTTGTCGACTTAAATTTTTTTTTGTTTATTCTCCTATGTGGCGAACCATATGGTGGAGTGTAAGTCTACGATACAGCTAATTAACTAATGAGACCCTGGAGCATCAGTGGGGGTCGCGAAGCAACCCCTGGGCAAATACATGTAGTAATTAAGATGCGCGGACTTTTAAAACAGAATGGAATAGAGAAGAATAAAGATATGAGAAGAAAAGAGAAGAAACAGATTGGAGAGAGCGACTACTTGATACGATGGAGATGCTTAGCCAGAGGGATAAGCCCTGTTACGATTATAGGCTAGTACGTTTTCCGGGCAGGCGGGCCGTCTCCGTAAATAATTGTCGACTAACATTCCGGTCGACTTGTCTTGCTAGCATACGGATAACGAGGGTTTGAACGCGGATGAGAAAAGCTCCATGCTTTGTGCGTAAGTACTACGGTATGGATGCTACGATGCTACTGAAATACCAAATATAGAAAGGTCTGAAGTGTAGGTCCGCCCTATCTGACAACGTGGAATCTATTTTTGGATCACGCCACACTGGACGGGTATCACTAAGATCCAAACCTGATTAATGCCAATGTCCGTGCTGTAGGGGCTTGAGCACTTTATCGTCCAGTACTCATCTGATAAAGGCCACCTGTAAACCGAAAAACTCTTTTTATTGAGATACAAGAGGACTAATATTTCAAACAATACAAAGTAGCTATCTGCTAAAGCCTGCCACACGGCCCTGACACGGCCTTCAGATGAAGTTCCAGGAGACAATCCAAGATCCCTGTTGGCAAGCCGATCAAAAGCTGCGAGAGATCGATCGATGTCGTTGGAGGTGCAGCCAGAGCACATGTGGATTACTTTCCCATAAACGGATCTGCCTTTCTCATAGACAAAGGCAGATGTGTCAGCTCAGATCTAAAGCCTGCCTTGAAACTTATTACAGTTAACCCGGATATTTTTGCCACAGTTGCCTCCATTTCCGTACTTAACTGGAGACAATGCCACAATCATATTGTTGCCGCTATTGGTTTGACTACAAGCACCGAACTGAAGGGAAATGTCTGTTTGAATTAATGAACTATAACCCTGAGAGAATATTTACCTCAGAAGTGTAATAAGTAGCTGCACATCGAGTAAGTCAGTACACATTGTCATATTCTCAACATATTCTGGCGAATGATTGACACCCGCACCATCGAAAGCACTTGCGTCTAGGTCTATTGGAGCGTAACCCCATGAACTAAGTACAGATAATAGTAGTAGAACTCTATGTCCTTCTTCTGCCCCGAGGACCCCATGTGCATCGTTGAGGTACGCCTATAGCTGGCTAGTGATCCCCTCCCCAAATGGCCCAACACAGAAACGTTGCTTCTGGGTATCCTGTTTTTGGCAGGTGGGCTACATTAGTTGGCTTTCTTCCGTGGTGTTTCGACCGTCTGGATGCTCTTTCTGCTGAGCATCCTGACAGAGTCTGGGAGGATGCTAGTCGCTCACTACATGCTGTATTTTACTATACGCAAAGGGGTTAGGCTCTCTTAATCAAAGTTCATTTTAGTCCCATTAATGCTTCGATGATAATGCTTCACTGTGAAAACCCATGTAATCGTGAGAGGCGGACATACGATTTATCCGGTGCATAGTGGCACTGAACAATAAACTAACGGGTTCGGGGGATTCTACTAATTGATAAATTATTTAAGAGATATTGGCCGTGATACACCGTATATACTGGGCTTTCCTTGTCATCCTCTCACCCGTTCATGTGGCTCTTGCCAGGGAACACCGAGAATTTTGAATATCTCTTCCTCAGTCTCTGAGGCTACTATTTGTCCTATGATGGCAATTAGACCAGGAAATCGACGCACTGTCATACTCTTACCTTTGTTCAACTTGATACGACGATCATGGGGGTCACGAACAACGTTGGCAAATAGACCCTTCTGGTTTAGTGAGTATCCCATATAGTTGGCCTTGAGACGCATAGCGCGATTGAACTAGATAAAAACTGTTATGAGAATGGCAGGAATATAATGGAGTCTTTTTGAAAACGCACTATGTCATCTCCCTGTGAATGTGTTGATTTGAGATAATTTTTGATTTGGCAAGGTAGCAATTATAATGAGTGACAGGACTGACTGTATAGTACAGAAGTGCAGCGCCTTTCGATGTCCATGGAACAGTCAAAATATCGATTCGTCGTCTCCTTGCACCTTCCACGCCGGGAAGGCGACATAATCCCCGGTAGGTGGCCTCAAGATCATCTGGATCGTCTGGAAGAGCAAGGTCTTCCGTGATAATACCAACTTTGTGCAACTCTCGGAGAAGCTGCGAGAGCACACCTGACATCAGACATATCGATATAAGCTACGTTCTATGCTGTAAGGATTAATGAATTAATTGACTGACCACGATGCGTCGACCCATCATCGGTTGGCCTAGTGATGAGTATGTCTATATCCCCACAGTCCGCTTTACCCCTGCTTTATCGTAAGTTTTGAGAATGATGGGTAAGTTTAGGTTTATAGTCACCTTCGATAACTACCCATTATGTCGATAAACAATTGAGAGTCTATGGAGAGAGCTGAGAGGTTACATCAGTACCCGGAATAAAGAATCACGTAAAGATTCATGCCCCTACCAATAGGTTTGATAAGGTCGTAGATGTGTTTTGCTTCGGCTCGTGGCATACGATCATTTATGTCTAGAGATATAGAAGGTCGAATTATTAAAATGAATGACTAAAGTGGTGACCCACCATCATAAAATTGGAGCCCTATCTTTTGAACGGCAGACAATTTCACTCCGCCTTTCCAACTTTCAAGTCTTCTAATGTACGACAGCCAGCTAAATACCATCTTAAGGCAATGGTTTGCCCTGCATTTTTGGTTAAGCTAGTTATCGAGTCTCAAGTAGTCAAATACACGTACCAACACCATAAATTCCACGGAATAGTCCATTAACTTGTACATCCTCGGAATTTTCATAGGCAATGCGACGAAGACCTCCTGTCTCAAGAATTTCGGCTATCTTTGTTACAAATTAATCTCAGACGGAATATATGTTGTTGCGGTAGAGCTGTTGACCTTTCTTGCGGTTTTCTCTCCAATCCCTTGAATGCGGTTAGCATCTTCAAATCCCTTGATGCGTCGAGGATGACTCCGTAGCGCTCGAATTGCTGCACACTTGTTATCACTACAACGATCGAAAGATTGAATCATGGCACTACCGACCTTTGTTCAAGGCGAAAACGCGCCAACGATGTTCATTACCAACTTTAGCCTCATGGATCTTCCTGAGTTCATCGAGCTAGCGACGGAACATTCTGTTTAGAATAATCGTCATCGTCAAGTAATTCGAATCATGTACAGACCTTATCAATGATATCTTGGTTTGGACATTGGATCTTTGCTTGAGGGACCTTAGCGTCACAAGTCCAGCCCTATAGGCTGTGTCGTTAGACACTGAGGTAATAAACAAATGTACACGAAGTGAACAGACTCTTTTTTGGAGGTAATGAATGCACTTCTTCTGGTTCAGATTCATCGTTCTCGTCTGTGTCCGGTTTCTCCATCATATCAACACCATCACTGCTTGACCACTTTGAAATGGAGAGGTACGTCAGGTGCTATTCATCGAGGAAGAACTGTTACTTACTCCCTCTTCTCGTTCTTTTGCTCTCGAGCCTGGTCATAAAATTCAGCTAATGGGTCATTGGCCTCATGTTGAATCCCGATTTCGGTGTTTGATGAAGCTTTCACAATTTCCGTGGGTCTAACGGGGGACGTTGGTGGAGAAAGAAGTGCCCCAGGCTCGTGGCCCGTTGATGGAAGTTGATTATCAAGTCCGCTGGTGGCAGCAGTCGCTACCTGTCCGATGACCGGAAGAGATGTGCTGTTGCCGATTGAAGGTCTACAATCGTTGCATTAATAGCTTGTATAGGAAAAAGGTTGAAGCACAGACGCACCGTGCAGGGCCTCTGGCCATGTTGGAAACAATGGCAGTAGAATTTGCCTTCAGAATTCTGTTGAATTCTGGGCGATTTTTCAATGAAGCCATCGGCGTTAGAGTAATTTGAGGTTTTCGACAGATAAATGAAGGATAAACCCAAGTCTCTAACATCCTTTTCGAGACTTCTTCAGTAGTATCTGCCTCAATTACTTTCTTGACCCAATCCCAAGTGACGATCGGTATTTTCTCAGGGATGTCTCTCAGTCTCGGAAGGCCAGTTGCTTTCAGCACGTTCTTATAGTCATTTTCTGCCGCAACGATATGTGTTGTAATATCTGGGTTGAACTCTGGCATGAGGTTCCCGCCATTTCTGACAATCTGAGACGAGGGAGACATCAAAAAAAAACATTGATGACACATGTACGAAATTTGTACCGTGGTCATTTCCCCTTCAGTATGGGCAGTGGCATGAGTCGCGTCTGCGCCAACATACAAGATATTTGTTCCTTCGAGACGTCGCCATTTTTTAATCTTGATCGCGTTTGAGGCGGCGTCAGCTAGCACTTTCCGTGCGCACTCAGCCCCGGTCATTGAAGGCCTGCCTGCAGGTTTTTGAGCGACAGCGGGTTTCCTGCCTTTCGTTGGTTTTGCATTGGGCATCAGGTTATTCTGTCTACTAGTGAACTCGGGCGATTTTGCACGCGGAAACGGAAATGAAGAGACGTTCGCAACTGCCGATTTCGCAGCAGGCAACGCAGTTGACTTGCCCCTGGTTGCCTTTCTTATCGCCGGTTTTGGGCCCACTTTTATTACTTTGGCTGTTTGCTGGCCGGCGAACTTTGCAATTCGCTTTTGCATATCAACCAATAGCTTACTTGGACCACCTTTCAAACGTTTCTTCTCCGTGGGACTTTGTGAAGGTGGATCGTCGATGACCATACTGGGATCCTCTATCGGAGACGTAGGAAGTTCTAATGCCATCTTGACTGGTTTTGTTTGCTTCTGGAGAACCTGTGGGACTAAAGATAACGGGACTACCGGACGGGGAGCTGGGGGACCTTCTTCATTTCTCTTCACGGGTCTAGCCTTTTTAGGAGAGTGGATAATACTGGTAGAGAAGCTGGATATTCTAAAAACACGTATTAAGATGAGCGATATAACTGCGAAACTAATGCAGACTTACGGGCTCTGTTGCGTAGCAGACGCAGCTTCAGGCACCTGCGGATTGTCAGCCAGGTCTATGCGTCTTTTCTTCTGCGCGGTACGCCGTGCATCTGATGAAACTGGCTTCCGTTTTCCAGTTTTCGCCTCCGATGGCGAGATTTGTGCATCACATAAGTCGATGGTGAAAGAATCAATATCTTCCAAGCTTTGCGAGCTTGGTTCATGAGTTTTAAAGCCTTCGTCTGACTGTTTTGGGATCGATGAAGAAGGTGCTAACGGCATCTCGTCCTGGTCGGACGTGATGGCCCTGATGCTGCCCTTCTGTACGGCAGGCTCCAGAGATTCAGATGCATTCCCGCGATCTTCAGAGGGGGGGAATTATCTTGTGCAACGCAAGGGGGTCGTCGCGGGAGCAGAAGCTGCGCCTGGAATTGCATTCTCGCCCCTCAAGAATGAACCGTACTGTATCCTTGAGGAAGACGCGTATGTGTCGGAGCTTTGACTTCAGTTCTCAGATTGAGAACCTTGCGCGTTCATATAGGCCATTAAACGCACCTGCGCCTGAACGTGGCTGTTCGTTTCAAGTATTCATCAACTGTCTCTTCGGGGAGGTTCATATGTTCGTCTTGCTCGGCATAGTATTGCTTGAGGTTGAATTGGGACATTTATTTTGAACTTTTTTTTGACGATTTTTGTCTTATAGTGCTGGGTTGAGTCAAGAATACACACATCAATGTCAAGGTCTCAGCTAAACCAACACACCCATGGCACGCGAACCTATTATTCCGGAACCGATCGCGGTTCTGTCACGGTTCTGCCACGGTTCTGTCACGTGTTTATATTCGCGGAGTCACAATTTAAAAGTTGTACTTTCCCACATTTATTAAGGGTCCCTTCGCTGCAATCCTTCTTCCAATTCCCTTTTACTTCAAATAATCCCGCTTGCACACATGGATGGAGCATAACCATTTAAATGAACTTATACTTCATACCTGGTGCTTCGAAAATTTGGCGAAGATCTCACTACATTGACATCGGTGCCAGTGGCAAGGTCGCAAATTTCTCCGGTCCTGACACCGAATCATTCATAGAAGGGCTTCAACTTGAAGGCCCGCAAAGCTGCTTGTGTGATTCACTCAGAATTAAGACGGAAAACGGGCCGATTGTTAATATCAGATTTAATAGACGCCCAACACTAATTCCGAGGTAAAGTCTATGCTTTCCAACTGCGCAACGGAGAACACGTCATGCATATGGACCATATGCCCCTGCGTGGATACTGGAGACCTGTAATGTGGCCAGTTACCACGTTTATTGAACTACAGTCACTGTGGAATCCCCTGTCTTCGGGTATAGGTCCGTTTTACGATAGATAACTGTCCTGACATTCTGATCCATCATCGGCGCGGTTCAGAAATGCTGATATAACTGACTAGGTCGGGGTATAAAAGCGTTAATAGCCACGAATCTCCATTCTTTAACGATACCTCCACCTGCAAATGTCGAGCTCTACTGACCCCTCCCACCAACACAGTAACGGCAATAATGGCTTTGACGCCCAGCCCGCCTCTAATGGGAGCGAGGGCTCCGACTCTGATCATGGCGACGACACATCTTCAGTCGTCGAGCTCGAGCCTGACGATTTTCCAGGCTATTTTTCTGAACGTGATGGTCGCCTTTTTCACGCCGGTTCATCTCCCTATCCTTTGCCGGTCGATGCGCCAGAGCAACAGGTACGTAACGAGATATACTCCTTCATATACGTTCACTCAGAATACTGCTTTCTAGAGGTTCGCTCTGGAGCACGATCTTTACGTCGATTTCTCCAGGCAAATTATGTTGGACCTGTAGCTGAGCTATTCAGCGATCCAGGAAGGAACATGGCTCTTGATCTATGCACGGGGACAGGAACATGGTATGTGAACCACGCATGTGCTAAAGGTGCATTGTTATCCGATCGATAATCCGATATTGTAATAGGGTCATGGAAATGGCACAAGAATTTCCGCAGGTCCGCTTTCGGGCTTTCGACATAGGTAATACTTGGTTCTACGTTTATCAAAACTCAAGATAGTGCTAATCTTGGCTCTATCCGGCAGTGCCCATAGCCACTAGGTATCCTTTTGAAAACGTGCAATTTGAAGTCGACGATGTGAACAATCATCTTCGGTGGAACAACGCCACATTTGACCTTGTTCACGCTCGCATAATTGCCATGGCCGTGAGTGTGTCTTGTTTTTCCGCCAATCCCCTTACTAATGCGTACGTATCAGGTGCGTGATTATCCGCAAGTTCTTCAGGAGGTCGCTCGAGTGCTTCGTCCTGGAGGATTATTCCTATCTCTCGAGTGGTCGCCATATCCGACGTTGGATCCCTCTATCCAACAGGACCCTGTTACATATGCTCCAGCTTCCACTCGATTTCACGACGCCATAAATCGCGCTCTGCTTGACCGCCAGGGTCTTCGACCTATTGCGGGACAGGTTCACACCCTTCTTGCGGACGCAGGCGTTTTCCAAGATATATCCTCCACACCATATCACATCCCCATTGGCGAATGGTCCACAGACCCGTTCTTGAGAAACATTGGCGCAACGTGTCGGGACATTAATGAAATTTACACAAGTTCTGTTAAACCCTTGTTAATCGATTCCGGATGGACAGAAGGCCAACTCAATAGGCTCTTTGCAGATTTTATCCGGGAAATCCGAAGCCTGAACGGACTTGTTAGCGTCTTATACGTTGTGCACGCCCGGAAGGCACAAACGTAGTCGGATTCTGCGGAATGCCTCGTTTCACTTTTGATGACTGATAGTATAGATAGCCACACACCATGTAGATACTCCAACGCGACCTTTTCTAGCTATACATTCTAATTTAATCGTCTCTGTGCTTTTACTGACGCCATTATTTCCCCTCTGTGGGCCTGCGAACCCAGTGATTGGCCCTAAGCCTGGAGCCGCATCTTTTTCGTTGTGAAGTTAAACCAAAGCAGACCATCTGGACACCATGATGGTATCGTAGACCATGCCCACCATGTTCCGTCTTTGAATAAATTACGGGGAAGTCTTTGTTTACGAGATACAGCCGCGAATCTTGACAGCTTGAAGAAGCCAACAGATCAGGCGACGATGACTTTAGACCCTGAACAGCTGCGATTGGTGGAACATGGCCTGCCAATCCTTTTATATCAGTGCTGTTGCACATGTGTATCCGGGCAGGAAAGCTGGCTGATGGGGCTGGTATCTAAAATCCAAGTTGTGGGAGAGAGATATCTGTTTCTAGATGATATCGGCACTGTGCTGTGCGACCAAAGAAATGAATAAGAGCCGTACGCAGCTAGCGTGCGTAGTAGCCTACCACATCGATACATTACTAGCCTCCGTACACATCTTTTTAAGTTTTGCATTCTGGGGTCATGTCGAAATCAGGGAAAGTGGATGGAGGTTGGGTCGTCAGCACATAGATGTGGCGATGCATAGGTCTAAACCTAGAAGTCTAGCTGGTTCACCGTACAAGCCACGCAGAGTAATAACGTGCGACCCGGTGCCAGACAGAACCTTATAGATATCCTAGAATAACACTGGCCAGAGTGCTGTCTCTACAGAAGCACAGATACTTGATTAAATTGGCTCGATGTGAAACGGTGAAAATACATACGCCTTTATCTCCCAAGAACGCAGTGCGAGGAGAACTTTTTCTCCAAGGTCTGCATAACGATATCAATGCAGCCCAGCCTCAGCAAATGCTTCCTTTCGGTACATAATGACAGCTCTTGAACCGGCGTAGTGATGGGCCAGTAGACCAAGCTCCACAGGGAAATACAATTAAGAGACAGCCCATTAATTATAGAATATGGGTAGAGGGCTGTACACTGGCATTGTAGAAAGTCTGTTTGTCCCATGAGGTAACTGAGCCTGGGTCGCCGTAGGAATGGCGCAAAAATTCTCGAAAAGCAACGGATACGAGAGCAGGTAACCCCATGAGAAAAGAAAAGGTTCAGGCCAGTCATATATCAAGTAGAGTAGCATTCTACTCATAATGAACATTGAAATTGGACGCGTTTCATTGGTGAAGGTCGAGGCCAAACGCAGTCCCAAAATGGAAAGACTGGCGCGGACAGATTCGGAAAGGCGACAACAAACTCCGAAATAACTGCAAACTTGAGTTACACCAGATTTTCAAGTTTTCAACCCAATTCTACTTCAAAAATCTTCGTCATGTTGGCCGCAAGAGCGTCGACAGCGCGCAACGCACAGCGCATAGCGCGTTCATTTGCTACAGTTGTCGATTCCACCGGTGTTAAGGTCGCTGCGGTCGACTACAACCAACCTACGGCTTCCGTCACAGTCCTCGTAAAAGCTGGCAGTCGTTTCGAGCCCAAGGAGGGTGTTGCCAACGCTCTGAAAAACTTCGCATTCAAGGTGAGTTATCCAGCAATCCAGGATGAGAACAATGGTACTCATGGGAGTGATTTAGAGCACCAAGACACGATCAGCAATTGGCACCGTTCGCGAAAGTGAACTCTATGGCGGTGTTTTGTACTCCACCCTTGGACGGGAACATTTGGCGTTGACCGCGGAATTCTTAAGGGCGGATGCGTGAGTCCTAAGCTCAATCGTCCTGCTCTCTTCGTCTAACTTTGGGTGGCTAATGCCAGACCTTATTTCGTCGACGTTCTCACTTCTTTCGTCACTTCGGCCAAGTTCACTCGCCACGAATTCGAAGAATATGTCGCTCCTCTAGTCGCTTCAGAGGCTGAAGCTGCTGCCCACGATCCCGCCACTCGTGCCATCGACGCCGCCCACCAACTTGCCTTCCGTTCCGGCCTCGGCTCTTCCTTGTTTGCTCCCGCACACAACGACATTACTGTCGCAGATATTAAATCGTATGCTTCAGCTGCCTTCACCAAGGGCAACATCGCCGTTGTCGGTACCGGTATCGACCAAGCCACCCTCGCCAGTCTCGTCGAGAAAGCCTTTGCCAAAGCGGCTGCAGGCTCTGCCGCTTCCACCCCAGCCTCAAAATACTTTGGTGGAGAGACCCGTCTAGAAAGCCACGGCGGACCCCAGACCGTCTTCATTGGATTTGGAACAACAGGAGCACCTTCAGCTGAGCTCGCTGCCCTCTCTGCCCATCTCTCGACAACCCCTTCCGTCAAGTGGTCCCAGGGACTTTCTCCTATCGCCTCCCTCCCTAAAGGTACATCAGTACAACCTGTGTACCTTCCTTACTCCGATGCCACCTTGTTTGGACTTCTTGTGCAGGGCACCACAACGGCGGGTGTCAAGGAAGCTGGCCAGGCCGCTGTCGCTGCCCTGAAGGCTGCAGCCAAGGGTATCAAGGCCGAAGAGCTCAAATCCGCCATTTCCAAAGCTAAGTTTGCCGCTGCTAGTGCTGTCGACACCCGAGAGGGTCTTGTTAATGCTCTGGGATCCAAGGTATGGTTTTAATGTACTTTGTGGTCTCCATTAGTTAACACATACGTGTAGGCCTTTTCTGGATCAGAAATCTCCCTTGAATCCACCCTGTCGTCGCTGGACAACTTGAGCGTCGATGCTTTCTCCAAGGTCCGTTCTCTCGTCGCGTGGTACTGTACATGGCTAACTAATTTTCGTAGGCCGCCGCCTCTCTCCTGTCCGCCAAGCCAACTTACGTTGCTATCGGAGACTCGCATGCTCTTCCCTACGCTGACGAACTGGGCCTCTGATTACATAGAATGCGACGATGTCAAGTATCGTTTAGACGGCATACTTTTCCAATAATCCATTATTAAATCTTTCTCAATGGACCAAATCTTCATTGCCGTGTCTTCCTGTTTTTTTTTGACCTTCAGGTTGTATATCGTTCTATAGTGATGCCATCGGGAAGCCTTGCAACGTTATACCACTTGGCCATCATTGCCCCAACCGAAAGTTAGTACTTATCAATGAGTTTCAGTAGTTTGGACATTGAAAAATATGTGGTGAGAGATAGACTTGCTTGCCTGTTGTGTCGACTGACATTATGTTTAGAGATGTTTTGTTGTGAGGTTTGCTTTATGCGTGCCCAAAATGGAATATGTTGCACCATATGGGATGTTGGATTTGGAGCGGAGCTTGGGACGAATCTTGCGGAGATCCTCTATCTTGTCTCCGCTGTCTAACGGTGGCATGTCATGTACCAATGCACCGCAGTCGCACCCAAGTTACACCACTAGCCGCACGTGTCTACGTACTCTGAACATCCATCGCCGCGGTACATCTCAGATCATTAAAATCCCTATGTACCGGTGGCGAGAACGACCAGGTCTAAATCAGCTTCTATCTGATTTTTGACGTGCAACTGAGGTCCTGGCCACCGCTTCATATACGGACAGTGTAATAACTCATACTATATGAACATTAGGTGTGCCTTCCATGTTTCATCACGGCCGTCAGTGGGTATGTTTTCGTATTTCCGTGGCTGATAATCGGACACCAGTCAATTATGTGCTCCCAGCCGAATCTTTCTAGATTACACCACGATCATTACATTACAACTCCATTGTACAGACAACATGAGGCGATAGGTGGGATCATAAAGTTCTGTATAATACCCTGCCGTAGTCAAATGTAGTGCAATACTATCAACCTTTTTCGTTTACAAACGTAGTCATATGGAGAACTTAGGCTCATCTTTCAAAAGGGATGTCCACATCGGCGACGCTACTTATGTGAACTTATAGCGTGCTTCATTTCATTCCTTCAATTTGCCTTCATTAGTAAACGGAAAAATCTTGACTGGCAATCTACTATTCTGTACAATTCGTCATAGGACCAGTTCAACGACAGTGATCGCATACGATTGCTGCTCCTCTCCGAGCTTTTTCTTAACATGGATAATAGTTGGGATAGTATCGAGGAGGTTGGCCTTTGGAATCATTAGTCGATATTACTCGCAATGCTACAGCCTACTAATGAAACATAAAATACTTTCGTTCTTTAATTCTTACTGATTGGCGCTTTGGATACCAAATTCTGTGGAAATAAGGTCCGTGCTCCTGCAGAACTGGCTAATCTTGAAGGTTGCTCCAAGATCCCTCAGGTCAATAGACTGTTGTCCCGAAGCTCCATAAATGCTAATGGTAAGCTTGAAATCAGTGCTCTCTCGGTGCCAACTGTGAGCCATCAGTGTGTACATATGTATGGCATTGGTAGCCAATGGGAAACATGATGGTACCGTGTCCTGTTTGGGGCGTTTACAGCTAACTGCAAAATGGTAGGCCGTTTCCATTTTTTTTGGTGTCCGCTTCTGTTTGGCAAGGGCTTTGTCTAAATAGCCGGATTTGGTAACGAGCACCGACCCCGCGCCCATGACTAAGTAGAATCAAACGTCGACGATGACGCTTCACATTAATCCTACGTCGAAATCAAGCTCTATTTGTTGATTGTATGGTGCTTATCACCCTCCTCACTGAAAGACTGGAACATCGACCCTGAGTCTATGGTGGTATATAAGGTGCACAGTGTTGCTCATGTCAGTCCACCCTTATTAGTAAATCTAACTCAAATTACCAAAATCCCTATTACCACCACCCCCAACCCCTGAAAAGTAGTGCGAGAATGGCAGGATTCCTCCTTGGTGTAGCCCCTATGCCAGTGCCACCCCTCGCCCTTATGATATTGCTGTGGCGGCTGCCAATCGCATGCTTGACAATCAGCCAGGTTGGATGACTCAGATGCGCAAAGTCCAAATTCGGTTGTTTGGACAGGGCCAAACAGAGGCGGACACCAAAGAAATGGAAACGGCCTACCATTTTGCAGTTAGCTAAAAGAGTCGATATACTCAAATATTATGGAAATGTGACCAAAGGTGCGGTAAAATAAAAAATTGGAACCACGGACCCCATACAAATACATCTCCAAGGTTTCGAAACAGACCTGGTCCTTTGCGCCAACGGTACCTATAGTGTTCGCGGGATACTTACAACCCTATTTACAGAAAATGTATGGTTCGAAGCGGCCTCAACAATGTACAGTGGACAAGTGGCAAATGCTGTCCAACCGTTATGATCGCGAGTCAAAAATGACTCACTCTGTGACTCACATCATAATGGAGGCAATTTCCTTATTTGAATGGCAAAGCGTGCGCTTCCGCCTGTACTTACACGATATCACCGGAGTTGCTTATTTTTATCATTGATTCAGATGACGACCAAACTACCCGAACACTGCGGCTAACATCGAAACTTGAAGGCAAGCCTCCGATGTCAACAAAAGCCCTTGTGTTGCGTCGCTTCGGTTATGAGTCATACAACGGAGGCGCTGCTGCGATGGGTACGCGATACCAAGGCACTATTCGGGGTGTCACCTATGGAAGGGAGTATAAAGGCTTTCAATGACGGCGATGGTTTTCCCAAAGTTCTTTAAAACACTGCAGTTACAACTTCTAACCAAAAGCACAAGACCGTCTACATATACAATGCAAGCATCCTCTTCCACTTGTCTTCTTGCTTCGTCCTCCACACATCAGCCATCTTCCAAAAACTGGGAGGCATCCTTTGGACAACTGGCATCGTCATACGGCTTTAGCGGAGGTGTCCCATCCCTTCCTAAAAAGACGAAATCCACCAAATCAGACGCCAAGACTTCAAGAGCGTCTATCTATACCACTACACCATCCTCTTCAGAATCTCGAGCTACCAGGGACTACGAGGCTGCGTTTGGACATCTATTGTCGGCGTATGGTTTCGGGGGTGGTGTTCCACCATTACCCTCGAAAGCCTCGAAATCGTCGAAAACATCATCGCCATCATCATCAACATCATCGATGGCTTCCCGGTCTTCCAAAGACTACCAGAGTGCATACGGAGACCTATCGTCGGCATATGGGTTTGGCGCTCCTGGGCCTTCTAAGTCATAGAAGGAATCTTGATAATCAAAAACAAAAAATATTATGGTATGCAACGAAATTGGTTTATGTAGTTACAAGTATACTAAAATTTTATGCTCTAGACTCGCCCCATGCAATTACGATTGACAGCGTGCTGCGTAGTTCATAGCATCCTTCATAAAACGCCTACCTGAGTAGTACTACTTGCCTTCTTCATGGCTATTTTTGGAACTCTGCTTTAATTATTTAGTCAAACACCACTTACACCCATTTTTAATACTGCTCTTACGCCTACTCCTTTCCATAACTTAATTAAAAGAGTTGTGTATACAACGCACTTGATTAATTGAGTTCCAAGTCCATGACGCGGATTCTAAAAATAGATTTAAAGTCGGCCAACGAGTGCCTCAAATGTTCATGATCTATTATAACTGCCTAATGCTTCGCAGTCATAACATGGCACACCAACCCGTAATGCAGAGCGTTTACTCATGACGCTACTTTTAATCTCTGTCAGCAGGGTATGCTTAGATGGGAAGCAAGTGGTTCGTGAAATGACTGATCCCGCGGCTCAGATATTGAAAACAGGCGCAGATATCCAAGCTTGCCACTATAGGAAACGGTTCAATTTTTTTTCTTGTGAAGGAGTATTATCTTGCTGCGGGGAATATCACCCTTGCATTTGAGTGTGCCTCTGGTTGCCCTTTCGTGAACAACCATCGGTTTGGAAGGCACTGACCTGCAAGCTTACAAGTTGGAGAGAAAACAGCTCTGTGAACCTGGGGCCTGAATTGCCTAATAGTCGGTGCGAATTAGCTTTACAAGCCTAAACGGTCAACGCAACCCGAAAAGGTACGTATGCACCTACAATATTCAATATTGATCCCGTTGCACTGAAGCTGCTGTAAGGCTTGATATTGCTCCTGATTCGCACACATACGCCTTATAGTGCCTCCTCGCTCGAGGCAACCTCTTTCAAATCTTGTATTTTACGGCATTCAATACTGTCGTACCTGAGGTACTATAGGCGGACGCATGTCCCTTGTTGTCGAGCGTAGTGGGGATGAAGACAAAGAGAGAATTCTGGCAGGGTGTCTCTGGTATACTCCACGTATTCGAGCGGCATTATGGATGGTACCAACCTTGTTACGCTCTAGGATAGTCTTTCTTCTCAGAGGTTTGGGAATGAGTGGATTTACAGTGAGTGCTGAATCTCTGTCATCGAGTGAAAGGCCATAACAAGGATCGTCCAGCGAATCAATCTAGAATACCAACCAGAAGCCGAGAAGAAATTGGAAGAATGCCTCAAGATAGGAAATTGTACAAAGTCTCCTGAGGAATCTTGGCATCTGCAGCTGGCTTTTACGAGTCCAGAACATCAGGGACAAGGTACAGCTCCTGTTCATGCTTTCGGTAAACGACCTTGACATCCTTAATTGATCGTTTTTCGCTAGGTCTAATCTCACTCCTTATACAAGAAGCGTTCGCAAATGCGCCAGAGGATATTCGAAGCCACAACGCCGAAAGCTCGAGACCAGTATGCACCTTTTGGATACAACCTGCGTCGTGAGGATATCCGACTCGGAAGAGTGTGTTAAAGTATGAACCTGACTTGCTTACGCATGGTGCAGATTCGGGTTGCTATAAAAATTGGTCAGGGGAAAACGGATGCTGGTGGGTTATCTGCGACAGGTGCAGATGCGGTAGGAGTAGACATTTAGGCAATGGCAAAGGTGACATATCTTGACGATCCGGATGACCTCTCACCGTCTTTGGCCTTCTTTCTAACTCTTTCTTCAACTTTCACAGTTGCCAATGGCCAGCTTTTCGCAATTGTAGGATGCGCCGTGTAAGTCGGATTTCCCATGAATTGTCGAGGAGGGTGCGCGAAGTTTTGCTGTGGATAAATGTCGTTTGTTAGACTGTAAGTTAGCGTCCTTGGGGCCCGAACCCCTTGATGTGTAGTAACGTGAGCGTGATACCCCTGTGCGGCAGAAGCCACCGATTACCGGATACCATTATGCCGGCCGTCTCTCGCGATCCCTTTTTACCAAACCTTTCAGTTTCATTCACTGTGCCCAGTTTCAACCGTCAGGACCATGGATTCCGCAGACATTCATCCTCAGAAGCCCTATGTTAGGCTCGCTACTCCGGCAGAATTCAACGAATTCGTTGATGTTGCGTTCAGAGCCTTCATTACTGATCCTGTCTATAATTACTTTGGAACCGTCAATAAGGTATGCCCGAGAAATGAATAAAATAAAACAGTGACTGAGCCGAGCACTCTCCAGATGTTAGATACAGACACGGACCTAAAGGCTTGCAAGAATAGACGGTTGATGCTTAAGTTCTTAACAAAGGCATGTTACCTTGTAGGGGGACGAATTACTGTCGTCGTCGAGAAGAAGGAAGATTCCGAAGAGGAACGAATCCTGTCAGGGTGCCTTTGGCTTCCACCGCATAAGCGGCTGGAGGTTTGGATGGTATCCACCATTGTACGAGCAGGGGTCATTCCAGTACTAAAAGGCTGGGGGTTGAATGGTTTTATAGTGAGTTCCAAAGTTCTCTCGTAAACGCAGGCCCGTGTCGGCTTTTGTTAACACAGTGCTCCAGCGCATTGTTTTTGATTATCAAGGAACCGCTGAAAAAGGATGAAAGACGTCTTCAAGGCTGGAAATTCCAAACTGTCCCCAGAGAACTCGTGGTACCTGCAGCTCGCATTTACAGCACCGGAACACCAAGGAAAAGGTGCAATACTACATGGACACGTCTTATATTAGTGTAAATGACTCAAAATTTGGACAGGCTTACTTTCACTTTTGATCCGAGAACAGTTCGCCCTTACTCCTGACGATGTTATCGTTCTTGAGGCCACGACGCCAAGTTCTCGAGATCTTTATTTGCATTTAGGTTTTGAGGTAAGCTGGTTCATGAAAGAGGCGGAATGAAGTTTTGACTTGTGGTATTTCGGAGAATCCTGTCTCTATCACGTTTGGAAAGGGTAAGTCTGATGCCCGCGGAATTTCTACAAGGGGTGCAGATGCGGTCGGAGTGGAATGCTGGGCAATGGCGAAAGTGAGTACTTAAACATAGCACAACGAATGTGAATGTTTCTTTTCATGCATTCTTTCTGTGGCTCGCAGTGGCCATCCAAACCGGCGGACTCATAACACGAACCTATGGTTAATTTCCCACCTTCCTTCCAGTCAAAGCCGGCCCTTAACGCCTTTATCAGATAATTCTGGGGTTCATACACGAATTGCAGCCTCAAACAGTGTAGGATGTCATATATCCCTATACCCACCGAAACATAGTGAAATGTCGAGATATTCAGTGTTCGTTAGTCAATGATGTAGGCCAAGCTTTCGGTCGGCGCTTAACACTAGTGCTAAGCCTAAACTTTTTAGTGAGGTATACAAGTATCGGATAATTCTCACCTCCGTTTGATAGCGTTTGGACCCTTGCCTCTTTCAATTTCTTGTGCATGGGTGCCTGGGATTTTTGACAGCTCCCCACCTTATGTCCCTATATAGTGCCGCCGAGCAACTTGCGAGCAGCAGTATGTCGACCTACCTTGTCTGTCTGAGGAACTAACGACAAAACAACACAGCCTTAAAGTCATACATGATTTTGTTCATCTGACTGTGTAGTATGTAAATATATCCAATCCTGACACAACTTTATAGCTATGTGCATTGACTTCAGGTGAACACCAATCGTACCCTGACACTACCCTCGGTGTCGCCTCGCCATCTTCTCGTTATCCCGAGCATGCCCGAGGCCGATCCCCGTTCCCAAGAATATCGACATCTTTCTACAAATACTCTAGGGGCGTTTACTATCTCGCCTTCGACCCACCCTGTAGTTGAACGCCCGCATCATCGTAGGGGTTACAAGTCCTGCATTTATATCTGCAGATTATGCGCGCCACTTGCAACCTGCTTGTTATTCCCTTCTATATTTTTTTTCGTCGGCGTTCGGTCCGCCGCTACAAACTCTTGAGCAGAATAGGTCCTGTGGTACGAAATCAGATCGGAGAAAGTGTCGGCTGATTCAAGCGGCATGCAGATAGCACTTGAAGCTGGTGAGGACCCTATGTGTTTAGCGAATAAAAATATTCCGTTGCATTGACTTATCGCAAGCTAAGCATCGGGATCGTGCTCCGCGAGGATTCTGTGCGGTGTATTTTGATCTCCCTGATATCCTCGGATCGGCCCCACTCGACATAAGACAAGAGATCTGTATAAAATGATTCGAGAAGTCGGACGACGCTCTGTTCTCTACCTCCCCAGATTCTACCAAAGACCGCTAGCCAAGCATGCAGAAGACGTATATCCGAACAGCAACAGCTGAGGATTTTGATCGCATTTATAAAGTAGGGGCAAGAAGCCTTGCAGACGATCCTATATTGACTTACTTTGGATGCACGACGCCAGTGAGTTTTTCGATAATATTATGATCATCATGATCATCGGGCGTTGTAGGGGTTAATATCAATTCCCCACTGTGAATAGAGTGAAAAATCGACATCCAGACACGGAGTTGCTCTCGAATTATATTTTTCTTTCCTCCTGAACTCCTGTCTACAAATTGGGGGAATAATTGACCTGCTTTGTTTGCGGTCGAAAGAAACTGGCGAGGAGGAAATTGCCGCAGTGTCCATATGGCTTCCTCCCCGAAAGCGTGTCGCACTTTGGAACGTCTTCGTGCTTTTGTTTGCCGGAATTATTTCGCTTGCTGAGCATATAGGTACTCAAGGAGTATGGGTGAGTACTAAAATGACTCAAATTTTAAGGAGCCATCGTTCTTACCACTATCGACATTACGGTTTTATAGCGCTTGCTCTGGGAATTTCCAGCAATAGTGAACGAGTCATGGAGAGCGGCCTGCTACTCTCTTGACGATCCTACTAGTTGGTCGTTGTGTGAAAGCTGGTATTTGAAGTTAGCATTTACAGCACCTGAGCACCGAAGAAAAGGTCGGTTATATTTTAGATGGTCAACAAAATTGAGATTGAGATGATGTCTTTTCAGGATACATGTCAAAGCTCCTCCGAGAGCGAGTGTCAAGTACCGCCGGTGCCTCTTTCACGTTGGAGGCAACCTCCACGGAGCTCCAACAGTATTTTTCGCGGCTTGATTTTGAGGTGTGTTTGTGGTCTGCTCCATTGAGTTGAGCAACGTGTGACGTGTTGCTTCACAGATCATGAATCGGTGTAAACTTGGAGCAGGCCACGTAGATGAGTTTGGGAATTCACAGCAAGGAGGTCGAGGTGTTGAAGTCACGAACATGATCAAACACCGTTAAGTTCATTGCTCAGTGAGCCGATTGTATTTGGATTGTATAGGCCTCGAGAACTTGCTTGAATTTAATTTGTACATTTAGGTTATAATACAACATCCGTCCACAGGGCATATAGTCTCGTAAATTAAGAGTGGAGATAGCCTACTTTTGCGTCAAAATTACTGGTCGAGTTTCATCCTCGAGCTTCTGAACAACTGCACCATCCCAACTGGAATCAGTTTGGGATCCACGACCTCCAAGCCCCCGAACTTCTTCATCACCTCCTCGCCGTACATGCTAACCACCCATTTCTCATACCAACTCGTTGAACTCCACTTCCATTTATCCATAACCTCGCGGAGTTTGGGCACAACCTTCAAGGGGAACGTCTCGGGCAACTTGAGCATGTGCTTGTAGGACTGTCCCCAACCAGCAAGCCAGGACTCGCGCAGGGAGGTGAACTCTTCGAAGGACATAAACTCGTCGTTTACAACTCCCATGTAGTACCTGGCTCGGCGTTTGTCTTCGTCCCTTTCCCAGACTTCCTTCATGCGTTTGTACGCCTTAGGGTCGTTTTCAATGCGTTTGACGAACTTCTGATCGGCCATGGCCTCGTCCTCCTCGAAGACCTTATAGTCGTCCAAATCGCTAGAATCATCGCTGCCGGGCTCGCTAGCGGAATCGGAATGCTCAGAGTCATTTCCCTCTTCATTGTCTGACGCGTGGTCACTGTAGCTGGACAGAGGCCTTCCCTGTCGGTGGAGTGCGAAAAGCTCGAGCATTGTGTTCCTCAGTTCAAGGCCTCCGCTGCCGATTGGAAAGTAGAAGTAGCCTTCGGGGAGGTCGGCCACGCCAAATCGCTCCTTGAGCGTCTTCCTGAGATATCCCACCGCCCCGCCGTTGCCATCCGCGGCAGATCCCGGGAAAAGTTCTCGCTGGATGCGGGCAAGAGTATCGATCATGCTGAGGATATGCTTCTTGCTGAAACAGTTCGCGGGAATGCCACCAAAGTTCCGCATGAAGAACGCCATATACTTGTTGTATGCGTTGATCCAGCCAAAGACGGACTTGGTGCTAGCGAGCTGACGGCGCATCTCCATTATATGAAGGTCCACGTCGGCCTGGTTGATCACGAACCGCGACTCTGATGCGTCGAATTTGAGGAATCCCCAGGCTATATCGCCCTTGGGCAACTTGGAAGACGATGCGTTCGGGGGTCCGACGTAGGCTGAGCCTGTTTTCTTCTGGTTGAATCTGAGCCCCGCGAGCTCTGCATACTTGTTCATCTCCGCCCAACCGTCGGCAACCTTCTTGGGATCTGCATCCCAGAGCCAAAGGTCGTCGTGCATCCGGTAGAGGTACAGGCCGTTGGCTCGCTGATTGACAGCAAAGTCCATGATGGACATGACGGCCTCTCCGCAGAGTACGCTGAGCGAATAGCTGATGGGTGTTCCCCTTTTTCGTACCCGACTCTCGGTGTCGCCAGCGAAGTACACAGGAGTGGAGAGAAAAGCTTTATAGAAACCCAGCCATGTTTTGGACATGCCAAAGAACTCGAGGATCGTAAGAATGGATGTGTGTGGAAGTGAGGGACCGAACCACTCCAAATCAGAGCAAACGGCTGCATGGGATCCGTGTAAGGCGGTGTTGAGATAGCATTCTGTGGTCATGATGTGAAGGAGCTTTTGCTTGATCGCCGCACCGTCTGTGATGTTTTTAGTGTTCTGGTCATCACCAGCTTCGTCATACAGTTTCGGAGTATTGGCCGTATCTTGCAACTGGGTCATGAAGAAATGGTTTTTCCGCGCCTCGTCTCGCGCAGCCTGAATTGAGGAAGTACCATCGTCGCCTCGTAATCGTTGCTTCCTCTGCTCCTTGACCTTGTGAGTAGGAATATCGGGGCGAATCCAAGCCTTCCCTTCGAAGATTCTACAAAGGGCGGCTTTGAGCTTGATTTGCCAGGCAACACCGATATAGTGGAGGAGGAGGGCGTCAATAATTTCTGGATCAGTGAAAGCTCTGACGGGTAAATGATGTTAGAATCGAGTGGCGAATGAGGACCTGAGAAGAAAAACGTACCGGTATTTCCCATTCAAGTGCCGTCGGAACTCGACTTGAATGCCCTCCTTTGGCCAAGCCCACGAGTCGATACCCGCCATGCGCATGGACAAAACACTCGCAATCTCATCGATGACAATTGCATTCTCCTGGAAGGCTTTCAAGGTTGTTCGCTTTTCTTCGTCCATCAACCCGGAGGCCAATAAACCACTGATCGCGTTTTTGACGTCGGTGTTGGAGACCGGCTGGCGCTTGAACCAATAACTGAAGCTTTTGATTTCTTTACGCAACTTATCGAGAGCCTTGGTCCCCTCCTCCGACTCGAATAACCCTTCTAGATACTCCTTCAACTTGTCGGCGTCGACAGAGTGGTCGTCGAAGATGATCGAAATGAGCTTTTCCTTCTGCTCGTACATTTCCTTCCGCCCAATTTCCACAAAATCAGCGCTGGATCCTCCCTTCGCCACTGTGTCTTTTTCATCCGGGCTAGCCTGATACACCACCGCGACGGAGTCACCACTAGCCAGCCATTCGTTGAAGAGGTTTCCGAAGAGTTTGGCGGCGTCGAATCGAACAACGTTATGTTGGATGTGCTTCTCCAGAGTCGAGGCCCAGCCTTCAGCAATCTCCCGACTAAAACTTGGATCCTTCTTTGCCTGTTGCAACCAAAACTCCAAATTGGAAAGGTCAAGTTTACCGCCGACGAGTTTTATAAAGGGGTCAACAGAACCAGAACCGGTCCACGATTTGACAGCCTTGGCCAGGACTTCAACCTTTTGATGATATCGCCAGAATCACCTAGCGCTTTGGCCTCGTCCAGGATTTTGGCATGGGCTTGATAGGAGACTCGTTGCTTCTCGAGCTCGTGGAGCTTGATATCGGTGATAAAATGAAGAGCTTGGCCGAAGGATGATTTGGAAGTAGTGGAAGCCATGAATGCGAGAGGCGGGATAAAGAAAATGGTTGTAGACCTAGGTATAAATATTGGATCGCCCAAAGGCAGCCGCAGGTTTCACGGAACCGATGAGACTGTGAACGAGTCAGGAAGACTCCAAATCGCAGAAAAGGAGTCATGATTTATGCCTAACACGCTCGACACAGGCGCGCGCCGTGGAGTCATTTGGACGACATGTGTTCTGAATTCTGACTCCTCGACCCGGCCAAGCAAACTGATAAGTGAAACCGCTTGAAACCGTCTGGGATAAATACACTGATCTGCGAAATTCGGATAAAAGTCATGACCGGTTTGTTGAATTTGCTCGGAATTTGAACTGATTGGGAGGCCACAGGAAAAAGGCTTGACGTGGATGAACCAGTTAAAGAGGCAGGGTAATGTTTTGATTACTGAGGGGTATGTATACACATGGTATAAACCTGCAAGCGTGTTCCGATTGCCATGAGTGCTCTGGTAAAGACTTGTTTGAGAAAAAGAGGCGTTTAAAGTACATCATGGTTAAATAGACATATGTTACTGAGTCCCGACAGATGCGACTCCAAGCCCAACCTTTGAACCTTTGGCAACCCTGTCTGAGTTTGAATGGAAGCTGTTCATCCATACTCAGTTATTCTCTTGATTTTTTCGGTAATATGCCAGACTGGAATCAAGTATACAAAGGATATGAAGCTTGGTTGAGACATTCCGAGCAAGTGCATATGAGTCAAAAATAGAGTTTGAGCCATGATTGGTTTGTTTGTAACCATGAACAATGAGATTGAATGCAAAGAACCCATGTCCTAAGCCGCAAGCGTGACTTACCGTACAGACTCCACTTAATACTTGCATACCTGCAACTACTGCCCTTACATGAGCACTGCTCTATGTGGTATCTTTCTTACTCTTTAATAGTAAGAATTTGAACATGCAATTTAATATAAATACTTAATCTGACGTGTCATTGCGGTGAACAGGCCAACAACCACGGTTGAACCACTACTATCACTTGGAACACAGTTTTGAATGTCGGATAGCATTCCGCTACACAAACTTGGAAGAAACAATCAACCACGAACAGCGGGTGAAGATACAGGCGTATCCCTTTTTCTAGACACGAACAACATGCCATCCGCAGTAGTCGCAAAGGCGACCGTTGCGTCGCGGCGTAATCGAGAATACAACTCCAGGAGGAGGGGGGAGCGTTATGCGGACGACTCGGATGAAGAGCAGGGGCTTTTAAGATCTGCTACGTTTGAAGAAGATGGTGTTGAAGATGATCAACCGAGAAGGAATCTAAGCCCAGTCAGTTTTTTCCACATAGGGGATGTGTGTGTACTGTAACACGTTTGAAACGACAGGTACACGACCAACCACCTCCAAAGAGCCCTGCCTTTAGTGCGAAAGACAAATCACGAACGATACCCTTTAGCGCTCCAGGTAGTCTGTAATCTTGCTAAACGCTCTTTCTCTTTCTGATCAACTCCTCTAGAAAAGCTACAGTCACGATACCCTCCAAACACCGTCCGAAATCAAAAGTACAACACTTTGACCTTTCTGCCCATTGTATTCTATGAACAATTCAAATACTTCTACAATCTCTACTTTCTCCTTGTCGCGTTATCCCAATTCATCCCGGCGCTAAAGATCGGTGCGTATACTGTCTCTACACCCGAAATGTTTTGGCTCATTCAGGATATCAGGCTTCATCGTGACATATATTGCTCCTCTTGCCTTCGTTCTATTTGTGACGATGGGAAAGGAGGCATACGATGATTACAAACGACATCTACGCGATCGTGAAGCCAACTCACAGCGATACCTCATTCTCACCCCTCCCCCAGCATCCCGCTCTGAATCCGACGCAGAACAGGATTACCTCAATACCCACGCAAATACTCGATCTGTGCCTTCGTCCTCTCTGAAAGTCGGCGACCTCATTCATTTGGAAAAGAACCAGAGAGTGCCAGCGGATCTAGTTCTACTCCATACCTCTGAGGCGTCCGGGACGTGTTTCATTCGAACGGATCAGCTAGACGGTGAAACGGATTGGAAACTGCGCGTAGCAGTGCCAGAGTGCCAGAAGCTGGATGAAGGTGATCTGGTCAGGCTCGACGCCGAGATATATGGTCAGCTCGTTTCTTGCTCGGCTGCTATCATACCATATACTAAAACCCGAGCTTAGCCGACGCGCCGATAAAAGACATTCATACATTCATTGGAACATTTACGATGAACAAGCCTCCTATATCCAGGTCATTTTCTGAAAACTCTGTGCCGCTGCATCCTCTTCCACCTAGTGTCTCGCCACTTACAGTTGAAAATGTGCTATGGTCAAATTCAGTGCTCGCCGCAGGGTCGGCCGTGGGTTTTGTAATCTACACAGGCTCCGAAACTCGTGCAGTTATGAACACCAGCCATCCTGAGACGAAGATGGGTTTGTTGGATTTAGAAATCAACAAACTCTCCAAGGTACGTTTTTACTATTTATAAAAGTTACCGATCAAAAACTGACAGTTTCTTTCAGATCCTCTGTGCTGTTACCTTTGCTCTATCGCTTGTCCTTGTAGCCCTAAATGGGTTCAGAGGGCAGTGGTATGTCTATGTGTTCCGTTTTCTAATTCTTTTCTCTTCGATCATCCCCATCAGGTATGTTTCGCCGTCCTTTCACTGCAGTCAGATATTAACTCTGCCGCAGTTTGCGCGTTAATCTCGACATGGGAAAGACATTATATGCGCAGCAAATCATGAACGATACAGAAATTCCGAACACAATCGTCCGAACAAGTACCCTTCCGGAAGAACTAGGACGCATAACCTACTTGCTTAGCGATAAAACAGGGACGTTGACGCAGAATGGTAAGTTTCGCGTTTTCTGATCTGCCATGGCGCATATATTCACATTTTTTTCCGCAGAGATGGAGATGAAGAAGCTGCACATGGGTACGATGTCGTATGGCTCAGATTCTATGGATGAAATTGCACATCAGCTGGCTGTTGCTTTTGGTGCGACTGGCGAACATGGTCATCAGCGGCAGGGGTCACTCGCTACAGGCGCGCAATTGGCAGTACGGGGTCGGAGAGATATGTCTTCAAGAGTGAAGGATGTGGTCTTGAGTCTTGCTCTATGTCATAATGTAAGCATTAACCTCCCAATTTACCATTCATTGTTGAATGGGATTGTTTCTAGGTTACTCCTGTAACAAACGACGATGGCACAGTAACTTATCAGGCGTCCTCGCCGGACGAGGTCGCCATCGTCACCTGGACCGCGTCGGTTGGCCTCACTCTGACATTCCGAGACCGGACCCGCATTACGCTATCCACTCCCAGCGGCACAAGTCTGAACTTCGACATCCTGGACATCTTCCCATTTACCTCGGAGAGCAAACGGATGGGCATCGTCGTGCGCGACGCGCAAACGGGCGAGATCACGTTCCTGCAGAAAGGAGCCGACGTGGTGATGGCCAAGATCGTGCAGAAGAACGACTGGCTGGAGGAGGAGACGGCGAACATGGCGCGGGAGGGGCTGCGGACGCTGGTCATGGCGCGCAAGCGGATATCGGGCACGCTGTATAAAGAGTTCTCGAGTGCATATTATCAGGCGTCGATTAGTCTGGAAGGACGGAATGATGCGATGAGCAATGTCGTTGCCAAGTATTTGGAGCATGATTTGGAGCTGTTGGGATTGACGGGTGTTGAGGATAAATTGCAGGATGATGTGAAGGGCACATTGGAGCTCTTGCGGAATGCTGGAATCAAGATTTGGATGCTGACGGGGGATAAAGTTGAGACTGCAAGATGTATTGCCATCTCAACGAAATTGGTTGCGAGAGGACAGTACATCCACGAAATGGCCAAGTGTGCGTTGTCATTTCACTTTTGGATTGTTATTCTGATTTGGCTCATACATCCTTCCTGCGTTCTTCAGTGAAGACGGGCGATCAAGTTAGAGATCAGCTAGACTTTTTGCAGAACAAACTTGATTGTTGTCTTGTCATTGATGGCGAAACGCTACAGGTACGTTTCTCTTTGTCCTGATTCAAATGTATGCGCGTTTACGACCTTCTTCGTCTAGCTATGTTTAAATCTTTTCAAGAATGAGTTCATTGAAATTGCGACTAAACTTTCTGCCGTCGTCGCCTGTCGATGTTCTCCCACACAAAAGGCAGACGTCGCACGTCTGATTCGTGCTTTCACAAAGAAACGTGTCTGTTGTATAGGTGATGGTGGAAATGATGTCAGCATGATTCAGGCTGCCGATGTCGGTAAGTTTGTTCGGTATTCTTTTGTGAACGTGTTCTGACCGGGTATGTTTTCCTTTCTATTTAGGCGTCGGTATTGTTGGCAAGGAAGGCAAACAAGCATCTCTTGCAGCTGATTTCTCCGTGACACAATTCTCATATCTCACCAAACTCCTGCTCTGGCATGGCCGTAACTCCTATCGTCGCTCGGCGAAGCTGGCCCAATTTGTCATCCACCGTGGCTTGATCATTTCGATCATGCAAGCCGTATTTTCTGCCATATTCTACTTTGCGCCTATTGCCCTGTATCAGGGATGGCTGATGGTTGGATATGCGACTATCTACACCATGGCACCTGTGTTTTCGCTAGTCCTCGATATGGATGTTAACGAGGATCTGGCCTTGCTTTATCCTGAACTGTACAAGGAACTTACCAAGGTTGGTACCCACTTTTCTTTTCGTTTTGCGTATCTGAGCCTGTGGTTTCTGTAGGGCCGTGCATTGTCATTCAAGACCTTCTTCCAATGGTTGATGATCAGTCTTTACCAAGGTTAGTATTTTTGTCTGTCGTATATGGTTTCATTTCTGAATGTTATATCTGATTCTTTAGGCTCTGCTATCATGATCATGTCTCTCGTTCTCTTTGAAAATGAATTCCTGCACATCGTGTCCATTTCATTCACCGCACTCATTTTAAACGAACTCATCATGGTCGCCCTGGAAATTACTACATGGTAATTAAGATTCTTTTCACCAGTTGTTTCTTTGCTTATCTTTCCACCCAGGCACATCTATATGGTCATCTCTGAAATTGTGACGTTATTCTTCTACATCATTAGTATAGCATTTTTACCAGCATATTTCGGTCAGTATGCCTCGCTGTCATATATATCTTTTGCTGAAAATTTCTTCTTTTCTTACTCAGATCTCTCTTTCGTTATCACCATTCCTTTCGCATGGAAAGTTGGTGTCATCGTCGCCATCAGCGCATTGCCATTATACATTTTCAAGCTCATCAAGAGACGGGTGGCTCCTGCTGCTTCAAGTAAACTACTATAGTCGAAGGACAATCGCTTGGACATAATTTAATACATGCAACTCATTCCAGTGCGGAGATGGACGAGGCCGTGGAATTGGTACCAATCAAGACCTTCAAAATCTCAGCGGCTTGGAGCATTCAATCTTATTTCACCTGCTGTCCGCTCTGGGTACATGAACTCCCTATTAACATAGCATGAGACTTCATGTTTGATGTGTACTCCCGCCATATTGCCTTGGTTCAAATTCAAGATGTCGACTCGATTGCCCTTGTCGTTGCGTGCCAAACTGAAATTTCGTCCTCGTCAAATTCCGAGCTGAAGAAGAATGAAATTCTGGGGGTATTGACAATACTACATAATGCAGGAAGGTGTTGTTTCATACATTTCTCAGCGATGGAGAGCGTCAGGGTTGTTTTGGAAAAATGAGATCTGCTCCTCTCTGAAATTATCGGGGATCATTCTCGTGTTGTGCCCATTTAGTTCCAATAACACCTTCACGTCAAGGCGGCGAAGTCAGAACGTTGTATCATCGAGTCATTGTGGTTATATTAACGCTGACCTTGTTCTCTGGTGTATATTGCTCCCATCGTGGACCTTGCAGACGAAAAAGCTCGGTCAGATGTATACGATTTGCATGATGCATGTCATCTTACGATTGGTGTTTCCGTGGTTGTCATTGGGATCAAGGCTTGTTGCGAAGGAGATCCAATAGTCTTGCATATTACTGCTCAAAGAAACTGCAGTTGGCGTCCTATTAGCAAGAGTGTTGAATACGTAAAAGACCTCCGTAGAATGAGCCACTGGATTGAGGACAATTAGCAACAAGCATCTCGATGAGTATCCGAATATGGTATCTTCGTACCCCCAAGTGAACCAGGAGCGGGAGGTGTGTCGATCAAGTCAGGAATGAGGACGCCATCAGGGTCTGTAAACAGATAAGCGAAAACCTTGACGCGTAAGTTATTCGCATTCTGAATCATTGTGCGCTTCGTAGACTGTACAAGGAAGTCGGCGACTAGTAGTAAACAGTAGAATCGTGCAATCAGCTGCCCGAACCAGGAACAGTCTTCCAAGTGGCACTTACAGATGGCGGCATATCTCTTATACTGACTGCTCAGACCAAATGTGTCATTTCCGGTGTTGAAAGGTGAGCCTAACGCCGGGTTATCTGGATACATTGACAAGGCGTGATCAATAACTTCTGCCTGCTCAGCCGGACTAACGATGGGAGGCGATGTTGACGTGAAAATAAAGTTCCTGATGTCATCTGGCGACTGTGTATCCTGAGGAGTAAAAGCGTTCCTTCATCGAGATTGGTGCCAATCAACATCGGAAGTCGAGATTTCGGAGGCACGACGGATGGCCGATCGACCAGGAAGCCCCCAGGTCCATCGATGACGACTTGGTAATTTGAGCCATTGAAAAGAAGACTTGGCCACCCGTCAAAGCTTGCAGGATAGACTGCGTATCTGCCTCGCGGATGCAATCGATAGTGTTTCCGGTATTCGCGAGAGCAGCGCAGCTTGGTATCGAGGCCACAAATAACTGCCACGCTGCTTCGCTGTGCTCGGGCCCAAAAGCAGGACGAGAGAACGTTGACTCTAATATCTAATTGAAATATAAATTTGACTCAGTTTCAACTGCTAAATTTGGTCAACTCACAACAGCATGAGCCAGCTTGTCGAGTCTCGTTTCCTGAAGATGTATCCTGATGGCACCGGCTCCTGCACTTTCTCCAAAGACTGTAACCTAATAAAGAGCTTCGAGGTTAAATTACGCTCCAAAAGATATAATCTCTATTACCTTGGATTTATCGCCGCCAAAATTGCCGATGTTTTCTTGGATCCACTCCAATGCAACCAGCTGATCCTCTAAAGCTAGATTGAGGACCTTCCGCTGGCCAGCCTCTACTCCTTGCGGAAATCCGAGCGGGCCAAGGCGATAATTCATGCTGGCAAAAATAACAGGTGTGCCCTGCAACAACAACGTCAGAAGACGAGTGAAAGGAGTTGTGGCGGCCTACATACCCGGCTGACGCTGTGGGTGACAATCGCCGTGCCGTTGTAGAGGGACGTTCCGCCAACTGAGCAACGACGCATAAAATTTGGGTTCACGTAAAACTTTGCTGAAGCAACTCACTGACATTACCCCCTATCAAGGTCGCGAATCAGAAAAATTCCAGGACTCGAAATCAGTGTACAACGCATACCTCCGTAGATCCAAACCATGACCGGAAGCTTGTCCTTATCAGAAGTACCCGCCGGTCGAATTATGTTCAAGGTCAAGCAATCCTCAGAGACTGTGTCAGGAGGCAGATCCTATTGAGAATCACGATCATTAGCTCACACAACGCAATATCCGTGAAAATTAGTTCGCATACAGTTTGCAAGCATGCGAAACCAAAGTTTTCAGCATGCAACGTCTTGACCGGAGGCACCTTAACTAGCACGGGGAGCTGCAACCGTAGATTTCCTAAAGGCGGCTCCGCGAAAGGTATTCCTATAAACCAGTTAAACCACAGACATCGAAGGAACCATAAAAAGAAAGAGTCAATACATACCTCCAAAGAATTCAACATTGGCTGGTTTGAACTCCGTCCCAACTATCGTAGACTCTCCAACGCTGACAACTGCTGCTGCATTGGCAGACGCCGCCGCCGCTATAATCAACGAAAGAAATGCCAACACCATATCGTCTGTGGGACACAGCAATAACGTCAGGAGAGATTGTCATGGACATGGTCGTGCAGACTTTATACAGCTCTGGAGGCCAGCCCCATGGGGTATGTGCTACCACCACCACCCCACTTCTTCCTTGATCGTGCAGGACCATAGAAAAAATTCCTAAACTTAGGTGTGCAGCAAATGAGCACGGTTGCATGTGACCGTTCTTCCAAAAGACAGATCACTAAGCAAGGCAGAGAAAGAAGACCCAATCATGAAAAACTCACTACAATTGGATGGGTGGAGGCCAATACCGTGCGACGCTGCTGCGTAGTATTAGTACATATTTGGCGTGGCACGGAGAGCAGCCAGACAGAGCGTGGGGCAGTCGAGCACAGGAAGAAAAAAGTGCTAAAGAGATTTTCCGATTTGAAAACAAAATCACGTTAGCCTCGGTTCCGACGGGTAATTCGACTTGATTGCTTTCCAGTAACAGACGGTTTAGATGTTCTTGTGAAGTTTAGCTCCCTTCAACAATGTTAACGGCTGTGATCTTCGAGCCCGCTACAACAGAGTGCCATCCACATAATCGCAGCTTCCGAAATATATTCTCATGCATATGAAACAGAATAGATTTCTAAAACTCTCCCAAGTCAAAATTAGACGCCGGGGCGGAAGGGCCGACTCACCTTCGACATGTCCTAGGGGGTATCATTCAAGTTACTAATCCACCTACAAATACCTGACAGGTTCTCAAGCCATATTTTCAATGCAGAACATAAGAAGACAAAAGCACCTTTGTGAACATTCCAATAAAACATTCCAGACATTCCAAATAGATCCATCTCATCCTCATTCCGATCGATACTCTTTCATATCTTCCTCAAACGTTCTCCGAACCTATAAGGAAACACGACCACATTATCGTCAGCTTTCCTTGATGACGACAGAAGTGTAACAAAAGCCAAGTATGAAGTATGATTCACCCACCTCCGCAAAGAACTTCTCGTCCGTCAGCACTCTCACGCCAGCAGCGGCAAGGGCCTTGGAAACATCTAGCGTAGCATAATGCGCTTCGATCGTTGCAGCAGAGGCTGCAAAGTCCCTGGTGTGGTTGCCGCCATTAATGACGGTCGGTATGGCTGGAGTAGAACAGTGATGAGATAAAGCGACTGGATGTAAAATATACTGACCAAACCCTGGGTGAAGAGATGGAAGGGCTAGAAAAACACGGGTGTTCAATATCAAGTAAATTTCTTCAAAGAGAGTCAATTTCTAACTGGCTTACCATATGTGATGGTGCCCTTCAAAATGAGGATTTAGCATAAAATATAATAAGATAACCTTCGAAATGACTGACGAAATCGGTTGAAGCGCTCTTGATGCCCCACTCGTAGTCTATTGCCCCATATTTATTGACAACAACGTTTGCCACTTCCGAGCCTACAAATGCAATAAAGATAAGCGTGTTATTTTTTTGAGTCATGACTTAGAGGTGGCAGAAGTGAGGTCAAAGTAACTGACCTAATGCCCGGTTCTGACGAATCTCCGACAAGCCCAACGGAGATTCGATTGTGACTTCGCAGCCTGTGGCAAGAGCAGCGGCTCTACAACGATATCACCAAGACGAGGATCATCATCATCATCATGACTGCCTTGATCGATAAGCTTGAACGTATGCTGCTTACTTGAAACAAGGAAGGACTCGAGCCACGGCCTCTTTCAATTCTTTTACAGTTGGAGCTCGAACAAGACACCTAGATAATATCAGAACCAGCAATGTTCGATGTCGGAGAAAAACTACACTCTGAGAACTTACTTATACTTGGCGTGGTCAGGAATGACTGGAATTAGCATATCGAACAAATTGAGGTAAGTCATCGCGGGTCTGGTGTTAAGTGAAAACATGAGAAGGGACGAACTGTTGACCGCCCAATCTTTCCCTTCGAATATTCCATGCACACGCACGTTGGGCTTCAGTTGCTGACGCAAGGCAGAGATGTTGTTGTACGCTAGAACGGCCGCGTCTAACGCGTTCTTTCCTTCCCATGGTGAAAGAGCCGCATGAGCACTGGTCGTAGTAGTCAGAGGATGCGGGTTTTAAGGATCAGACGGGCAGGATATGACGACAAAAGATGAAGAAACTGACGTATGCCCTCGATATTCTGCAGTGATTTGTTGGACCGCAAGACAGCCTGTCAAGCTTACCGAGCCTACAGGCCCTGGTGCAGGATGAGACCTAGAGCGTTGTCAGATACGCAATGAGGCTGTGAATGTATATGACGCGCATACATTAAGCAAATGTCCATTTCCTTATATGCGCCATTATTAAGGAGGATGACTTTGCCACCTCCGCCCTCTTCAGCTATCAAGCACAAAGGTTGAAGTTTTCTAAGCGAGTGCTATCGAAGGTCGGAACGAACCTGGTGTACCCAAAAGAATAATCTTGCCAGAGATATCGTGCTTCTCCATAGCAGCCTTGATGGCACAAGCAACAGCGACGCCTACGACACAATTTCGATAGGAGTGAATAATAGCCTTGTGGAACCAGATTGCATTTGCAAAACACCCACCTGATATCCCTATCAGATTGTGTCCACAAGCGTGGCCGATGCCAGCAAGTGCGTCCATCTTCAACAATTCAGCCAAAACGATGTCAGTGTCAGCTAGTTGCGCGAAACAGAAAACACACCTCGGAGTTGATTCCAATAGTCCTTCCCCCGTTCCCTCGTTGAAAGGTAGCCTGCCATGCGGTTTTGAGATGAAAGTGCTTCGTCACTTGAAAACCGTGCTTGTCAAGGAAAGAGGTGTACACGTCGTGTGCGTGGCTTATTGTGTCCCCAAGTTCAGAGAACATATCCATATAGCATCATAGAACTGCTTACAATTCTTCAAATCCAAGTTCTGGGTGCGCTATAGGGGTTAAGCAGAAGTCAGCGCCATTTCTTCGCTCGCACAACTTGGTTTGAGAGCGCGACGCGCCGCGATCGTTTACGTTGATCGGAAAAACGCACCGTGTATTTCGAGACTCACTTCCCGCAGCTCCTTGTCGAGTTCCACAATCCTCTTCTCAATAGTCTCCAGGATATCAGGCCGATACACTTCACTTGATCCTGGATGGGATGGAGATGGTCGCTGATTATCGTCGGGGCGCCATACTACAGAAGGGGCTTGGGTTGTGCTCATGTTAGGCGAGAAGTTGCTTTGTGGAAGTTCACAAGTTCAACTTTGCCAGGTCAATGACGTTGACCAGGAAGAAATGAGGCGTAGGGACATTTTCAAGTGCCGAATAATGCGCTAACCAGGTCATTCGGTCGGGCTTGTCAATCGACTGGAGCATATGCCTCTTAATAGGGGCGTGAGAATTAAGGAAATCTAAGATAATTAATCTATTTATAGGCATCGCGTTAGTAAGGATCGCGTCGACCATTGGTATTGTAAAGACCAGCTTTAGGATCGGGTATGTAGCGGTAGATACATATCAAACAAAATCACGCAAATGCTACATTGTTGTTGAGTGGAGAAGATTGATTGAAGATTAATGCAAAGCAAAACGAGAAAAGCTTGAGAAAAGCGAGAATGCGCTAGAATGATATTTGATGGCATCTTATCTTATCTGTGTGCAAGTGCCGCTAATGCCGCCGCGCAGGCATTCTTCAATGCCATTTTGTTTGATACTGAACCAAGGGATTTGCTCAGAACCTAACACGAACAAGATTCTACCATTAATATCTGACTCAGAATTCAAAGTTTACCCTCCAACTCCTAGCGTCTGGCCGAGCAAGTACGAGTTCTATTCATTTCCTGTTCTTCAGTTTGATGTCATATGCTCTTGCACGCATTTAACTATCCTATCCAGAAACCCTAGGTTGACAGTCTTCTGCTTCAAAATCTATAGTAGATGAATCAATAAAGACACAATACTCTACAATCTACGGGACCCCACATACACAATGTCCACTACAACCGGTGTAGAGACCGCAGTCCTCACTTTAGCAAGGTTCGGCCTACCTACGTATCATACTGCGCGCTCTCGAACTCAACCAGCTCGGATTTCTCAGATTCTCTCTCTTCTATGCCTGCCGCAAATACCTCCTGCGCACTCTCTACTCCGACCTCAAAAGTCTCTCTGTGACAGCCACCCCAGGCACGCCCAATCCCTCCAGCCCCACCAACGTCCTTTTTAACGCCAGCTCAAACGGAGGAGACCCCGACGATGTAGAGCTCGACGTCCTTCCTCCTCCGACTACCTACACACCCAAATCAGCCAAGTTCTCCCTGGAAGACACTACGTATCTGCACACCGCTGTGTCGCGTATCATATTCTCGTGGTGTTTTGCGGAGAGCTGTATGATGTTCTGTCTACTCATGCTACAGGGAGCAGGCATATTCTCTGCTGGGTGAGCTTCTCAGCATACTCAATGATCCACTGTTGTATTCTAATTCTCCTGTTTTGATAGTACACGTTTGCTGAACTGGAAGATATCCCTATTCATCCTCATGTCCGCCATCCTCGTCATCATACCACTATCAATATCACTACTGCTGTCCATAGGAACCAAAGGTAATGTCGTTTTACAACATACCAGAAAACTACAACATGCTCAACTCCATTCCACAGATGGTTGGGCACTCCGAAGTGTCATAGGCGCTCGCGCCATCCTGAGCCTTATACCAGTCGCGCTCTATCTCCTCGCTCTCTCATATATCCCCCTGCCTTCTTCACTGGCACCAGCAGATACGCTGACAGCCTCACTCTCTCGACTCATCGTGTTAGGGACAATTGTCCTTGGGCTCCTCTCGGGATTCGGAGCCATAAGTAGCTCGTGGCAGTTTTTACCATTTGGCTCACGTTCGCAGTGCGTTTCATGCATTCCTCGATAACATACCGTAAATAAGACTCACGTTCGCTTACACCAGGAGTGTACCATCAGATAGAGACGTCGATACCGCCCAATATGCCCTGACGAGTATTAGAAATGACCTGCGAGATAGGAGAGCAGAGGCTGCTCGAAGACAGGGATCAACCGTCAGTCTTTCTTGCTTTTCCCATCTAACCACCTTTGACCACCCAAACATAGCAGACCGACAGCTCCTGGTTCTCCCGTGTCGGCGCATCCTTCCGCGGATCCGACAGTCGTGAGTCCCATAACGACGCATCTCGTCTAATTAATAATTAACAACGACCCGCGAAAATCTACTCAGTCGCCCAAGAGATCCACGGCCTAGAGGCACTCGAATACCAGATGAGCCGCAACCTCGAGGCGCTGCGCGAGCGGTACACGTCCGCCAAATACGCAGGCACCTTCCGCGGCCGGATATTCAACGTCGTGGGGAGGATCTTCATGGTGTATTGCGTTATTCGTGTTATAAGTGTGCGTCTCCTTTCCCTTCTCTTCCTCCTTCTCCTTCCCCACCCCCATCCCTCTCCCTCTGCAAAACCGTATCCGTACTAAAAAATTGTTTTACTTTCGCACAGTCCATCTACAACGTCATATTCCTCCCCGCGCGGCGCGCCTCCTCGTCCACCACATATCCCGATCTGATAACGGACCTCCTCGCCTACCTCCTCGCGCACATATCCTCCCTCCAGATCAACACCGAGGACCTCGCCTCGTTCTCGCGGCAGATCAGCCTCTTTCTGGTGGGCATCATCATCCTCAGCAGCATCCGCTTAGTATTGCGAGGCGCGACGAGGGTGCGTTTTTTAGCCTTTATTCTATTTCTTTTATTTACGGAGTCTTATCATGATGTCTATCTATTTTATTTTATTTTTGCAACGAACAGGCACTGCATGTTACGAGCAGAAATCTAGCAGCATCGCTCATGCTCCTCGTCCTCGCACAAATCATGGTGCGCACCCTCTTCCTGTCCTCTCATCTATCCTCCTCTCATCGTCCATCCATCCTCCACCCATCTTCCATCCATCCCCACAGGGCATGTACATGCTATCCACCCTCGTCCAGATGCGCTCCTCCTTCCCCCTCCCCCCTCCCCCTCCCTCCGGCGGCAGCGGCGGCGGGGGCGCGGACGGAGTCACCCCCGAAAACCTCTTCAGCACGATCCCGCAATATGAGCTCTTCGGCGCGCTCTTCGACTGGTCGTTCCTCGTCGCAGCGGGCGTGTCCGTGTTCGTGCGCTGGGGCGCGGAGCGCGTCAATGGTCCGCACGAAATGGACTGAACACTGAATGGATGAAAATGAAACAGTTAAAGGGATACTTGGGTGTAAGAGGTAGTGGTAGTAGAGTGTAATCTATCATTTGTACGTGGTTTAGCATCTCAACATACATAGAGTATAACTTGAAATCCGGCGTCGTAATCGTCTTGTTCAGCTTGTTTTCGATTCATCTCAAGGTTGTTTATTTCTTATAACCTCCTTCATTAAGTGCTTCCACAGTGGCAGAAAGATGAAAGATGACTTTGAAGCTCAGAACAGGGTGTAGGATGTATTTGCCTTGTCATTTAGTTATGCGAGATCGATCCATAAAACGAAAAGAAAAGAAACAAAGTAAGTAAGTAGGGAAAGGGAAAGGATAGGAGATAGGAGATGTACATATGCGCGAAGGTCGACGATTGATAGGCAGAAAAATTGAACTGAGCGGTATCATGAATGGTATGGGAGATGGGGTTGATGCGTATGGAAAGCGAGTGACGATAGCGATGTGAAAAGTGAGAATGAGATGAAAAGTATTAAGACAGGAGACACCGAAGCAGGCAAAGGCGAATGATATTCTATCAACCCCAACAGAATAACGTCCGATAAATGAGAGCATGACCACAGGGAGGGAATACCGAAAGAGACGACGAGAGCCCAGAAATAAAGAGACAGAAATACAGAGAGACGGAGGACTTCTGTAGTTGACCTATCCTTGATGCTTGCTTGAGTTTGTATGTTATGTACTGTCGCTTAACCCTCTCGTCCCCAGAATTTGATTATTGTAGGGTGACATAACACGTCGCATGTACATAAGTCATATGCATGATGCCTATACAACGGATGGAGGCAAGTCATGATTGACTCTGGCTAGGACAAGGCACTCTGATTTAAGAAGCAGACGTTAGCATGTTGATGGCCCCCTGATGTTTCAGTCAAAAGGAAGAGCAGCAATCGCAGCATAAGTTCGGGTGTGAGCAAGGTCGTACTTGCATACTTGGAACGCGCAGGTGGGGCATGCAGAAAGGAGTGGATGTAATAGTATACAAATGTATGATCACTCTCCTGTTTACGACCCTTCTGCGTCTCGACCCAGTGATTAGAACCCAATGCAAATTTTGAACGAATAGTACACTCATCCGAATATAGCCCGCAAGGAATGATTGATCGAGAACAGAGATTTGGCCAATAACTGTGAGAGTGTGGATGTGTAGGGGTAAGTAGCTGGGATGGATAAATTTACGACGAGAACTCCTCGCCTCCAGGATAGTAAAGAAATGGATGCAGGTGTCTGACGACCCCTTAATCTCTCACAAAACAGAAAGTCTAAGAGTTTCAGTTCTGCAATACGCTCCCTCCCTTTCATTCTTCCTGCTCTTCAGCTCTAGCACCATCACCCTGTTCCGCATCTGCATCCCCTTCTCCCACACTATCTCCTTGCCCTTTCTCCCCTCCATCAACAGACCCTTCAAGCTCAAGCGTAGCATACCCTGGCGGCGGCGATCCCCAGGCGCGGGGGGGGAGTAGAACCATGAGTGCGTGCTCTTGCTTTTGGGCTTGCTCCTGCTATTGGGGTTTCCCCTCGCGTTGGGTTTGGATTTACTTGCGTCTATGCTCTGACCCGTGTGTTTGGAACTGGAACCGGAAGCAGAGTACGATTTCGGTGTGATCGTGGTCGTAGTTGGAAACGGCAACGGCAATAAAGTACTCCACGACGACGAAGCTGCTGTTGCCGCTGTGAGCATGATATACGACGCAGAAGAGGGTGGAGACGAGGATGAGGGCGAGGAAGGGAGGATATCGACGCCCCCGCCCCGGATCCAGAGCGAGTGCAAGCTCCAAGCTGCGAGTCGAAGCTACTTCTGCGCGAGCTGGAGGGATTGGTTGATTGGGAGTCCATCCGAACACACACATGAGCAGTGGGTCGAGTAATCACAGCTGTGTCTCCTTCTCCGTCTCCGTATTTCGCCCATCCACGTCTGCATACGCTGATATTGGTGTTGTTGGCACAAATGCGAATACGGGAGCAGCAGCAGCCTTTCGTGGAGAAGAAGTAACTTTAGGTGGCTAGGAAGATGAAGGATATTAAGGGTTCAATCTCCTTTTAAGGATGCGTGCCTAACTTAACCACCCAAACATAACCGGGATCAGTAAGGAGAGGTTTCAGGGATAAGGGACGAAGTCGTGTATTAGGAGACAAAACGCAGTGCAGTCGAAAAGATAAGATTAAACAAGAGATAATCAGTAAGCAAGGAATATACCGGATCGTCACACGGATACAGTAATACCTCTCTTGATTAAGACATCACGTGTTTTGGTTTTGTCATTACGGTCACGTCTCTTCTTCCCCCCTCATCATGGCTGCAACTGCTCGTCCTGCAATCCAAGTATATGCGTCGTTCCCTCGCGTCGTCACCCTTGATGGCGCCCTCAACCTTGATGCTGACAATTGGCAGTGGGTCCAATGCCTCGCACTCCCACTTGAGCGCCTCGAAGCACTCCACTTCTCATCCAAGCCGTACAAATGGATCCGCTATGCAATCGCAATCATCGTTGGAGCAGAGGGCGATCTTTCGTCTAGGTCCGACTCTCTCGATAACATGGACTACAATGCTGGCCTCCCCACCTATTCTGCGGCATTATATTATCACACCAGCGACGAGGAGAAGCAAAGAATGTTCCCGGTCGATCCTAACATTGCGGGCACAAGCGTCACTTCTAGTGTTGCAACCACTCGCAGGGCTCAACTCCGGTCGAAAGCTGCAGTGCGGGATGGAAACCGATGCGTTTTGTCAGGGATGCCGGAGATATTCTGCGATGCCGTCCACCTCCTCGCTCACAGTAAAGGCGATATTGTATGACACTCTTACTCTCATTCTATCATCGCTCACTATTGCAATGGCGGAAGTACATCTCGATATACACTCAACGTCGTAGTAGAGATCCTGCCCGTGATGACGTTATACAGGACATCGATAGCATCCGCAACGGCCTCTTGTTGAACAAGCTCACTCACCTCGGGGTAGGTGAACACATTGCATTCTTACCAGTGCGTGCCGCTTGTATGCTACCCAATCGATGTCTGATTGTGTTCATAAGTAGACGCCGAACTTTGCTATGGTCACGTCCGACATCGACCCCACCGCATCAGCACTAGAGAAAAGGTGTACCGCACATCTCTTCGAACCAACACTCCCAAATTTTCTCGGCCCCAATGCAATCCCTTCCGGTACAGCACTCCGGGTTTCTGATACTCCTGACTGGCCCCCTGCGATTCTCTTTGACGCCGTCTACGCTAGCACAGTCCTCCACCATTTTGGAACTCAGGCACTAAAGAGGCAGGTCACTGAGACCTGGAACACCACTTTTTACCCCGACGGGGTCACAAATCAGGCACATGCGGAGAAGAAGGCAAGGGATGATTTAAAAGATGCCACTGCAGAGAAGGTACATCAACAAGCTGGCCGCGCTGTCCCCGACACCTTTGACATGCTCTTGGCCCTGCCATATATCTTGGTGCCACCGAACGAGCTACAGGCTACCTTGAGAGAAGCTAAGGAAAAGGCGGCTACGGCGGAGCAGAGGCGTGTGAAGGAGAAAGTTGACAGTTGGAACAAGCAAGTCACTGCTTCATAACTGGCGCGCAATATTGTTACGTGGTGGGCATACGAGTTCTGTATTTTATTTTCCAACTTTCAGTATTTTCCCTACCCCTTTAATTCTGTTCTACTCCAATATCCTAAGGCGACTCTAACCCCAGCTCTGAGAAGTGATGCTGTAGGTTGTATTCAAGCTGTACTCCAGCGTCAATAATACTTGAGACTCGATGACGTCACGCTATGTTACATTGACAGGCAATTTGACGTTGAGGTTAGGTGTTACCGGTTATCAGTTACCAGTTACTAGTTAACCAATATGATGAAGCAGCTACGGAGTCAACCAGCGCATACTTGTCTGTATGCTCAGACTATGATCGTCTTGGAAGATTTCTGACAGTTCTTTGCAGCACACGACTTTTATCATCTTTCCGTTTCAAACGGATAAAATAAATGATCGTGGCTCCCAAATCCAAGAGAGGGTGGTGGACGAAGCTTTAATCGGCCCATGCAAAGCCATGGACGTGGTGAATAGAGGCGATAAGACTTCAAAGGAGACTGAGCACTAGCGTATAACCCGCTAAATTTGTACTGGCTGCAATATGATCAGCTATTTCATGCCGAAGAGAAACAGCAAGCTAGGGTTGTCAACAGAACAAAATTTATCAAAGCTCCTGGAGTTCATCTAATCTTCGGTCTCGGGTGGCCTTTCCGACTGCGCTTTCATTGAAGGAGTAGATGGATTCCTGTAAGAGAGGTAATTCTGACAGCGTCACTTCAACCGCCGCCGACCTTACTGTTTTCTGAACTCTAGGATGACCTTGGCTCTTGTACTATCAAGTTAGGTACGGACGTATCATCGAAGATAATAATATTTATTGATAGCAGCTCGCCGTACTCCCACTGATCGCAACTCGAATATTTTGAAATGACGACCAGCGACATCGCATTCTCAAAAGTTTAGATGATATCGAAATCAGTATACAAGAAACTGTAACACAATACGTCCATTTGAATCAAAGATAGAGTCTGTACCCACACAATTGCAAGAATAGAACTCCTTGATATCTTCTCTAGTCTTATCTTATATTTATCAACAGCTACCTCTAGTCGTCGCCGATCTTGGGCGCGAGGTAGTACAGGATGTATCCCTGGGTGAAGTCGTATGCGACCTAGAGAGAGAAAGGGGAAAAGAGTAAGTCAGTGAGTAGGTGTAGCTTTCGAGAGATTATGATTGTGCGAACGGGGAAAGAATGATGGGAAAGAGAAAGAAAGGACGAGAAAATTCAAAGATAGCGAGAATCAAAAAAAAAAATCAAAAAGAAAGAAATCAAGAAAACCCACCAACAACGGCACATCATTACGCATCAACAACTGCACCTCGCCGCTCACACTCGCGCTCTTGGAGAAGTTGACCAAATATTTGAGGGAGAAGGTGAGCGAGACGTGCTGGTTCATCTCGATGACGACGCCCGCGGGGATGCTGTTGTCGCCCTCGTCTTCAGCAGGGGACTTGGCTTCGCCTTTGGACTAGGATGACTTTTTTGGAGGGTTTGGAGGAGCCGTTTGCCTGTGGGGACGAAAGGGAAAGGGTATTAATACAGCAAGGAATTTGAAGGTAGAAGGCGAAAAGCAGCATACATTTTTCTTCCGCTTCTTGTTATCTCCATCCTCATCGTCCTCTTCCCCATCGTCCTCTTTCTCGTCCTCGCCATCTTCGTCGTCGTCCGCCTTGGGCTTGAACGATTCTTCGTCCTCATTCTCATCGTCGTCCTCGACCATCTCGATGTTCACGTCCGCTTTTTCCTCCTTGATCTTGGGTTTCTTCGCCTTCTTCGCTTTCACACCGCCCTCCTCGTCATCATCATCCACCTTAGCCTCCTCATCCGCCTCGCCCGACCCCTCCGTGCCTTCCTCCACCTTTGGCTTAATCGTGCCCCCACTCACATGGCCCCCATCGCTCTGCCTCAACAATACACTCCCGTTCGCAGCCTCGCCGTCGCTCGCAAACCGCACGCCCTCCTTGGACACCTCGATGCGCACGCTCTCGCTGAGCCGCGAGAGGTCGCGCACGATGCGGGTGAGCTCGGCGGACGGGAGGGTGACGCGGGCGTCGTATTCGGTCTCGGGGATGGTGAGGGTGTCGGCGTCGATGTCCATGAGCTTCATGTCGTATTCGGCGATGCGGTCCGAGTCTGCGAGGGGGGGAGGGATTAGATGGATGGGTGAGGAGGAGGGAAGGGGGGAAGGAAGAGGGGAGAGAAAGAGAAAGAAAATAAAGCACGCGTCGCGCCCACCAGCAAACGGGAGAAGGAGCAAGAAAGAAAAGAGAGGACGCATCGCGCCCATGCCACATGAACGCGAAAAAAAGTAGAAAAAAACGTACTCTTGGCTTCATACACCAGATTCAGCACGTAGGCCTGGTCCGCGGCCTTTAACGTGCAAATATCGTCGTCCTTCGCGCACCTGAGCACCTTGGTCAGCAAGGTGAGGTTGACGCCCAGCGGCATGGGCCTGTCGCAGCGATAGAGCGTGAAGCCCGGCGCGCAGAGCTTGAATGGCACGAACACAACGTGTGAGTTATCCATGGCTTGCAGAACGATGCCCTCTTCGTTGCATTCAAAGAAGAAAGAAGAGAGTCAGTCAGTCTACGCGCGTTCAGGGAGAATACAGGGAGGGTGGAGTTTGGGTTGAGCATTGTTGTGGGAGGAGACACATTGTGAGAGTCAAGGTGTTGTTTGTAAGAAACGATCGGACCATCCATGGTCACATGACATCACCACCATCCATGGTCAACGCGGTTTTACTTAGTTGCAACAAGGTTAAACCTCGTATTCTATTCCGCACTGCTCTCTCCTATCCCGCTCGCTTCGATTCTTACGACAACTTCTAACGAACGAACATGACTGCTACGAATAAATGTATGCGTCCCGGGCGGAGCAGCACAAGCAGCGGCTCATCGAGACTGAGATGGAGCAGGCTGCCTGTCCTTTATTTACGGAGTCTTATCATTGTATCTATCTATTTATTTATTTTGCAACGAGCAGGCACTGCATGTTACGAGCAGAAATCTAGCAGCATCGCTCATGCTCCTCGTCCTCGCACAGATCATGGTATGTAATCAATATCGTCCTGTCCAGACTCCCAAAGCAAGAACCCTCCTCTCATCCATCCATCCACCCATCCATCCCCACAGGGCATGTACATGCTATCCACCCTCGTCCAGATGCGCTCCTCCTTCCCCCCCTCACAATCCCGCAATACGAGCTCTTCGGCGCGCTCTTCGACTGGTCGTTCCTCGTCGCGGCGGGCGTGTCCGTGTTCGTGCGCTGGGGCGCGGAGCGCATTAATGGTCCGCACGAAATGGACTGAATGAAAATGAATGAAATGGTTAAAGAGGTACTTAGCATGTGTAAGAAGGTAGTTGTAGTAGAGTGTAATCTATTATTTGTACGTGGTTTAGCATCTCAACATACATAGAACTTGGAATCGGGCGTCGTAATCGTCTTGTTCAGCTTATTTTCCGATTCGTCTCAAGATTGTTTATTTCTTTTAACCACCTCAGTTAAGTGCATGCAGGACATGTCCGGGGCTTCCAGTGACAGAAAGATGAAAGATGACTTTGAAGCTCAGAACAGGGTGTGGGATGTACTTGTCTTGTCATTTAGTTGTGCGAGATCAATCCATAAAACGAAAAGGAAAAGAAACAAAGTAAGTAGGAAAAGGAAAAGGATAGGAGATAGGAGATGTACATATGTGCGAGGGTCGACGATTGATAAGCAGAAAAGATTGAACTGAGCGGTGTCATGGATGGTATGGGAGATGGGGTTGATGCGTATGGAAAGCGAGTGATGATGATAGCGATGTGAAAAAATGAAAGAGACGAGAAGTATTAAGACAGGAGACACCGAAGCAGGCAAAGGCGAAAGATACTCTATCAACCCCAACAGAATAACGTCCGATAAATGAGAGCACGAGGACAGAGGAAATACCGAAAGAGACGACGAGAGCCCAGAAATAAAGAGACAGAAATACAGAGAGACAGGAGAGAGACAGAAAAGAGAAAGGAAGGAAAGAAGAAAAAAAATCATCTCCCGTCGTCCGAAATAATACTCCCAATGCTCAACGGGTTTTTCTTCCCGCCATGGCGATCGCCCTCCCTGTCACGCTCCCTATCCCCCCTGCCGCCGAGCGAGCCCCTCTGATCGTCCCTATCCCTCTCTCTATCCCGCTCCCGCTCACGACTCGAGCTCGACGACGACACGTACTCGCTCCTGCTGCTGCTCCGCAGCTGTATCACAGGGTACCCCGCGTTTCCTCCCTGACGCAGTAGGAGGACGTTGAAGACGACGCAGTGTGTCCTAGCACGGGACTCGTGTTGCTGCCCGCATGCCCGCCGCTTCGCAGCAGCGGCGCGAGCTGGATCCGGTCCCCAGGGCTCCCAACAGCACCGACCAGCCCGCCAGACGGCGACGCAGACGGCGCCGAGGGCGAATGCTGCGGCTGGATAGGTTGTTGCTGTTGTTGTTGCTGCTGCTGTAGCGGTTGCGGTTGTTGCTGCTGCTGTTGCATGTGCTGATGCGGCGCCTGCATATGCTGTTGAGGATGGTGCATCTGCTGTTGTTGTTGCTGTTGTTGCTGCTGCTGCTGTGCCCCGCCATACGCATCCCCCCAAGGCGTCGCAGGCCCCGGGGGCACCCCAAACGCCGCGGGCCACTCAGGCTGGCTCGGGCTCGGATTCGGCGGGTGCCCGTGCGCAGGCGCAGGCGCATACCCGTACCCATACGGCGGCGGCGGCGCATACGGGTTATGCCGCGGCGGCATTGGCGGCGGCGGAGGCGGGTGCATCGGGTACCCCTGCGCGTACTGGTACGGCGGCTGCCGCGGCTGCGGCGATCCCGTCGGCGCGCGGTACGACGCGGCGTAGTCGTACCCAGGCGCGGGCGGCGCGGCGGCGGGCGGCGGGGTGGCGGTGCGAGCTGCGGCGGCGGGATCGTGCTGGGCGAGGACGTCGCTGTGCCGGGGGTCGGCTGGGGCGGCGCCAGCGCGGGTGTAGCGTACTGTGGGGGCGGCGGCGGTGCGTGCGAGTGTGGTGGGGGCCCTGTTGGTGCTGGGGCGGCGGCGGCGGAGGCAGCGGCTGCCCCATCTGCTGGTGGTGGGGGTGCGCCTGTGGAGGCGGCGGTTGCTCGTAATACCCATACTGGTGCGGTGGTGGCTGCTGGGCGTACATCGCTCCTGAATAATCGTATCTTCCGGGAGGCGGCGGAGGCGGCATACTTTGCTGGGGATAAGCAGCGTAATAGGGATGCATGCCCTGTTGTTGTTGCTGCTGCTGCTGCTGGTGATGATGGTGATAGGGATCGTAGACAGGTTGCTGCGGGGGAGGTGGGGCCCACTGGGGGTAGGGAGCATACCCTTGAGGATGAGGAGGGGGCCGCCGTGCATGCCGTGAGGTTGCATTACGTGAGGAGGCGGCATAGACTGTTGCTGAGGTTGCTGCTGGGGTTGAAGTTGCTGAGGCGCATATTGCTGCGGGTGCTGCTGATGCGGCGGGACACCCTGAAGAGGCTGCTGCTGTGGCGGCGGCGGCTGACTTGGGTCTCTGTATAGCGGGGGAGGACCTTGCGGAATAGGCTGAGGTTGCGCCAGAGGTTGCTGCTGTGGCTGTTGCCCAGGTTGCTGCTGCTGCTGCTGCTGCTGTTGCGACTGCTGGTTCTCATACCCAGTCATAAATCCACCACCGCGTCCATCGAACACACTTGGGTCCGGGAAGAGGAGTAGGCGTTGAGTTCATGCTCGCATTGCTAGCAGGCGGTGAGATTTCTTGGACAGCTTTTGGTGGAGGGATTCCTTGAGGCACTGGGGGCGGTATCGTTGGCCCCATGCCCGGATTGCTGGACGCAACTGGCGGCCATGGACCTTGCTGTTGAGGCACAGGTGCTAGGCCAGGAGCCGGGCCGACCCCTGGCGTGGACGAACCAAGATCGACACTGTCATCGACCCGACTCCTCTTGGATTCTCGCCGCTTCGGCTGAGGACGCGATTCATCCTCCTCTTCATTCTCCGAGTCGATATTCATAGACACAACCTGCGTCATTGCGGGGTTCGGCCGTTTCCGCACGCGAATGTCCTTTCGTATGCGAATTTTGATGCCCTGGTCGGCCAAGGAGCATGACAGTGGCGTCGATTCTAAAAGGATGATCTTCGATAAATCTCTCGACGCCAGCTAATGCACGGACATACCCTCCATTCCGGGAAACTTCTTCGCTGTGTACACATAGAATGGTGCAGAGTAAATTGACTTGCAGTGCCGGACATTATTCCTAAAATGGAAAAGGTCGGTCAGATTCATTACATGGCATCACCAAAAAGCTCGGATGGAGAAAGATGGTCCGTCGTGATCGCTGTCATAGACGGTGATACACTTAATGAAAGAGTCGCACGTTCATAGAGGTTCATAGCGAATAGCATGGCGATTGCTACGACCAACATCTGATGGAGAAATGGGGGAGAAGGTTTGGATCTGACCGACAAGTCGGTGCGTGATAGTGGTACCTCAATCGAAGGGATTGGCGCAACCATGCGACTGAAACCATCAAAGTCATATATCACGACCGCTTGGCAGAGGAGTAACGGAGATACTGGAGAAGAAATAGTACTCACGCAACGACCTCGAATAGACTCAATTTCAGGCGATAGCTTCCCTCAGTTCTTACACTCAAATCAGGGAAAGACAAAGAAACCAGCATCTAAAGATAAGATAGATTAGTGGAAGCGAATAGTGCTGCTGCCAGGCTGCCAGACCTTCATTGTTATGCTGCAGGGTCTTTCAGGTGATACAGGGATGACACAACGGAGCCTGGTTGTACATCTTGTCCGACCGTCCTAGAGAATGATTGAGCATCTGGGAAAGGAGTACAGAAAAGAGTAGTTGAAGTACCTTGAGCCAATGCAGTTCGTTGTCGTCATCTGGTCGTGCGAGACTTGCAAACATGAAATAATACGGATTTTGGAGGAACGACTGGGCATAGTTTGCGCCGTCGTTATCATCGGGGTGTTGACGAACGGTCGAGCTTGAGCTTGGAGTAGGAGACCCAGGCGGCGAACCTGTCGAGCTGTTTCTCCTGCGGCGTGAGGGGGAGATGTTGGAGGATCCTTGAGTAGCGGGGTCAATTACCCGCAGCTGTACGATGGGTGGGGGATCAATGGGTCGACGATCGGCTAAAGAACGAGGGGTTGGGTGAGAACTTAAATAGAATTTATGTACGACATACCTTTGCCACCCACACCACACATCCGTGCTTGCTTTGGTTCCTGACGTACGACCAACTCGTAAATCCTGCGATGCCCAGGATCGTAGGTGTTGATAACAGCGCAGCCATGGAATTGGGATATCGTCATGGGCATTCGAGTTGATGGTAGGGGAGGACGGAGAGAGGGAGACGGTGGAAATAAAAATTTAGAGGGAGATTGTCAGCGTTGTCCTGGAGTTTTGATGATAGATATATAAAAGAGGAGGCTATCCGTGTCCTTACAGACGACGGAGGTGGGACGGAGGGACTCCCACACCAAACGGCAAGAAAGGTTGCCTTCGAATAGCGCACGAAGACCGGACTATCGCTGGGAGAATGGGATATTGCATGCCATGACATCCCATCGATGGCGTTGTATACCAGTAAAAGCGCGAACCATAACCAAGGATTCGGAGCAAACCGAAATTGCAACAGACAAATAAGACTTACAAACGGTCTCTGTCGTAAGAGTAGTGGCCTGTCATGGAGCTCAAACCTGTGAGGACGGAGGCGTTGTTGGCGGTGGAGGTGGAGTTGTCGTCGTAGGCTGGACGGTGCGATGGGGGAAGAGATTGGTGATCCATGTGTATGTTACTGTATGTATTAACTACGGCGGTGAATGAGCCCTGTCGCTGTCTCTAATTATTAATTAGGGTTCGTCCGGGGCTAGCCACCAGATCACATCCACAGTTCTGGGCTGTCCTCTCACGCCCTTCTTTCTCTCACACCAATTTCCTGGACCAACGTTCGCCGTTCTCTTGGGTCTGCGCGGAAAACATATCCACCGGCAGTTTCTGTTACCGACTGCAACGGCTGAATGCCTGAAACTCCAGTTATTGTGTCAATCAATCTTAAGCTTATACTCGCCTGCCACGACTCTCTTACGACCTGCGCTCTAGATGATCAGGGTCCCAATGCCTCCTCACCAGTGCTGGACAGAGTGGGCGTAAAGTCTACGTTACTGCCAGTGCCAAATAAATCCATTCATCTTGATATTCTCACTCGTCGCTTCTAGCAGCAGGTCTTATCAGATCTCATGAGGCCAGACAACTGAGACCAGCCATCCAAAAACACCCCGGTTACCCACCCAGAAACCCCACTTTCTGGATCGCTCATGCCATTTCTGTCGCGAACGGAAAATGTCGGTGCATGACTAATGGTTTTGTCCAGGGTTCTACCGTTACGGCACATCCCCTTCATTCATTCACTGGAAAAACTGCAAACCGACGAGAGCTTCTGACCCTGCTCAGCTCGTACAGCACCCGTTCTTCCAAATCTCAGTATAGAGCACTGTCGTCCGAGAGCTTAATTCGATGACGGGCTTTTCACCTATCATATGGAAATTTTCTCTTCGCATCCGGACAACTCTTGGTGGTCTTGGTCCCAAGTCAAATCCACCCTTAAACTAGGCGAATTGTGATCTTCCTGGGCTCTTAATGCGCATATAAAGGCGTACATTCTTGTCAAACATGTATGATACCTTTACTTTGGAATGCGTTGTTCTCTGCCACTGATGTATGCCATATATCCTTCTTAAGATCAAAGTGCTGAAGCAGAAACATGCTTTAAAATCAGAAGTAATGATTCTTCTTCCGTCCGGCGGCCAGGCTCTTCAAACTGTCTATTTTAGATTATTGGGGTGGCCCCACTCACTCGAATCCTCCGTAAACTTTCCTTGTGGACCAGGCCAATCATAACAAGCGCATGAACGGTGCGTCTTTACCACATGACATCTGCTCACCAGCAGGACATCAACACCGAGTGTCTATATATTAACGGTAACCTCAGTAGACTTGGAGCAGACCATTACCTATGTATTTTCCGCAAGCATCCATTCAACAGGTAGCTACGGACCAGCACAAATGAGATGAATGTAAGTAATTTGCTTGATACACACTCCTGCGAAGCTTACAGGTACACGCGCACTCTAGTAGATCATATACATATCCACGATAAAAAAGGGTCTGATGAGGTAGGATTCCACATTGCAAAGAAGGTGAAAGAAAAGACCCTGCACTGCACTGCGCCATAAAAACAGAGCCGTGGCATGCTCACACATGAACTCAAAATTCGAAGGGTCCGCAGTTCTGATATCCAATAGATGGGGTTAATTATGCACAAGCATACGTGGAATCTCGTAGGAACCGTGGACTCCGCGTTGCAAGTTCGTCGCGCGGTTGAATGGTGTCAACGTAGGTATACACCGTGTCGCATACCCATCGATACGATTTTTTTTTTCTTGTTGATTTATGTCTATTGGGGCGTGGTCCCATGCAGACCTAACTAACTATTACAAACGCGATAGCGATACACTTTGTATTGTTCCTTTCCCGTGAGTCCTGTATGCATCCCTGAGGTACAACTATAGGTATCGATCTGATTCCCAGCGTCCTGGACGGCTCCTCCAGTTATCAGCGCACCAGGAAAATCAAGCTCTGCACAGCTGAACAGCTAGAGCTTCCATTATTTATCTTGTCTAGACCTAAAAGCGCAATGCAATGACCAATCTTCCGCTTCCTTGGGGATGCTCAGGAGACGGCATGCTGGAAGCTCCACGAGGGAGACCCTAACTTCCGACCTATTATGTACCATTGCACGCTGAGTCCGAGGAATGAGCCCCTTCAGAGTCCCGACACGCTGGATACCCCGCTCACAGTCTCTGCACCACCACGCGGACCTGAGCGCTCAAATAAAAACTGTGTCATTACTGCACTGCTCTCTTCCATGTTCGCTGTAGACGTCAACGTTAACGTCAAAACACAAGGGTGCCCAAACCTAGGTGATTTCGAACGAAGTTATATATTTATTTGACTTTTAAACCACCAATCGCTTACAGTCATCGACGCTCGTTTCTAATCAGTAGATACCACAACGCGACGCCAATCTCGTGAAATGGTTATCCCCTGGAGTTGTCCTGCTTACTGGTACCTCTCCGCTGGGCTGGCGTTCCCACATATATAAGCTATCTGGCACACGTCCGGGGTGTGTTCTTTCTTTAGTTGGGGGCACAAAGATAGAATTAATGATAACCTATTTATAATTTTTTAATGGTTCGATGGCTATGTTTTTGTTCGATCCTTATGTTTTACTAGTGCCATTATGGCTTTGACATCGAGTATGATTGAAGATATTGAGGAACCTTGTTCTTAATACAGCTTGAAGGGAACTATGTATTGAGGCGTGAGGGCGACCATTCGTAAGGCATCCAGAAGTTCCCTATATCCTGTCAATCGAAGAAAACCACTGTCCCCGCCCGTACTTCTAATACGTTTCAGATGTATTATAGATTGTCTAGTCTCAAGAACACTCCACGTAGGTTTAGACCATACCGTCAAAGGATGTGATTATCCTGAACGCCGGAAACGATTCTGTCCAAAATCAAGCTCGACATTCACACGCAAATTTCATTTACACCATCCATACATAAACAATGTACTCACGTATCTCGCCCTTTCTCGAAGGTGACAAAGGGCCCTGCAGGCCGGGCAAAGTTATTTTAAAAAGATAGATCAAATCGCCGCTCATGGTCAGCCGGTGGTTATCAGATTATATTGAGCACTCAGCGGTATGTACTTATCTGATAGCGTCGATGTCCTACTCACAGTACGAGATTCCATCCCATTGCCGGGCACCAATCGCAGTAGGAAATACCCACGCGGGCCGCCCGGATTCTGCTTGCCACAGCTGCCAGGACGGTGCAGCCGCCATTACCGACCGGTTCGCGCCAGAAATACGAGATTTAATCCGCAGCGCTGGCTTGAGAACTGGAGGGGGCACAGTCCCTTCTCTTGTACACGGCTTCCCAGGTGAAGAATGCTGAATATGTGATAAATCTCACGAGTGATGACGCACCGAGGCATGAAACAATCGTGAGTCGTTAACCCTGATTGGCGGGTTATGGCCTGGACGTGTGTTCCCGACCGAGAGAGTGGCTGACAGTTTTTGGAGGTAAGGCCCTGATGCGTCAGGATATTATTATGGTTTCTCTTTCTCTTAGAGGCTGTAAAAATGGTGTCTTTTCGCGCCCCTTTGTTTTGTATTGAATTTCCGCCTCTTCATTTAGAATCGGACAACCCGTCTTCGTACCCGTTTCCCATTTCATGGAAACGGTTCTCTTCTGCCGTAAATGTGCGCCATCACCCTTCAAATACTATCCGGATGTCTCAGTTGGAGACTTCGTGTCATCTCATATTGTGAGGTACATGATTGCTCCTGAGTCCTGACTGGCATCAGATCGCAGGCAAGGATTATAATTGAAAAGGACCGCCTCACTGTCAACCGACCGTGCGCCTGCCATCCAGACTCGCAGGAAATGTCAGACACCAGGTACCTCCAGTGCTCTGGTATTTTCAAATAAGAGCTAAGCATATGGCCGTGTGGCGAAATGGCATCGCGTCTGACTACGATCAGTATGTGCGCTTCTGAACACGTGATTGGCATCAGGAGATTGTAGGTTCGAGACCTACCTCGGTCATTTTTGGCCGATCACCGAATTAGCTATAAATGGAAATTGGAATAGCAACACAACACTTGACACTGCCACCGAAAAAATGGTAGACTGCATGAAAGGTTTAAGACTTGTTCTTTTTCTCTAAAATTTCTGTACCTAATTAAACATACGGGAACATATATTTTGAATTTTATTTTATGGCAAATAGTCTGGAAATGAAAAATATAAACTTGAGGGAGATGCACTTGAGATGCACCTTACTTTTGGCGAGTGACTGATGTTCAGATTGTATTTATCGTACTCCATACAGAGAAACCATAATAGCGCAGAGCAGGTCTTTTTGAGTGTATATTTTCTTGACGCGGTTTAATCTGTGAGTTCAGATGAGTGGTGTTCGATGTAACCTATAGACCCTATAACCGTTAGTACATCATTCTATTACATGGCCGTGTGGCGAAATGGCATCGCGTCTGACTACGATCAGTACGTGCACTTCTGAGCGCTTGATTGGAATCAGGAGATTGTAGGTTCGAGACCTACCTCGGTCATATTTTTTTTTTAAGTGATCACTGAAGATGACTATAAATGGTATGACAAACAACATCCAGCACTGCCACCAGTTCTCAGTTCTCTGTACAAACAGCTTCCGTCCCAATTTTTTCATCAGGAAAAATTGAGCGCCTAATCAAAATTCCTGTCACGGGTCTTACATGAAACCCGGCGGTTATTATTCTCGTCATAGTGGACATCTTCCTACTCCGTTCATAGTGCATACTGTGCTTCGAGAGTGAGGCCTCGAAGAAGCGACTCCGTAGTCAACTTCCCAGTTTACAGAATCTAGCAATTCCTGCATTGAAAAACCTATAACTTTCAAATGACCACACCCAATTCATCAGAGACATCTTCGACTCGAACTTGACATCCCGATTGGTATAAACTTAGCATGGACATCTGACGAAGCCGGCTTCACCGGCAATGTAGCTTGACAGTACTTGCCGAAATGAAGTGAACATGTCCTAGAAATCTAGAAGTCGAACTATGTATATGGCATGTCCATGCAAGCATGGTGAACGTCGTGCGAGAAAAATAGTGTATACATAGGCATCCCATGGTTGAGTATGATCAGGTGTTGAAGTCATTTGTTGCGCTGGTTCAAAATAGAAAATATGACTCTTCCTACTATGTAATAGTGCAACTTTCGTAGGCTTAGTTTCTAACGATGAACGCCCCAGTTCCCACAGAGTCGAACAGCAAATGCGCTCGAGCAGGATCCGTCCGAGCCCCACTATCGAGGACCTGAGTAACAGAAGGCTGCGGACTTGGCAACCCCAAGCTCTGTAGGCTTATCGAGACAGACAAGTAGTTCATGTTCGTCGCAAGAACCAAGGTCTGTCCGCCGACCGTCCACAGCCCGATATCAACTCTGTTGATGGTGATCTGGCGGAATGTGGCGGAGGGGCTGAGGATGAAGGGTGTCATTTTTGTAAGGGATTGGGCGAGGAGGGAGGCGGAGGCTTTGATGTCGGGTGTGGTGGGGTCGTCCCATGAGACAACGCCTTCAGGCATAGGAGAGTCAGGAGATGGATGATCCGAAAAGATGTATACCAATGATTACTTACCTAGACCACCATGATTTATTCCTACAACGCTCTCGACGACAAACTCCTGGCCCGTAGGGAAACGCTTAAGAAAAGAACAGGAATCAGATTTATAACGGGAAGACAAGAAGACAAATGATATCCGACCTTCCAATAACTATAGGAAAAATACCGTCAGTACCGCAAAATTCAAGTTAGAGAGAAGGCAACAGACGTGTCGTTTCCAAAGCCCTGTGGGACAGTCCAGACAGCTTTCGTGCGTTCCCATCCATTGATGAAGTTCCGATCTCTAAATTCATCCATTCTCGTCGATATATCTTCAAATGCCCCTTTGCAGTTATCACATCTGCGGAGAAGGTCGAGTCAGTTTGAATACGAGTTTTGGGGACATTCATGAACGAACCCGCAGTCGCCGTAGTCGGGTGTGCAGACCGTACCCCACTGAGAGGAGAAAGTTACGTTGTTGCCAATCATGTAGGTGTCTTGTAGCAAGATATCGGCCCCGCTGGCGTATTCACTATTTATGCCATAGTAAGTGAGTGAACACTTCTGTCTACATTGCCAAACGTACGTGTAGTGGAAGTTTTCACAGTTGAGAACCAGTGATACGGGGTGATACCCCGCACCGCCCAAGCCATCTCCGCCGTCCAATGACTGGATCAAGTTGGAAGATTTGAGGGTAGCGTCGAGAGGGTCAGATGTTCCATCAGGTTCATCGCCTGTATACCAGAGGAGAAGATTCGGTCGGGATTTGATGCGGTTCACTTGTTCAGTAACCGCTGTCGCATTCATGTAGTTTCTGGGATATTACCAAACTGTAAGTTGGCGCTTGTAACAAGTTGATACGTGATACTAACAATCTCATGTCGTACATCAAGTACAGACCAGCCTCCTGCATCTTGTCTAGTACAATGTCGAGTGCGGTCAAATTGTCGAATGACGGGATTGGGTGCACCTAGATATAAGGTTTGAAGAGTTTCATGCGTTAGATACCTGTGAAAATCATACCACCGTAAATCTACCCAAGATTTATCAACGACGTTCTGGAATACTTTGATGAGAGACATAGTAACGCACCCTTGAGCTTTCAGTTGAGCAGGAATCGTAAAGTCATTCGCCAAGTAACCTCCGAAGTCAGTATAAAAACCGATTGGGAATACTGGGGCAAATGGGCCAGGTTCGCCAGTAGCAGGTCTAGCTAGCAATGCACCGGTTCTCAAATCCATCTTTGTAACTGACCCAATATCGGCTGGGGGCTGGGGAAGGAAACTAAGTGATCCAGAGGCTTCGAACTTCTGCGACTGCAATGTTGCGGTGCATGAAATATCAAACGCTTTTGCTTGCGGTTTCAAGCCGGATAATTTGAATGGCAAAGCGTGTTTCGTCGCGTTGAGAGGAACATTCCCGCTCGTTAGCTTCTTTCCATTGACGGTGACGGTGACCGAGACTGAAGTAGATGCGAGCTCATCGAGCCGAGGAAGAGTGATTGGAGCTGCGTTAGCTATGTGAGAGAAAGTGACAGGCGTGTCAATCAAAATGGCGATGTCATCTGAGTCCGAATTGGCATCCTCTGTTAGGTATGGTCTGATAGCAGGAGAGCAACGCAGGGCAAGAAGGGGAGTTTTGGAGGTAGCGGGTATAGGAAATAGTCCACCTGGTGGGACGATGGGTGAAGTGGACATGTAGTTTTTACCGCACCTGATACGCGTGTATTAGTCTATAGCTTCTCTATAACAGCCTACAGGAAGTCTAACGCTCACCATGTCTGTGCTGATACACCAAGTACCAGATGCACTAGAAAGAGTAAGTACTTCATCTCCAACGAGGTAAAGGGAAAGGTATCGTACTTTACACCCTGCATTATAAGCCATGTCCATACAAGAAACCCATGTGCAATAGAAGAGGCAGCTTGCCAACACACATGATGTACGCATGGTAATGGGTCACTCCACCTTTACTTCTGTGGGTTCTAATCTCCGTAGAGTATGATAATTCACATAAATAGGTTAGGATGTCTGTTATGCACGTCAAAATGCAGAAGATGGCCTTCGATTTGCTGGCATTTACGTGTTGGACGGTGGGAGAGTTCAGTTACCAGTTAGAGCTAAATGTATTGTAGAGATAGGGAAAAGATAGGGAGACGAACAGCTCGGTCACTAAAGGCTGGCAGCAATGAGCATTGAGCGCTGTGGTCGCAAGTCGGGACCGCGGGAATTGTCATGACACGTGCAAACTTGCTTCGGCCCGCAACGCAATATAGGCAATCTATTTATAGACGATTTGACTGTGCCCTGAATAGCGTCGAATTGGCGTCGAATCCCAGAGAAAGTAATTGATTATAGAGATATAAAGAAAAATAGATATATACACGAGCAATAATTGATGTAAACGTACGCATTTATCTCAAAAGTATTGTAACTTCAGGTCAATTGGCCCGGAGTTTGTCACACACGTGCCGCCATATTATATATCCATTGTGCAAGTATCCAAGACCCAAGAGGTCTTCAGTAATCTCTAGCCTCATATTTTGAGTACGCGAGCGGAAAAAGGAGACTGATCCACCAGAGTCAAGGTCTGGGCTTCCATGGCACCCGGTATGCCACCGCCAATTGTGATCGCGCTTGGATCGTGCACTACGTAGTGCATTCACGTTTTATGTATTATTGAGTGGCACGCTGTATTGCTCAGTATTCACCAAATTGAACATCCTCTGGATTTGCTCTGGACTGTAACACGTTGCAGGCCGAAAGTGTCAAATGTGTATCGATCGTACCTTTCAACGCGACAAAATATGAGGGCGAATAAACACACCTGTATACTCTTGATTCGGACCTACATACAGTCGTTTTCCAGAGAAAAAGACCGCAAAGTTATCGGGAGCGGATACTTCAATTTTGACGCGAACGTGCTTCCGTGGTCCACAACGTGCCCAAATCCGGCAATGCAACAAATAAACAACGGCTGGTATGACGGCTTGGCCTCAAACTTGGCTTTGGCCAAGACACATATCATCTCCACTTCCACTATGGTCTTAAACGACTTTTATGCTCCATAAAATAGGTATTTACTACGTTTCTGACGGTGCCAGTAAATTTTTGGATATTCCAGAGTAGCTCCAGCTCCCAACAAACTTTTTCTCGTTAGAACAGTTCGATGGCCTTGTGCGTGGAGCGTTCAACGTTGAACGCTGCGTGCACAAGGCATCGTCTACTGTTCCATTCTTCTGGTGAGTCGTGAGTCGTGACTGATCTGCTCAGGTTTATTTATTCTCCCCATACAGTCACTCTCAGGCGTGCTGTTTCCGCCTTTTGATCACATTGGATGGCCAAGAGTCCATCTTCAGGGCGCATCTTTGACGTCCTTGGCGAAAAAATCTCCAATTGACTCCATTGCATGGGTATCTGACGAACGTGTTCCAGCTGCTTTATAGAAAAGAATTCGTTTGGATTCCTTTCAGGCCAGTTACGCAAGTACCCCGCAGTTCTAACTCAACCTAACTCACCTCGTCGCAGTCACCCCGCCTAGTTCGTTACAATGGGTAGAGTGAACGAGATCTGGCATTGTAAGTGAATTCTATCTTAGATCATGAAAGACTTACATATGTGTGGATAGCCTACTCTGGCGTAGAGAGGCGCAATATGTGGGTCGCCTTCTAGATCTTATCCTGTTTCCTTCTTTTAATACTATTTTTCAGTGCCATCTACATCGCTGGAATAATGATGTACAAGTTCGGCCTTGAGTTCTTTAATGGCTCGATCACGACTCTGGCTACAGATCGTTTCAGGTCTGCGGACACATTCACGAAGCGTGCGGCACACTTCTGACAACCTGGGGTCGACGACTTATTAACATATTGCACCCTCATTATTAGTGGGAGCGGCTCAGGGTGTCAATCAAGCAGCTCAGTGCGTCGGTGCGATCCTCATCGCACCTTTGATCAAGAAATGGCCCACTCGTTCAGTCCTAGCTGGTGCTATCTTCTTCTTCGGCCTCATGACGGCCATTCTCCTCATCGTTGATGCCGGGACCGGTATGGCATTTCCTTCAATTGTGTACTTGGTAATCAACTTATGTCTTGATAGGGGGGAAAATCAAGCCAGCCGGTGCCAAAACTCCTGTTTACGGCGACTGGAACCCCAACTTGGTATGTGCAATAACTGAATGCGCATTTATCCATATATTCATCCACATGCTATAGATCTTTGTCATCTGGACTCTATCGGGTATTTGTTACGGTATGGTTGAACTTATCCGCCGTGTCATGTGAGATCCTTGGCCTTTTATCGTACGCAATAGAAGCTGATCCTTTTGATTCGTCCAGCCCTGCCGATATCGTTGGAGGAGATGTCAGTAAATTGCGTAGAATGGATGCCGTTGTGGTGCGTATATAATACTTAACCTCCGCCTTTTATATGCATAATTAATCACGGACCCTGTAGCATATATTTTATGAAGTCGCTGGAACATCTGGCGCCTTTTCGTCTTCATCTGCAATCATTCGCTTTGGAAACAACTACAGCTTCTTCATGACCCCTGGTGCGTTTATTTATCACGCTCTGCAAGTACGACTCTTATAATGTGAATCTTTTCTGTTTAGTGTTTTTCGCATCTGCCGGGGTACGCATATATGAGTATTTCTGTTTGTATCTTGGCTTATTTTTTCTCGCAAGGCTATTTGGATCTTCATCAGTACCTTGAACTTCAAAAGTAGCAAAGTTATTCAAGAAGAACTTGAGCAATCGGGACTCGCTGAAGTTGATAAAAAGCGATCTTCGAGTAATTACTTGGTTCAAGTTGGATACGGTGCTGTTGCTTTCGGAGAGTCAATCTATGTCGGCTCCAAGATCGTCTTTTTGAACAGACGTTTCATTTGTGCGTCATCGCATTTTTCTCTTGTTGTCACCTTCATCCTGACTTAGATGTCAACTATACTTAGGGCTTCTACCTTCCTAGTAAGTCCTAATTAAAGGCTTATCCATGTTTCGTTTATACTGATTTACCCTCTCAGTGCAATTGCTCTTTATATGCACAGATTCTTAGAGGGCTCTCTCGCTCCGGCCTTCGCCAAACGCGTTCTCGGCACATCTGCCTGGAGTCAGATTATCGTTGGAGGCTCGAATTTCGGAGAGGTGAGCATCTTGCTTCATCTCTATCATTCTTTCAGGAGTCTAAGAGGTTCTCCACAGCTGCTTGGCGCCTTCGCTGTGCTGATTCTTTCTGATGTCGTGACCACACCTGTCAGTAGTTTGTCTAATGGCTGCCAGCGTTTGGTCCTTAAAACTATTTTTAGCTTCCCTGGTTGCGTCTTGATGCGCTTCTCGTATGTGCCACCAGACTGTTCTATGAGAACACAAGCGCTGACAAGAGGTTTACCCCAGTTGAACATTGTCTGGATTCTGCCTCATTTCTCCACCCGAGCCACCAACGACGTTACGTGGGCATGGAAAATTGCAGGATGCTTCATCCCTATCTCATGGGTATGTGGCTTGTAACATGTCATAGCGCTGTGAGCATTACTTAAAGTCTATGCAGGGCTGGGCCGCTGGTGATGTCTCCCTCGCCGCATACATCCAATCTTCTCTATCATCCGATCCCAAATTCAGTACGTTTATAAAGCTGCACATCCATTCCAATTTTTATTTAACTCTTTGGTACTTAGAGCACGCGAACGTGTCTGCTCTTGGAGCAGTCATGGCCTTCCTGTACTCGACCTACATTGTCCTTAATGCTGTCTTTAGCTCTGTCCTTGGCAAGATTTTCGATAAGGACTTTACCAAAAATGGCAACATCATCTATTCTCTCAAGATGGTCGGAGGGTGAGGCCTCATGTCCTTGCGGAATCCACTATTTCAATCTAACGTATCCCCATGATCTAGTGTCCATTTCTCAGTCGCGTGCGGAATTATTCTCTTGTCGACTTTCATTCCCAAGGGTGCCTTCGCAATCAACCCCAAGTCGCTCGGCCCCGTGGGCACTCCTGAATCGCGGAACGAAACTTCTGACAGCGAGGACGGAGAAGACTTCAAGAAAACCAACACGACTGATCTGGAGACATTGGAGAAGTCTAGATCATAATTTTCTTTTCTTTCTATAGACGCGATGGCTTTACTATACTAGCCGGAAATCGACCACGGATAATATGATAATACCCCCTCGACCTTCATGACTAAGTATCTAACCCCTCGTATTTTTTAATGTATTTTCTTTGTACTTTGACCAGAATATGACCTGTACTTTACTTGAAAATCGTCTACTTTTAGGGGTAGAATCGGTATTACAGCATGTCTAAACTCGGTTGATCGACTATACCTGATAAGAACGAAAACCGTGTCGTCTAAGAATAGCTTTACTAACTACATATTATATCCTACTATGAAATCTATTTTTGTCATTCCAAAGAGTGCTGAAAACAGAGTACATTGATCAAGTTCATTGACTAGTGCAGCCAGAGCCTGCCATAATCCATACCCGTGAAAGCCCATAACCTGTTATAACCCATGGTTCTTTCGATTCACCGACTTGGTGCGCAAGGAAATGTAACCCATAACCCATACTTTTGGAATCGGTGGACTGCAATTTATGCCCTTTCCTTCTACATTTCGTGATGATTTGTCCTGATATGTACTTAGTTTAGGGCATTGATCACGATGCTATTTAAATAGGTCCTATGGCGTACTACTGTAGAATACTGCATAGGACAGCATAGGAACAAAAGTGACCTCTCAGAGCATCACATGACGCCATCCCTTATCGAACTTACCCGAGCAAAGGTTCAAAATTTTACAGAAAAGAGCAAGATCAGTAAACAGAAGCTCGAAGCAAAGCTAGCTGGGAAAAAATGGGGGCAGAATCTATTTCTTATGAGGACGAAAGCTGAAATTATTCAAACTTATTTTTAGCACACCTGCAGTACTCATAATCTGTGATGACCCATAGTCTGGGCCGTCTACCGACAGGTATGTATGAGCTATGGCAGATTCGACTGTAACAGGATCGCTATGTATAGGTATGTGCTAAGTAACGGAGAGTAACGGTGTGTTGAACGAAATCATGCCCTGTCCATGGCGTGTTACGTGGGCTGCTATACTTAGCAACAAAGAATCTATTTATAGAACAGTGGTCAGTTATGTTGTTGAAGATCCCTGTCAAAGTGTGTTTTGAGTATTGAATAAAGAGATCGCCCTTGGGAGTAAAATTGGAGACCACCGATATCGGCGGCAGGTACCAAGCAGGAATAGTTGATCTATGTATTAGCGTGTCAATACTTCAAAAGTGATTCCACTTTGCATAGAATCCGATGTGGGAGGATGAGAGCTTGTCGAGTGGGCTGGAGCCTCCGACCCGCTTTGATCAGAGGATTAAAAAAGCCGATGATGACCCTGGTCGCCTTCGTCCATTTTCTGGCATTGTTGCCGACTGGCGGTCTCCGCGATGTTCGCAGACAACTCGCGAAAGCTCCAATTGCCAATTCGAGTGTGTAGAAAGCGAGGTTCGAGAAATGCAAAGGGCACTGCAGAAGATTAGTGCCCACAAGAGGCTTGCACAGGTTTATATCTATTCCGATGCCTTCCCATATTTTTGGAATCTGTGGCGTTGAACGAGTGTGTGGCGCCTCGTGGCCTCGGGTGGCAGTAACAGGCTGACATCGAATATGGTGATCTCTGATCTTATCTAAGAACTTCCATCAATATTACCACACAATACCCACAGTCTGTTCGCGGACTCCGGATATCGGGGGCCCTGAGGGATAATTTAATGACGAGATGGACATTGTCCTCATTGTCTCCTCATTCTTCCGTTCATCCCACCCCCGCCCTCTCTACGATCTGCCTTCCTCGCTTTTGACCTCAGCTTTAGGCTGTAAGTAGGCGGGAACATGAACTCCACGATTTCGAACTCGATAATGACTGGTCCCGAACATGCGCACACTACTGCTATGAATCTGCATGCGACTCTGGGGGCAGCGTTCTTCGGATTCTCAGCCGGCGCCATGTCAGTCTTCTTCATTCCGCCTCTCCCTGTTGAGAGAACTCAACATGCCACGTTAGACTATACGGGATCACAGTCAGACAAGCCTACCAGTACTACACAACTGCTGGGACTCTCGATTTACTACAGCGCAAACTGATAGTATGGAATGTGTTGCTCTAATCCCAACTCCATGCTAACTTCTATGATGTTAGATTGCATTCATCTGGCAGGTCTTGTCTCTTCAAGAGATGCTCGTCTATCTAACGCGATAACATCTCCCTTCAGTCTACTGGACACACTGCATTTTGTGTTCTCGATGTACTTGGTCTACAACCTGATCCTGCAGTTTATCGGTTATGCTGAAAGTGCACCGAAAGTTCTATGGTCTGTGGATACTATGCCTTGTCATCAAAGTATGCAAGTTCTCACAGTGTTTTTATCGGACTGCCCGTGTGTAGGAGCCTGAAGGTATATTGACTCCAATTTGCTTCCATATCTTAAACACACAACGCACACACACATCTCTAAATTGTGCATGACAGGGCCTCGGATCGATTCAAGCCATCCTAATTATCTTCGTCCAAGGGTAAGCCATTCATCGCTCGGTGGCCTACATGGTCCGGCTTGGAGCAGTTGCAGAAGCGACCAAAGCTAACGACCGATTTATTGCACCCTCAATCTCATTAGCTATTACCTATCGCAAATATGGCGCCGTAAGTTTCCTTAAATACATCCATCGTGTCTTTTCTCATTACCAATGTCTAGTTTCCGACAATATTCTATTGGCAGACCGCTTCTCAAAGGCCGTGCATGTGTGTAGTCTTCCTTTTGCCCCATTCTGAACTTCCTCGCAATTTCTGTCTCGATGCTAATTTTCTTTCTTGGTGACTTCTTATAGATCTTTGTTGTTTTTATCGCTATTCTCGCTGTCGGTATGTTCATTTTATAAGCAATGTAATGCACACAACGCACGCGCGCTGTTTACAAGCAGACCCACAGTATGTTGCTATCACTGACAATAATCTCTTTCAAACTTAGCCATCGGTATCAGTAAGTCGCTTTATCTACGACCGGCTCACACGAGCATCTATCTATCTATCTCTGACCTATCCCTCAGCCTTCCTAGTCGAGCTGTACGTCAATTTCCGAACTACCTCCCCTTCCCCGTTGCCACCACTGGACCCTCTCTCACAACGCTTCCATTCTCAGGCAAAATATACAGCAAATATCCAACTTTACCTCCGGGTTTGAGGTGTGTCGTCAGACAGTTCATTAATAGGTCTTACAGTATTAAATGGACACCTTCCATCCAGTATGTAGTGTACCTCGGGTTTGGAGCCACGGCGTTCATAGACTGCGCAATAGCCGGTGCAATGTGCTTGATACTGCACAAAAGTGGCACCGGGGTTGGTGGGAGGTGGGTGGGGCTGTTGTTCATCTCCGAGTGACCCTTTAAGCAAATGGTTTAATACTTTGTCTTCATTTCAGGAGCGAAGGCGTCCTGGAGAACATCATCCAATACTTCGTCGGCTCGGGCTTGACCACAAGGTATTCCAAAACTGTACGAAGTTACAGCACGTGTGCTTACAACTCCCATTCCAATTCCAGTCTCGCCGCAATCTTATGTATCTGTCTGGCGCGTATCTCCTTTTGTCATCGACGTCGAGCGGCGTTTTTAATATTCTACACATTCAGTTTGTGGCTCAACCAGATACATTGCTGTACCTAGGAATGGAATTCTCAGTTACTCGACGTCCGTCTTACCTGTTAACTTTACTGTCTTTTCCTGCTCAACCTTACCTTCTTTAGTATACGCCAACTCTGTTCTGGCCATGTACGAATTCTTCTTTCCTTGCGACCTTCTACTTTTTTAAAGCTGACAACTCTGACACCTAGGTTCAATGCACGCCGACGAAATAACGAAAGAATGAATCAAACAATAGAGCTCAAATTTCCAAGCGGTGTCTTGTTCGGAGAACCAGGATCAATGTCCCAGACAGAATCTCTCATATCTAATCCCTTCTCACCTGGACAAGAAACAAAATATTCTGAATGTGATCAATGCGACGCGGAGTGCTCTAGCATTAAAGGTATGTGCCCCATTTTATTACATCCCGCTCATACTGTCACTTTGAACTTATATATGACATTCCAGGTCATAAAGAAAAACGCGCCAGTATATCTTCAAGAGGCTATACTGTATAGCAGTATAAAACTCGCATTACCGCTTTTAGACTGTTTTAGTCATTGAGACGACTCAAGTTCTGGCCAGCGCGATGTGTATCAGCCTCTGCCAATTATCGTAATCCACATTTGTTGATTAATGAGTTTCGACTTCAAATGCAAACCCATGTCCATTATCACGTCACCTACACACTATTAACACGAGATACATAAATAGTTATCCCAGCTGAATACAACACCTCATAACGATCCCGAAGCGTCAAATTATTTAAAAGCGGATTATTAAAGCAACAAAATTTACATAACCTCCGGGCGCACGTCGATAATACCATCTTCTCGACGTTATGGAGCTTTCAGCTTTCAAAGACATAAGCAATTGGTCTTGATACGCATAAGCGAGCATGTCTCTTGCCTCTGGCCAGAGGCAGGTATAGGACTGTAGTTTCTTAGTTCAACTTCAAGTAGCATCTTCTTCCTGTTAGACCTCGCTCGCCCCAGTCCAACCAGGCTTCCATGGTGTGCAATATTCATGTTCATCAAATAGTCGGTTGCAAGGTTTAACTGCCCTCAACGACCCAGGTTGCGAAGCATTACATCATGCAATGCACATTCGTCATCCTTGAACAACAGAGTCAGGCATTTCCAGTGTGGAAAGAGTTTAACGCAATAAATACCTGATCCAGAGACCATGTAAAGCATCCACCCATCCCAGATTTCTTCGCAAACGAAGTTTTGCTGGCTATGCTGAAAGGATCATCATAACTGACAACAGTGGTTCGATTTACATTGAAAAGAAACTTCACAAAATAAAAATGTCAACGTTCACATGACTATTATAAAGTAGAAAATGAAGTCTCGAACCGGAGTATCGCTGCAATCGTCCCACCCTGATAAATCGAGCATGTCAGTCATGATTCCATATTGAAGCATTTAGCCATACCCATTGTATACCCATTAGCTCCACAATAACTCCCGTCTTGCTTTTTGTTCAAAGCCCCCAACTCAACCAGTTGACTAAACGCAATTTGTTGACCCCACATTTTACTGAGATCACCTTGAGCTCCTGATAACCGAATGCTGCGTTTCGTTTTAGGGTGGGCGATAGTATGTATCAATCTAGATGGAAGAAGGCTTCCCGAAAGCTTCTTGTCCGCGCTTTTCGAGACATATCCGTAGAGGGGTAGTCCAAGAAGCAGCTTGGAGGCAGGCATTCCGGCATGGGTCCACTGGGTAAAAGCAGCCTCAGCTGTTGCAGTTGGTTGACGGCTCGTTCCACATCCATCACCTTGAACTCGTAATAAGTCGGTGTAAACGCTTGCATCTTAGTTGATATATTACTTAGCGGTGCATTAGGGCCGGGATGAGAGGATGAAGAAAAGACGTCATAATTCCTAAACAAATTATGTCAATATACTGACATTTTCTCGGTGTTCAACCAAGGAAACTGACATGATGTTAACGAAGCTCATATATTTCGCATATTCTGCCACATTGGAGAGGGGGAGCCGTTTGGTCCTAACCATGGAAGTTGAGTTACTGCCGCAGATATAACTTTCGAATTTCCTGGCGACAGAAACTAGTCATCACAGAGTATTTTTGCAGAAATGTGTGTTACTTACCAAGGGTGTTGCGAAGCGCTTTAAAAAAGCTCAAAAGGTTTGCAGCGTCCTCTGGGGAATGAGGGTTGCCAGATCCCGAAGAATTGGGATACTCCTTTGATACGATATACGTTAGATGATATTTCAACCAGTTTGGACAGAGATAAGATAGAAACCTACCCAATCTATGTCAATGCCTAAATTTAGCGGAATGTTAGTATCATATGTTATTTTATACTACATTCAAAGGACCTACCATCTAAACCGTACGAGTCGACAGTTTCAGCAAGAGTTTTGACCAGTTTAGATCGATTGACTTCTGTCGACATTGCTTGACTATACCAGTGGCAACCACTCCAGCCCCCTATTATAGCGCATATATTCAATCAAAGGGTACTTTTATTCAAGAAAATAACTTGCCAACGGAGAGCACGATTTTTGTTGAATGTCCACTTCTACGCACACAAGAAACAAGGTTCCTGAGAACATCTTGGGCGCCATCATCCCAGTTTATACCAGCATCACCATTCGGAGTAGCAAATGCTAGAGACATTGATGAGAAAGACGAATGCACACAAGAAAATTTTTGACACAAACCAAAGAAAAGAATGTCGAACTTGGAAAAGTCAATCTTGTGCGGCGGACTGGTATCAGATGCCCACGATGGGTAATAGGCCGCGGCGATGGGCTTCGTTGTTCTCTCTGGCTCGTTGCTAGTGGTTCCATCCGACGCCAAGGACCCTTTCGAGGTCATCTCTGGCAATGCCAGACTGGGCCAGACTCTGGAGTCATGGACCACGAGGTTACCAGCCCCGATGAAGAAAAGAAAGTCAGGGGCAAAACGAAGCCCCAGATGATGAAGGAGGTAAGTCAGAAACATCTGGAGCCCGCGTTTTCTCTCCTCAATAAGCTCGTTGTCGATCCAAGCCGAGGGTAAGAATGAGGTGACCAATGCATGCTTTGGTGGCAATGGAAAAGAGTCTCCAAGGTTCTCTTTCAATGTCACAAACTATAACAAGACGTATTAGGGCGCATATATGCACTCAAATGACGAGACTTACCTCAGAATAACGTCGGAGGACTTCATATTGGCTACCGTTGTCGCGAACCACGTTAATGATGTACACGACGTGGGGCAGAGGGGTCGACGACGTAGTGTGGTTGTATATGAAGAGTGAGTTAATAGCAGACATAGAAGTAAGAGGATGAGGGGGAATAAGGATAAAACATCTGTGAAGCATGGTATTTAACAGCTCCTAGGGTTTGTATGCATTTGTGCAAACGTCAATGGAAGAGGAAACTTCTTTTCCAGATTTAGCCATTGGGTGTCAACACTTCAAAAGCCAAATCAAAATTAGAAAACAAGTTCCTATTGGAATTCGGTGGTAAGCAATACAATTCAAAAGGTCGTCGCGGTCGTAATAAGTATCTTCGTTAATGAACAAAAAGGACAGGCTCGATATGCAATTATTTACCCATTGCTGTTCGGATCACGTCCTGAAGGGAGCTCCCATCGTCCTGGAGGATTCGGCGTAATTAGTAGGGGTCTGAAGTATGCCAAATCGGTTGATTGAAGCTCACCTGATCAAGGGACCAAGTGCAGCATCCTGCTAAATCATTCTCCTGGGCAAACTTTACTTTTGCAGCAAGAGATCGAGTGTCTAGAGCGGGTGGTCAGTTATCTTGGCCTGATTCCGAAGAAAACGGTAAATTTACTGTCAAAAGTAATTAAAGTCTTCTTCTCGACACTGAATATATACTGCACAGAATGCATTAGAACATGGACCTTCAATAACAAAGGTGTATGTCTTACAGGAGTAGAGCTCGGATCGTCCCAACCTGCCATAACGCATCAAGTGACGAATTACAGCGCATATATGAGTAAAATAATATACCCAAAGTGAAACCATCCCCATGTCCATAATTTCCGTCAAATCGCTTGACCAGCGCACCTGAGGCCACGATGTCTTTGAACGCAATCGGTTTGCCCCACCAAGCAGCCAATGCCCCCTTCGAGTTGGGTTTCTTGACGAGATCCTTGATGAAGACAGCTTTATGCGCACCCTTGAACGTGTGGCTGGCAAAAGAGAGGATGTTGTCAGCGACAGAGGGAAGGAGTGCCTCCATTCAGAGCCGTTTTCTTGCTTTTGAATACATGGCCAAACAGGGGCAAACCAAGCAATATCTAAAGAAAAGCATTTGAATAAAAAGACATTCAAAAAAAATAAGGAACAAACCTGTGCAGATGGAAAGCCAGCCGTTTTCCATCGAAGAAGTCCCGCTTCTGCTGTAGTTTGCACTCTCCTCTGGTTCTTGACGACTTGGCCTGATAAAGTCACAATATTAGTTCTGAGTCCTAATCATGAAGAGAAAGCAATTTTACCCAATGGCGCATTAGGACCTGGAGAAGATGTGCCCCAAACACTGTAATTCCTGTTACAACCTCAGTTCAAGCGACTTCAATAACAAAGTCAAATTCATACATGATGTTAATGTAGCTCAAACTCTCCGCATAAGCAGACACATCGTTGAGGGTGACGCCGTCTGCACCGGCCCAAGGAGCATGCTGGACTGCAGCAGAAATAATCTTTGCAGGACCTGGAGAAAAATCAACAATTGTGAGTCATTCTAGGCAGCGCAACAGTGTCATCAACCGCTTACCTAATGCAGAACGCAGCGATTGAATCAATAGCAGGAAATTGGCAGCGTCATGGGACGAGTAGGGATTTCCAGCTCCTTTAGAGTTAGGGAATTCCTGATGATACATCATATTGTCATCTCATTACAAAATGTCTTTAAGAAAGATAAACATACCCAGTCAAGGTCAACACCTAAAAGAGTCAACATTCAGATTCAGAACAAAGCCAGATGGCGAAATAGAAAGACGAACCATCCAATCCATACGCATTGACAGCGGTCTGCACTGCTTGTACGAAAGTGACTCGATTGTTGGCCGAGGCACAAAGGTGACTGAACCATTGACTGCCGTTCCAGCCACCTATAAGAGTAGGAAAAGTGGTCAGACAAATAAGAAAGAATCAATATAGACAGCGACATAATCTCACCGATAGACAGCGCTATCTTGGTACCGGAGCCACTGGCCTTTGCGCTTGCCACCATACGCTTGAGTATAGACTTGGTATCACGGCCCCAATCAAGTGTCGACGATGCGTTAGGGGTCGCAAAACCTAAACGAAGCACAAGCAAACCCGAAAAATCAGTCAAAAGAAGGCAAAGAGGCACTGGAGCATTCATGACCCCACCGAAAAAGATAACATCGAACTTCCCGTAATCCAAGCTCTCGGGAGGAACAGTGCCAGCACACCACTCCGGATAATAAGCCGCAGAAATAAGCTTCTTCTTCGACTCCTCTTCCCGCTCTGGCTCTGGCTCTGGCTCCTCTTCTTGTTCTTGCTCCCGCTCGTCCTCCTCCAGAGTTAGCTCCTGGACCTGATCCCGAAGAGAAAAAACGCCGACACGTCCTTCCTCGTTAATGTCGACGGCAAAACATCCTCAACATCGATATTCTCATCAGGCTTGAGCATATCCCTTTCAAGGAAGCCTTTGATAATCGGAGTGTCGTGATATTCAGGCGACCACAGTAGCGCAGAGAGGTACTTGGCTAACCCGATCTTGCGCTCTGCGATCAACGCGTCGTCCAGCCATCCAGATGGTAAAATCGCTGTGAGGATTGCATGCTTCGGAGGGAGCGCGAACCCGTCTCCTAGTGCCTCTATAAATGAAAAGATGAGATGAGAGACTTCAACGTAAAGAAAAGAAGTGATATATCGTACCATGAAGCGCTACAAACTGTTCAATTCGTCAGAACCATCCAAAAACTGAAGAAAGAAGGTAAACACACCTCAGAATATCTTCGTTGTATAACCAACTTCGAAGTCTCCAAAGAGACTTCAACGACATATACAACATGCGGATACGGCTTCGAAGTCGTAGTGTGCTTATTGATAACCACAGAGACAGCCATGACAAAAAAGTCCCCACACGAACAGCCAGGAGAAGGAGGACGAGGACTCGGGGCGACGATTATATAGAGCATCCCTGCCCTCCATGTCCTCCCTCCATTGCCCGACAACACATAACCAGCCTTCTCGCTGAAAAGTATCGTGTCTCACAAACACCACCGCCGACTTCCTTTCTGAGACTGCGCACAGGCGTAGGCGCTGGTCCGGCTATGAGGGTGAAACCAGTGCTGTTGACGCGGCGGTCATGCGAAGAAGCCAAACATATGAAAGCCGAATAGTTCTCTTCAGGAAAGGAAAGCTAGGATCCGCTGTGTGTCTGACATTCTGCGTTCAAGTAAACCACCAAAGCAAGAGATTGGGCAAGAAAAAGGGTAATGCATTCAACAAGAAGGCCATCAACATGAATGTTTGAGAAAAAGTCGCGATGCGACCCCAGCTCCCACGCGCCGCTGAATACGCGAGAGCCCCTATTTAGGCAATTCAAGAGAAATCAAAAATCGGGAGGCAAGACACAAAAGTCATAGTTGATCACATTTGGGGGCATAAGCACTAGCACTATTACATGATACAAATGAGCACAGTAGCACTAAATACATAAGACAAGATCTATCAAGAAAAGTAACACTTATAATATCAAAATGAGTCCAGAATCCTTTCAAAGTCACGCTCGCAGACCGGCTGAGAACCACACATCCCTCGGGGTGTATTCAAGAACGCGGTCAAAGATACGAGTACTTCTACTTTCCAAGGCCCTTGCGTATGGCGTTGTGCAAGGTGATGCCATCATCCTAAAAGTCCCAGCACATACATCAACACACGCAAAAAGAAAAAGAATCAAAGAGCGACAAACCTGATCAAGAGACCAAGTAGCGCACCCAGCCATACCGCTCGGAAACAGCGAGCTTCGCCTTTATCGGTAAGAGACCAAGTATCTAACACAAAATCCATCGTCAGCGAAAAAAAAAATCTTATTCACAAAACACTCACCGTCATAAGTCACAACCGTGCCCTGGTCCTTGTTGAAAAGATACTAAAAAAAAAAGACGTCCAAAAGAAATCAGCACCATCTACCAAAAAAAAAAATTAATGAAAGCGAAACGAAGCGTACAGGGTGTTACTGCAGTTGTCCCAACCCATCGTAAACCCACCCGCCTGTCCATAATTCCCATCTGACCTCTTAACAAGCGCGCTAGCCTTCACAATATCGCTAAACGCGATCTGCTTGCCCCAGTACCCCGTAAGATTCGCAACAGCCGCAGCCGCAGGGGCCTCAACCTCAGGGTTGGTAACCTGCGGCGTCGTATTCGGATGCGCGCCGTTCAAAAACTCCATCGCCTCGACCTTGCCATCCGGGCCCTTGGTCTCCTTCTTCTGCAGGAGCAGCATCTCGGCGGAGGGCACAGAGCTGCCTGTCAGGACCGTCTTGGTGCTCTTGGAGACGTACCCGTAGAGCGGCAGTCCCAGGATGAGCTGGCGAGAAAGCACAAAAGGACAACGTCAGAAAAGAAAGATTTTTCAGGTGTGTTGATGGTTAGACGCACCTTGTTGCCGGGGAACTTGGCGGCGGTCCATTGTTTGTAGGCGGCGTGCGCGCTTGCTTGAGGCTGCCACGACGTTCCGCACAGGTTGCCTATCAAAACGAAACGAAGATTCGACATCTCATCGCATCCATCCAACGCGATACAGAAGACGTACCGTACGGCGCATTAGGACCGGGAGTAGCAGAAGCACCCCAAACATCGTAATTCCTATTCAAAAAAAGAAGAAAATGTTGAATACCAAAAACGTACAGCCGAAAACGGAAAACACAACGAACATGATCATAAGATAATCCATCTCAGCCGCGAACGCCGAGACGTCAGTGAGCGGCGCGCCGTTGGATCCCAACCAGGGCATGTGGGATACAGCGGCAGAGATGATCTTGCACGGTCCTGAAGGAAAGGACAGGAAAGGGAACAACACAAGATCAGCAAAAATCATCGCAGACAATCATGAGAGGAAGGTCGTACCAAGAGAGACCCTCAAGAGCTTGATCAGACTGAGGAGATTGGCAGTGTCAGCAGCAGAGTAAGGTTGACCAGCTCCAGGAGAGTTGGGGAATTCCTACGACGAAAATACGAGAATGTCAATATTCCTGAAAAGAAGTAACATTGAATACAATGAGACGATGTACCCAGTCAAGATCGACACCTAGCAAAAAGGAATCGTTAAGATTAAGATGACACTGCAAAAGAAAGAAAGAAAGAATAACTGACCATCGAGGTTGTAAGTATTGATAGCGGAAGCGATCGAATTGGCGAACTTGGTTCGATTTGCAGAGGTCGAGCACGCCTGGCTGAAGTACTGGCATCCACCCCATCCACCTGACAAGACAATCTTAGACAGGAACATCAGAATGCTATCTGTTCGACGTACCGATGGAGATAACAACGCGGGTGCCCTGGCCGCTGCTGCGAGCCGCAGTGACCAAGCGCCTCAGAAGCGCCGTGTTGCTGATATCAAGCGTGTTGGACGAGGTGGGGACACCAAACGCTGAGCAAAAGGTACAAAATGGTCAGCGTTCAAGACCGCACCAAGAAAAAGTTGCACGACTAACCATAGAAAAGCAAATCAAACTTGGAGTAGTCGATGTTCTCAGGAGGACGATTACTGGACCAAGAAGGGTAATAAGCCCCCGCAATCATGCTCGCATTCGCGGCGGCGGCGGCGACGCCTTCACTTGGCTCACTCGCCGCGATCTGCATCGCCTCCTTCCTAGTGAGCGTCGAAGGCAGCGCGTCCTCCGGGTCGAACTTCATATCGCGCTCGATGGTCTGCGCGGAGAGAAACTCGTAGAGAAGGGACTTGTCCTTGTATTTCGGGGTGGAGAGCAGGTCGACGAGGTACTCGGCGAGCCCGGCTTTGCGCTCTGCGATGAGCTCGTCGTCGACCCATGCGGAGGGGAATAAAAGTCGTCGCCAGAAGGCGCTTGGGAGGAAGGGTGTAAGGATCCTTTAAGGCCTCTATATCATGGATTAGAATTTGATTCAAGTACGCGAGGGATGGTGTTTCAACATACCATGAAGAGTGACAAACTGCAACGGTTCAAAGAAACATTTTATCAGCGCGTAGCCCGAACAGCAGAGAATGAACAACCCACCTCAGAATAACGTCTATGCGCAGTCAAACCCTTACCATCAACATTGGCGTTGATAGTATAGATAATATGCGCACGGGGCTTTAGAAGCGGTGGTATGGCTGGAGATGGTAACAGTGGGTGCCATATTCAACAAAAGAAGGGCAACAGCAGATATTCTGTCCCCAGCTCGGGTGGTCGGATTATTAAATACAACTCAAGAATTTCCATTCATGCAGAACTCGGCGATTGAGGCCCTGGAGATGACAGGGGTGGAGGACTCGATGCCTTTCTTGGATGTCTCACGAACAAGACGAGCGCCTGCATCCACGATTCCATTTTGTCAGTTCAACAGGATGCTTGGAACGCGACTGATAAATTTGAAAATCGGTGCCGTGCACACCAACTCTTGCGCTGCTCACGTATGGGCTGTAACTGCACGAAAGTCAACAGAAACCATGAGATTGAACGTACAATTGACTTACTTGGAATCCCATTACCCCTTCGCGGATGAATCTTCAATCGACATACTCGATAATCAGGAAACGGATCCACAAATAGGCGCACCGGAAGCAATCCATGGCATTTGCTGGAGCTAGCACCAGACCCAAGGGCGCATTAACAGGCAACTGGACATAACAGAAAGAATGTTATCGTTTCTTAGACATCCAAGGGAGCCAGAGGAGCACCGAGAGAGGCTTGTCATTCAACGATTATCATTGCGCAGAGAATATGAAGCAGAAAGCTGATGACGTTCGATCGGCCAGACGCATACTATTAGTTATAGTATGGCCGGGGTGACGCTGACGATGTAGTCCGGTTTGCCACTGATATAGACGTTGGATCATATCGCCCCTTGTCAGTGGCCCCTGTTGAAGAAGGTTTAATGGTGGTGGCCCGTCAATCTAGCTTTCAATTTGACGTTGCACTCCAGACCAAGCTAGAAGGGGAGAAAAAGATTAAGAAAGGATCCCATTACCTTAAAATTGAAGCAGGGACGCAGGTTAGAGCAAAGAACTTGAGCGCCCAGGCCGTCTAATTCGGATGCTGGCCTGGAAAACATGACGGGCCGATCAGGTTCAGGACAATCCAATTTATATGAACCCTAGCTCTTACGACAGTCAGAGCCTCGCGGCCTCAAACGAACAACAATACCCAAAATGCACCAAACGGCAGGCTCGTTGACGTGGTATCCATATAACACCCTCCTACTCATGTTTTGTGTCCCCGCTGGTCCCTGTACACGGGTGTCTACCGTCGATTTGAAGCTCGATAGTAATGGCGCGTAAAATACTATCGGAATCGAGCTGCAGCGTCTTCCAATGGCAGGACATGCCTCGCGACGTCCTCATCGAGATATTCCTCGAATGCCTCCCCATCGACCCCCTGAAGCACCAGCAGCCCAACACCACAGTCGCGCCGATGCTTCTCTGCCAAATCTGCTCTTACTGGCGCTACGTCGCCTTGAGCGCCCTGCAGCTCTGGGAGTCCCTCTATCATGTTTCCAAGAATGGAATCCGCAACAAAGATATCCGCTTTTTTAAGATGGTGGTCCAAGAACCTCAAGCTGAAAAGCCCCCGTCTGCGCCTCAGGATCAACTGGTCCGTGGATATCCAAACATATCAGAACCCAGGACAAGCATTCGAAGCTAAGGAAGAAGAAGATCAAGGCAAAACGGAAGACCCAAGTCTATTTCTCGAAAGCCTGCTCACATCCGCGAAATACCTCGACCTGGACCCTTCATATATCACCATATTGTTCAACTACAAATTCGGACGTCCTTTGAGCTACCCTAACCTCGACACGCTTGTCATGCGACAGAACACCTGCACGCCTACAAGGGCCTCCATCATGTTCAGAAGCCACCTCACTACGGTCATGGACCGCGCCCACACGCGCCCCATCCGCCAGCTCCATCTCGAAAGTTTCACGTTCTCCGACCGCGCCTTCCTGACCACCTTCCGCTGGTCGCACCTCGCCCACGCAAGCGTGCTCGACATCCGCATCGCGCTCTCCGCCTGGCACCACCTCATCCGCGCGCTCACAAGCCTCCAAACGGGCACATTCCACATCACCGCGCTCGACCCCGGCGACACGCCCGACATCTTCTCCCTCGCCTCCAGCAGCAGCTCCTTCAACCGCGCCCCGGCCGCAGCGGCGCTGCCCCAGCTGCACACCCTGCACCTGTCCCTGCCCTCCGACCGCACGCTCACCGCCCAGATCCTGCGCGGCCTCGCCCTCCGTCGCTCCGCCGCCTGCGCCTCGCGTCCCCGCGCTCTCCCTCTCCTCGCTGCACACCATCCTCGCGTCGACCCCCGCGCTCACGCAGCTGCACCTCTGCGGGCGCATCCCCTTCTGCTGGACCTCCCACACCATATGCATCCCGCCCGCGCACCCGCCGCACGCCCTCGCCCTCGCCCATGTCCAGCAGCACCAATACCAGCACCAGAGCGCCTGCATGCCCCTCCCCAGATCTTGCCCAGCCTCACGCATCTCCTCCTCGACGGCAGCATCCAGAACAACCACATGGTGCTCTCCTGGGCGCGCTCCGTGCTCTCCTCCCCCTGGCTCCAGCTCCCGGTCGTCCAACCACACGCAGACCGCGGTGCTGAGTCCGGCACTGCCATTGGCGGGGCGGCATCACGCACCTCCAGCTCGCGATCTCCAACCCCTCCTCCGAAGAGAGCGACATGTCCGCCTCCGCCGCCCCGCCGCCGAGAACCAACACCAGCACCCATTCGCAGTGCACAACAATCCCAACCCCAATCCCGCCTCTACAAATACAAATCCAACCGCGAACGGGAACGGGAGGGTCGCCACGAGCCCCTTCTCGATGGAGCGCTCGCGATACGTGCTGCAGAAGCTGCGGGGCATCTTGCTGAGCTGCGACCTGGACCTCGCACGCGTGCAGGTCGTGATCCGTGGGCCTGACGCGCCCAAGCTGTGGTCGGGCAGTCTTCTCAATGAGGATCTGAACCCTACGTTCGACGTGCCGGGGTTCGAACCTACCTAGCATCTCTGGGCTCTGGCTGACTCTAGCGTACACCTACACCTACACCGACAACTTACTCGGTGAAAAAAAAACATTTTCCAAAACCCAATGTACATATTCCGTAAATCTACACCCACACCTACACCAACAACTTAGAGTACTCAGTGAAAAAAAATTACTTCCCAAAACCCAATGTACATATTTCGTAAATAATCACACCCATACCATGTAATTTAATTTTTGTTTCATTACTTTCATTTTCGATAGGGGAAAAAGTAGAAGATAACAAAAGTGTCGGCTACGTATGCATGCATGGCAGAAAGAAGAAAAAAGAAAAGCAAAAGTGATGCACAAAAGAGAAAAAAAGGCTACATTCTAGATTTCCCCTCTTTCCTCGTCAATACAGTTACAAAAAGCACAATCCAACAACCCATCGTTTACTTCAACTGAAAAAGAAGGAAATAATCGCATCAGCAAACATGCAGCAGCAAATAAATGTTGAAACCGATAAAAACTCACGTTTTTGCCATCAACCCACTTCTTGCCGTCGATCTCAAGATCCCAGGCGAGAGCAGCCTCGAAGAAGGCCTTGTCCTCAGCGTTGTTCTTCACATCGAGCTTGGTGTACGAGTACGACTCGTAGTCAGGCGCAACGTTAACAACGGGGACAGCATCCTGTCCACGGCAGATGATGGTTCCAGCAATGGCAGAGTTTCCAGGAGGTGCCGAGGACACCGACGGATCCGAAGATGTACTTGCGGGAAGCCTCCAGGCGGTTGAAGAATCCTCCGATCTGGTTGGAAGACATGAAGGTCTGCGTGAGCTCGTCGTTGTACTTGAAGTCCACTCTCCAAACGGAGAAGCCCTCGTGGTCGAAGCTACAAAAAAACATTAGATCATCTAGAAAGAAAAAAAAAAGACTACGCGAACTTACTTCTCGTAGAACCACTCGATAGCACCACCGGCACCACGGGTCTCCTTGTTGGAGTAGGCACGTTTCCAGTCTTCAAGGTTGAAGGTGGATTTGGGGAGGTCGTCAAGGGGGTTCTTGGCTTTGGGCTCTTCAGGGACAAGAGGCTCCTCCTCGTCATCATCATCAGCAGCCTTTGGCCTTTGGCTTCTTCTCGGCCTTGGGAGCAGCAGGGGAGCGGGCTTGGGTTCCTTCTTCTCCTTAGCAGGAGGGGTGAACTGGATAGCCTTCTCAGCGAATGTGGTCTCGCCGAACACAGCCTTGAGTTTGGGCTGGTTGACGATCGTCTCGAGGTGACGGATGGTGTTGGGGAGCTTGGCGCGAAGATCAGCGTCGACGGTAACGCCGACGGCTTTCTGGATGACACCAGCAACGACGAGATCGGCGAGGGTGATGCGCTCGCCGACGAAGAAGGTGCGGGTGGCAAGGTGGGCCTCGAGGGTGTTGAGAGTGCGGGTCTGACGATCAACTAGGCCGGTGTGGGTCTGCATTTTCCGTCAGCACACGAAATTCCAAACGCACTTGAAGGTGTAGAATTGGACTTACGGCCTTGTTGTAAGGGTAGACACCGACGCAAATGCCACGGATGAGATCAGTGAAAGAGTCGAGTTCAGCTTCTGTCACATGGACCCATTGGTCAATGAGAGCAGCATCCTCAGCAGTGCCTCCGAGAAGGCCAGAGTTGGGGGCAAGGCCGGCAACTAGAGAAAAAGAAATAAGAAAATCAGCATATAAGAAATTAAACAGGTCAAATCGGATTTCGCGCGAGTATCTGCACAGATATCAGTGTATCCAGCAGTACGGATCGATGGCTTGATATCCACGATAGATTCTCTGAAGGCGTCGCGATCGATTAGATAAGGACACTTACGGTAGCGAGCAATGACAACACCCTCGAACAGCTTGAAGCCATTGGTGCTTTCCCAAGCAGGGATCTTGCCATGGGGAACTTGGACAAGAACTCAGACTTCTTGTTGTCGACCATGTGCTCATAGTTAGCAGGCAGGGTGATTTCGACGCCAGCCAAGGCAGCTACGGCCTTGATCTACAGTTTACGGCAACATGAATTCATTTGAGCATCACATTCGAGCCAGGATCATAAGCACGACGTACGATCTTCCCCTTTGCCTGGTAGTCGGTGGTCCACAGAGTTCCAGCTGGTGCCATTTTTGAGTATTGAAGGGTAAGGATATGGTAAAGATGAGAAAACAAGATAACTGGTCAAATTTTTGTTGAGTCAATCGGTGATCACAGATCAGAGCTATCACGTGTATCTTCAGGGTCGGTTATTGCGGTGTCCTCGATGTTATGCTCGTCAACGCACCGCCTCTCAAAGTTATGACCCATATGCATACGTTCTGGCTTTGAGCCGCCACGAAACAGGTCTACACTCAATTTGAATTCATAATCACCCCAAACCTATGACTTGGGCTATCCACACTTTAATATGGATATTGAGGGTTCAACTGCAAAGTCTAAATCGGCTTCGTACTGTGTACGCGTACCAAGGTTGAATGCATCGGTTTAATCTTAGCTTGAAGGCTGTATCGAGCGTGTGGTCTTCTATAACCTTTATATACGACCATCAACTCAGCCAGCTTCCAGTATGCCCTTTCTTTTTCTGTTGACAAGTCATAACTGTCCTCAACACCGTTATGTCAGAATCGAAATTACCCGATGATTATCACAATTCAGAACTGCGCCCCACCCAAGGACCAGGATCTCGTATGGTTCATGTTCGTACCATGATTTAAAAATGGCTTTTGTAATTCTGAATAATATATTATTATAGATGTCAGGTGGAGAAACTGGCGGTACAGAAACAAGTGCACAAAAAGCCCTCAAAGTCCAGTACGTCGTTCACCGTTTTATATCCATTGCTATCTAATGAAGAGCAGGTCAGAGATATGGGTCCAGCTGAATGCGATGCAGACACCGGTGGAAATGTGACTGCGACAGATGTAAGTACATGAAGTTCTATCGCCTCCCAAGGTAGTGATCTAAAGCCATTCAATGCAGGATTTGAGTTACAACGAAGAAGTGTTCGAGACTGTTGCCTTTGCCACCTCGCTCATGGAAGAGTACAAGGCAGGGTTATCACTTTCTAACCTTGACACCGCGCTTTTCCTGTTCCGTCAAGTTTTTGATGACCATCCAACGACACATCCACTCCACACTGATGCCATGAGACATCTTGCGTCCGCACTGGGTGTCAGATTCATGTACACCAACAAGACAGATAATCTCGTGGAATCTTTGACCCTTCGCCTTCAAATATCTAATAATTTGGACCCAGAGCGAGATACAAGCGATGATAATGCAAGTCTATTCGTTGCGGGAAATTGATATATTAGCTGACAAAAGATGCAGCAGAACAGTACCGACGTCCGACAGGAGGACGAGGCCGTAGAAGCATTGGAACTGGCGAAGGGATTGTTAGCAGACTTTCAGAAGTCAACCTCCCTTCACGTTCTCGACACCATTGTCTCCCTACTCCAACAGTCACTCGCTCAACTTTCATCTGCATCCACTATCCGGTTTGCGGCGTTGACTACCCTTGTCTATGGATTGTATGCTCGCTTTAAGCATGATACGAATATCGGTGGTTTGGACGAAGCAATCTCTTTGTCTACAAGACGCCGTCAACTGTTGCACTGAGCAAGATGGGCAACAATCGAAGCTGAACTCCCAGAACCGACTATGCGGATTTTTGATGGAACGATTTGACTTAACGGGCGATAAAACCGATCTTCAAGCAGCATTGGCTTCACTGGGAAGTGGGAACTTCGAAGACACTGAAACTGCCATAGGTATTCGACGACTGTTCGACTTCACCGAAGAACTCTTTGTACAGTTCACCAAGTGGGGTGACGCGGGTGCCTTGAATATTGTAGTAACACTTTTTCGCGAAGTAATGGCAAAAATGCCCCAAGGAAGTGAGGATCACATTGTTGCTATCAACAATCTTGCTACAGCACTGTCGACCCGATTTCGACATGGAGGCGAAAAAAGTGATCTCGATGGGGCCATTTCTCTCTACAAGCAAGTTCTGGAGCTTCAGCCTTCGCCCCATCCCGATCGATCCATGTCACTCAGTAATCTTGCTACTGCACTGTGGATACGATTTCGTCAAGGAGGTCAGCAAAGTGATCTTAATGAAGCAATTTCCTTCCACAAGCAAGCTTTGGAGCTCTTCCATCCTCCTCATCCCAATCGATTAATGTCGCTCAACAATCTTGCTGCTGCACTGTGGGTACGATTTCAGCAAAGAGGTCAAAGAGGTGATCTCAACGACGCGATTTTCCCACCATCGGCAAGCTCTGGAGCTCCAACCCTCAGCCTCATCCCAGTCGATCCATGTCACTTACTAATCTTGCTACTGCACTATGGATACGATTTCGGCAAGATGGTCAGCAAAGTGATCTCAATGAGGCCATTTCTCGTTTCAGGCAAGCCCTGGAGCTCCGATTTTCCCCCCATCCCGAGCGATACTTGTCGCTCACTAATCTTGCAAATGCATTGTCAATGCGATTTCTGCGAATAGGCCAAAAAAGTGACCTTGATGAAGCCATCTCTCTTTATAGGCAAGCCCTGGAGCTTCGACTTTCGCCCCATCCAGATCGGTCCACGTCACTTGATAGTCTTGCAAATGCACTGTCGACACGATTTGACTCTGAGCAAGGAGGCGAAAGAAGTGATCTCGATGAATCCATTTCCCTCCACAGACAAATTCTAGAGCTCCAACTTTCGCCACATCCCAGATCACTCAGTAATCTTGCAAATGCACTGTCAGCGCGATTTGCGCAAGGAGGTCAAAGAAGTGATCTAAATGAATCTATTTCTCTCCATAGACAAGCTTTGGAGCTTCCGACTTTCTCCTGATCCCGATCGATTCACGTCGCTCAATAATCTTTCAAATGTACTGTCAACACGATTTGAGCAAGAAGGTGAACAAACTGATCTCAATGAAGCAATTTCCCTCCACAGGCAAGCCCTGGAGCTCTCCCATCCACCTCATCCCAATCAATCCATGTCGCTCAATAACCTTGCTGCTATACTGACGACACGATTTGGGCAAGGGGGCCAACGAGGTGACCTCGATGAAGCTATTTCTCTTTACAGGCAAGCTCTGAGCTCCGACTTTCATCCCATCCCGACCGATCCATGTCACTCAATGGTCTTGCTACTGCACTGTTGGCCCAATTTGAGCATGGAGGTCGTAGAAGTGATCTTGACGAGGCCATTGCACTCCACAGGCAAGCTCTGGAGCTCTTCCGTCCACCTCATCGTGATCGACCCATGTCTCTCAACAATCTTGCTACTGCGCTGTCAATCCGTTTTCGGCAAGGTGGTCAAATAAGCGATCTCGACGAAGCTATTTCTCTCAACCGGCAAGCTCTGGAACTTTACCTTTCACCTCATCCCAGGCGATCCATGTCGCTCAATAATCTTGCTACTGCACTGTCAATTCGATTTCGGCGAGCAGGCCAAAGAAGTGATCTCGATGAGGCCATTTCTCTCCACCGGCAAGCTCTGGAGCTTCGACCTTCGCCACATCCCGATCGATACGTGTCCCTCAGTAATCTCGGCAACGTGATCGAAGAAGTGATCTCGATGAATCCATTTCCCTCCACCGGCAAGCCCTCGAGCTCCAACTTCAGCCCCATCCCAATCGATCCACATCACTCAATTATCTTGCTTCTGCACTGTCAACCCGATCTCAACAAAGAGGTCAAAAAAGCGATCTAAGTGAAGCCATTTCTCTTCACCGGCAAGCTTTGGAGCTCCAACTTCCACCTCATCCCAGTCGGTCCAGAACGCTCAACGATCTTGCTACTGCATTGTGGATACAATTCGACCAGGGAGGTGAACGAAGTGATCTTGACGAGGCAATGGCTTTATTCTCATGTGCTACACAATACCTTTTCCGATCTCCGTCTCATCGTCTCTATTTTGCAAAGACATGGATACACTATGCAGAAAAAACTCAACACAACTCTACAATTCACGCTTATGAAGCTGCCCTACAGATTTTGCCACAGGTGGCTGCTCTGAGCTTGGATGTAGAATCGCGACAAAAGGCCTTGACCGATGCAAGTGATGGCTTAGCTCGTGATGCATCTATATGCGCCATTCGCTCTGGGAACGTAGACAAAGCCATACAACTTCTGGAAGGAGGTCGAAGCATCTTCTGGTCACAACTCCTATCTCTCCGTTCCCCCTTTGACCAACTCCGCAGCATTACGCCAAACGGGCCCGAACTAGCAGATAGGCTACGAGATATTGCGAGTGAGCTGGAGGTTGGATCTCATCGTGATGTCTCTGCCGAAATTCTGGACAATCGGAAGAAGGTATCCATAGATCAGGAAGCATCCCGACTCAATCGCCTGAATGAAGAATGGGCAACAACTATTCTCAAAATCAGGGAATTGAGTGGATTTGAGGATTTTCTGCTCCCACCCCGTTTATCCTCACTCAAACCAGCGGCGGATGAACATCCAGTCATCTTTCTCATACCAAATGATAATGAAAGTCACTGCCTCATCATGACATCGACTATCATTCATGATATCGCCCTTCCAAACTTACGCACTCCTATCTTGAAGATACTCGTTGATAACATGCGGATGGCTGTTTCTCAGTCATCGATATCACGGTCGTTCATCGATAAAACCCGAGAGGCAATCATTAAGCTTCTGGGAGAACAGCGAGGAATAAGTCTTGTCAGCTATAATGAAGATTCAGATGGCATTTTTACCTTTGTTTTGAGAATGCTTTGGGACGAAGTAGTGAAACCAATCATTAATTTCCTCGAAATCAAGGTTAGTCAGTAAACTTCAGCAAATGATCGACCTACTTATAAAATGTCACAGAAATCGGACGAAATGCCTGTCCTGCAATGGTGCCCAACTGGTTATTTTACCTTCCTTCCCATCCATGCGGCGGGCTGCTATAATATCGACCTAGTAGCTATCGATTGCGCCCCAGATTACTTCATCTCTTCATACACTCCAACGATAGGGGCACTTCTCGCTGAGCCATCAGCTCCCACTGCCCAAACAAAATTCCAAATGATGGCCGTAATCCAGTCTCAAGATTTGGGTTCTACAAATGAGGAGTTGAAAAAATTCGGCAATACGTATCTCGAGACGCTCTCATTGCATTGGGTATCCCCGAGTCACCTGCAAGGGTCGAAGATGTTGCCTCCCGTCTTTCAGATGTGTCTATGGTTCACTTCGCGTGCCATGGAATGCAGGATCTATCCAAACCACTAGACAGCGGGCTTAAGCTCGACGATGGGCTACTCCGGATCTCGAGGATCATGAAGGAAAAGATGCCCAAGGGATCACTCGCCTTTCTTTGCGCTTGCGAGACTGCCATGGGTGATCAACATTTACCGGATGAGGCGATGAGCCTAGCTGCCTGTTTGATCTTTTCTGGATTTCGGCGGGTTGTCGCTACAATGTGGTACGTTTTTCTTCTTAGCATTCCTCCATTCGACATCAACTCTAATGGCATTGGGATATAGGGAAATGATGGACAAAGATGGACCTATTGTCGCAGACGTATTCTACCGAGAGCTTTTCCGTGGTCCTGATGGAGAAAAAACTCTTGAACCCGACGTGACGAAGTCTGCCTACGCACTTCACATTGCGGTTAAGGAGTTGCGCTCCAGGAGGGTTTCATTCCGTCGATGGGTGCCTTTCATCCATATGGGAAAATAAGGATGTATTTTGTCTGCATATCCTCCCTATCGAATGAGATGTCTGAATAATCAAATTGTGGTTTAGTGTCAATGTGTGGAAGGTAGAAGAGATGAAAGATCGCGTTAGATTACTCATATGTGTCTATGGGGCAAATTTACAAGTCGAGGAGTTCGTAAGTCTGATCCGCATCCCATGCGTCTTTCTAAATGAGTGCAGCAATGTTTTCGTTCAAGATTCATCTCAACTGAGTGACATTGACAAGTCCTCACCACCGTTCTAGCTAAGATCGTTGCATGCCAGAAATGTCGGTCTCATCTTCAAAACACGACAGTGCAGAGACGTTACAGTTCATGCATCTGAACCATATCTGGGCAGTCTGTTTTCGCGCCGCAGGGAGAGCATGGGGGCGGGTCATTGTGTAAGCTGCAATCCTTAGGGCTTAATTAATTTCAGCGATGGGAAGAGCAGGAGCAGAACCTCATAAAACATGGCTGCAGACACGACCACAATTGAAAAACTCCCATGAGTCGAAGGCAAAAGTCTTTGCAATGAAATTCACACAGAATAAGAAAGATTGAAGAAAAACGTGGCATGAATATTGCAGGAAGGAATATATCAATAGTGTAGTACATTAGGAGTGGGGCTTCAACATAGAAGGCGATTGACATGATGCAAAATCCACGATATTTTTTCCGCAGGCAGTGGATGACGCACCGAGAATCGTCAAGAATCGGCTGGACGAGACCACCCATATCGCCGTGAGCTTATTGCATTGAGATTCTACAAAGTGCAGGGATAAGACAGTCAGTAAACATTGCGGAAAAATATAAAGAATATAAAGATATCAGATTTTCGAATTCTCGACAAAAGCATTAAGACAGGGATAACTGAAAAATATGTGTCTCATCTTGTGGGCACCTTCAATGGAGGTGCCTTATAGCAGGAAACATACTCACAGTCACAGATGCCTGAATTGTACGTCGAGGAAGGTGAGGCAGGCTAGGTAGTCCTGAAAACATTTAGTTAGCTTGGGAACGAAGGTAACTTGATCACATTGAAAAGAATCAGATTTCAAAGGTCTCGACAAAAATATTAAGACAGGGATAACTGAAAGGTAAATGTCTCTTCTTATAGAAAAGGCAAGTTGCAGGAAGATTCCAGCAAAGCCAACCGAGAAGTAAAGATGCGTGCTCACTTTAAAACCGATAGCCAAAAAACTAGTGTCCTTATCCTACATTCCATGCCGCCAAGCTAAGGCTTTGAGAACCTATAGTGAACGATTGGTTAGAATTGAGCGAATGAAAAAGGGATTGACGAAAAAGATCAGAGAAATTTTCTTCTCATAGGTTAAATGGGGCGTTACTCCCTCCTCAATGAGCTGGGTTATCGAGCATTACGCTCTTTTTCATCACGTCGATTCGATGGACCGAAAAGAACAGATTCAGATTGGCAGAAGAACACTAACCTGACCACAATTCACGCGTCCTGGAGACTTCTGCCCATTGTCCGTCGTAAACCTCACAGGAGTGTGTGAGGAGTGATGAGATAGGTGTCAGCGAAACATCATTAAAGATGAAAACACGCGGTGGTGTCCACCCCGGTCGTTGAGAAAGAAGGAGCGATGCCAGGAAAATAATTTCTCTTTTTCGAAATGACCCACGCTGACTTTAGGGGAGGCTTGTTGTGACGAAAGGTAACTCCGAGTGACTATAAGTAACAAGGAGGTTGTTTCGGCACACGGTTTCTTAGAGGGAAGGAGAAAGACTGTTTTAACAACTGTATTCGCTGGGGTCTAAGCTAGTACAATAGGCCTCTTTATATACTCTATCTAATAGTCCATTGGATAGTAACAGATGCAAAGCCAAGAGTAGAATGGTAAGATAGGGGAAGTGAATCAAATAAGGGCGTTGACGAGAGGGGTTGAAGTCAACGCGATAAGATAAGATAATAAGAGGTAACGTGATAAGTAGGATAAGTACCGATCTGTCACATACGCCCTCCGGGCTTTGTGGAGCAAAGGCCTAACGAAGTAAAGAAAAGTAGAAGTTGAAGATGTCACAAACATAATAGAATAGAAGAATTAAAAGATTCAAACGGAAGGTCCTGCCATAACGACATCCTGTGCTGCAGACGAGGGTCCAGCTGTTGCTTGATGGTCTTGAGCATTGTGGTGACGGGGTGTTGTCCGGCACCCGATCTGGATTTGCGGCCTCGGGAACGTTTGGTGAAATATTGAGTCCCGTTCTTGCGGCGCGTCTCGGCAGCGGCGGCAACCAAAAGCATGTCGCGGAAAAGTTTCGAGTTGGGTGCGTGATCGTCAAGCGGGTCGATGCCGAGTACGTGGTTGTGATTGCCATGACCGTGATGACCGTGATGACCGTGACTGTGATGGACAGGAACGTGATGACCGTGACCGTGATGACCGTTGTGATCAGGGTTGACAGGGGTGGACCACAGAACATCTGGGGGTGACCGTCGTGCCGTCCGTGATGTAACGCGACTGAGATATCGCCTCCATCGGGCAAATCGGTGCGGGCCGGTCGCGAAAGTTGTTGAAAAAGGTTGGCGATGCGGCTGTACCCATACGGCGGGTTCGGGATTTCGGCAGTGACATCAGAGAGAGCGCCGGATACGTCCGGTTGTGAGCGCAGAAGACGGCAACGTCACGTGTCGACAATGCCTCGTTGACATTGGCAGGGAAAATGCCGACCGTGGGGTTGAAGAAGACGTATCGATTGGCGGCGATGCGGGCGAACTCCGGGGTGATCGATTGATGGTAGCGACGGAAGCGTGTCAGGGTTGATCGGAACAGGTGCAATGTTGGCAGGGGCGGCGATGACAGCAGGCGCGAGGGGATGATACAGCAGAGGGAGTGTGGGTGAATGACAGAGTAGACAAGACCGTAGTGAGAGAGGGAACAGCAGCAGGAGTGTCTGGAATAGAAATGACAGAAACAGCAGGTGTGGTAGGGGCAGGACTAGAAATAGAAAAAGTAGGTTAATAGAAGAATAACTAAAAATAAAATGATCCGACTCGTTGTCCCCAAAGAGGAAGCCGACGTTCAGGTTAGTGTCGGCCTCGGTCGGGACATCGTGTTCCGTTCGGTCAAATCAAAATCAGTGGATTCGAAATCCACCGCCCCCTCGAATGGGGGCGTCAAGTCGTGGGTAGTGTCCATAGAAAGAATAGGAGAGAATGTCAAACAGATAATAGGTACACAAAGAACGACAGAAAAACAGATACAGAGTGAGGGTATATATAAATGTATAATTTGAGCACAGGGGCTCAGCTCAAAAGAGCAACTGCGGGTCTTTATCGGGAAGTTTTCCCGTACCCCTAGTAGCTCGGCGACCGTATCGACTCCGATAAGGTCGAGATAGGCCGTGAGCGCGTGTGTCTCAGCAAGGCGCTCCGCTGGCAACCAGGTGACGTCCCCGGCCTTCCACTCAATTTCGAATACGGAATCTTCTCCCGCTCCGTAGTGTGATAAAATTTTTCAATTGCCCATTCCGTGCCCCTGACGCCGTCGCTTGTGATAATCTCATCCAGTCTTCCGGGAAATAAGCGATCGTCGTTAGGATGATGAATTCGCAGCAATGCCGCGTGAAAGACATCATGCACTCCTCTCTGCTTGAGAGAGGATGATAGGTCCAGCTTATAGGATTGATTCCCATAATCCTTAATGATTCTATATGGTCCAATATATTTTGGTATTAGCTTGCGAGCCAATCCTCTGGGATAATTAATATTCTTGGTAGATAGATAAACTAAGTCGCCTTCATGAAATGGCGATAATTGCCGTTACGGTTAGCGTCTCTCGTTTGTTTCACTCCGAGCGGCTAATATGCTGTCATGAGCTTCTATCAATGCCAATTTTTTCTGTTGTGCAAAGACCCGAACTGACGGGTATTCGTTATCTTTAGCTGAATTCCAGATCATTGATCGCGGCATGCGCCCATTATTCAGAAAGAAGGGTGCGTATCCTGTGCTCTCAGACCGTGCCGAATTAATTGCAAATTCGATGCTTGATAACTTCGATACCCAGTCAGATTGCGTTCCGTTCACGCACTGTCTGAGCATCTGATTGATAGTGCGGTTCGCGCTCAGTAGAGCCGTCTGTCTGCGGATGATACGCACTAGACATCTTAAGTTTGGTTCCCATTAAGTCATGTAAATGAGACCAGAAGATGCTTGTAAATAAAACATCTCTGTCACTGATTATGTTCTTAGGCATCCCATGTAATTTGTATACATGTTCGAAAATAAGTTCTGCGACCTGTCGAGCCGTATAGTCGGTGCGACTAGGTATCAAATGCACCATTCCGGTCAACAAACATATTACGACGGTGATCGAATTAAACGATCCGTCCCTGTTTTTAGACTCAGGTAAGGGTCCGACAAAGTCAATTCCGATTGACTCCCAAGGAGTGAATGGTACAGGAAGCGGATTCAATAATCCGTACGGTTTTTGGTTACTGGGTTTACTCCGTTTGCATGTATCGCACGAACTACAATACGATTTAACGTCCGAAACAAGGTCCTTCCACCATACTTGAGACCGCAGGTAGTCAGTGGTCTTAGCTGATCCTAAATGCGCAAGCATTGAGTGAGCTTCCGATATTACGATTTCACGAATACTGCGACCCTTAGTCAGTATCTTTGGTATACAGAGCAGTGTCTGTCCCTTTTCTTTGAGGTAAATTAGACCCTCTACCACTTCAAAATTTTTGTATGCTTTAGGCTCAGTGAGAATCAGATTAAAGAATGGGTCATTTCCATATTTATTACGGATTTCTTCCAGTAAATTTATTCCTTCTATTGTGGATGAAGCGAAGTCCATTACGGCCGGAAGTTCTTGGCGAACTTCTTCTTCCGGCAATTCGATGTCCGTTTCCCTGTTTGGTAACGGAGAATTATCCTGTTGTGGCAACTTCGTATGCTTAGCTGACTTCGGGCGGTCTTAGTATTGATCGCCGTTGTCTTTTTCTCACGTTCCCGCCCTCCTTTCGTTGGACAGGGGTTTCAGAGTAAAGCGATCGCGCATCCCGTGCCGCTGAATTCTTTTAGAAGTCTCGGCGCGTCCCGTTTCCGCAGGAAGAATGACCCTGCGAGTCCAGCGTGCGGGACGCGACCCTGGCCTCAATTCCCGCCAGCATGGGACACCCGTACGCGACTTCGACATCGTCGTCGACCACATCGTGGTACGTGTACTCACTGCGCGCTCGCATAGTTCCAGGGGCCTCATTCGAATACATACGCGACAACGCTGTCCGCCACTACGTTCGCTCCCGGGAACGTATTCGACTTCAAATCGAACGACGAAATCTTCTCAATCCATCGGGCTTGTCGACCCGAAAGATCCTTCTGGTTCAGTAGGTGAGTCAAACCTTTATGGTCCGTAACCCACTTGAACCGGACGCCTTGTAGGAGGTCGCGATGCCGCAGCATCGTCTCAATTCCGGCGAGCATTTCGATCTGCAGGGTGGGGTAATTCTGCTGAGCAGAATTCAGTTTGGCGGAGTAGAATGCCGCGATTTTGGCTGTCTTCCACTCCTGTCCCTGACTCACCAGCCCGGAGACGCCCGTCGCGCATCCGTCCGTCACCATCCAGATCGTCGGTGCGTCCGTGTCATACGTTAGGGGACCCGATGATGATTGCGAGCTCGATCCACCATAGACTTAACATCGTCGAACGCCCTATGTTCCGTGAGCGTCCAACTAAATGGGACCGTGTCACCAGTAAGCGCGGTCAAGACACCCATAGGCACCCGAACGCCAGGTACATCGTCCGCCAGGTATCCAACCGCACCCAGAAAACCTCTCAAGAGATCGCGATTAGTAGGCACCTTCCATGCGACGACGCAGTCGACCTTGTGTTCATCCATGCGTATACCATCATCATCCACAACGCGCCCCCAATATCGCTGATAGTTCCCTCTGTAGGAAGCTTAGCTTTCCTTTACTCAGGTATAATTTTTCGCGTTTAAGGATATCAATTACGATTTTAACGTGTTTCACATGATCGTTCAGCGTGTCAGAATATATCAGAATGTCGTCGAGATAGACGTCCATGAATCGGCCGATGTATGGGGAGAATAGGTGATTCATTAGTGTCTGATAGGTAGCAGGTGCGTTACAGTCACCCTGCTGAACGACCAAGCTAATCATGTTTCCATCAGGTGTGGTTACTGCGGTTCGATCGACGTGCGCGGGATCGATTCGTATCTGCTCATAGGCAGACTTGCCATCCAGCGACGATCGGAACTTATGCTTCGCCACCCTCCTTAATATTCCCTCAATGTCTGGCAGCGGAGACGTCATTTTCCGTGTGTTCTTATTGCGTTCACGCAGGTCAAACACGGTACGCAGCTCAGCAGGCTCATTATTCTTGCGGGGCTTAGGGATTAACAGCATAGGCACAGTGTTACCAGAAGACGTTATCTTCCAACGACCCGACTTCAAATATGCGTCTCGTTTCTCAGCCCACTGGGCCCGGAACGCCTCTGGACATCTCTGACGGGGCGCCAAGGGTACGTCTTATTCACATCAATGAGAGGGATAGTGTGATTGATTTACTACTTAGAGGGGGGAGCTCCGTTTCGCCCACTTCTCTACACAGTGGTGCGGCATATCGGTTTAGTTCTGCTCTAGCTTCACTAACAGCACTCGTGTCTAGGGTCACTCCATGTATCATAGGCTTGGTCTCTAATCCGGAAGCCATAGGAGCCGCAGTATTGCTGCCAATCACGACCCGAGCAGGGTTCAATCCAATGCACACCGAATGTTGGTACATGAAGGGTGTACCCAGGATGAGATCGTAATTGCTGATGTTTGCGATATCAAAGGTGCGTATCGAATTTATTCCTTGATACTCAAATTTAACTTCAGTACTCGCATTTATTTTAGAACGCGATCCCTGTACTGCCAACTGTAGGGTGATTGGCTCCGCCAATGTAACCTTCTTCACCTTCAGCTGGTCTGCTAACGTAGTGGACATGAAGTCACCCAGCGAGCCTGAGTCGATTAGCGCCGAACTGGCTGCCCATTAATCAAAGTTTTCACTATTACTGGTTTAGGTAGCAGGCGGCTTATCCTTTAATGCGGCCGCGTTACGTTGAAGTCCGCGTACGATCCACGATCTACTTGCACACCGTGTAGTTGTAAGTAATCTTTCGTTTCATGATGGTGACATTGTAATCAACATTATTGACCATTCCTTCAGACGTAGATTGAAACAAACGATTAACTAAGGCTTTGGTTCTTGCCCACAGACCTGGTTCCTTAGCGGCGTCCTGAAATGCCTCTTTCGTTTTTGCACATAACTCGATGTGACCTCAAATTGATCCATCTGATCGTCATACCACTTATCGACATTGAAGTTGTCGTTACCCAGGTAAGATTCAGGTAGTTTCGTAGTTTGGTTATTCTGAATATCTTTTATCTCAATAGTTCTGTATTCCGTGTTCGAACGGTGGACTGTGCAGCTATCATTGTAATGTGAGCTGTGCGCTTTTAATACTATATTCACAAAATCTTCTACAGGTGCTCCGATGAGTGTATTGGCTATACTACGCGTTTTGAGCCATTCCACGGTCGTTTGGCTAGGGGAACGACATCTCGGCTTGCCTCGCGCACTCTTCAGCGTACCATCGGCCAACTGAGAAGAACTGGTGACGCAGCCTGTCTATGTGCAGATAGGATTCGAAGCATCTATGCTTGTCGTAGATCGCGTATCTATTGTGTCTTGCCTTCTCCACTGCAAAGCGAGCTCGCACATGTGGTAATCCTCTGTATCCCCTGGGTATGGTGTGCTTTTACGGAGTACGCGCTCAATTCTCTTTGCGAACAAATCTGCCTTCGTGTTGATCAGATTTGTCGCATTCATCACCATCGTGAGTCGCATCCTTGCCATTGGTGGGGTACGTTCCCGGCTCACAAAGTTTGGATGTTTGTTCAGCGTAATGGGTAATGTAAGCTTGGTTTTTATTCATATACCGAGTGTACCAGGAAACTAAATTGGTTCTGGGGTTCTCTAGTAATCGCTTTTAACGACTGTAACTATTTTTAATCCATGTCCTCTATGCAGTACAACTCTGGATTGGTATTTGTAGGGTATACAGAAAATCGTACATCATCCTCAATCGCAGGGTCAGCGGTCGGATAATTGGTATGTATTCCACTCATCAATATATGTATTGAAATCTCTGTGAGAGGTTGACCAAAGGTAACCAGGTTCCTCGAGTGTGTTGAAGACCGAGAGCTCGCGCCCTCCGCTTTGCATACCATCCTCGAAGATCGAACTTGGAGTTATTCAAACGTCGTTTGGAGACGTTTATTCTGAAGTGAGTTAATCTGTCTTTGATAAGATAACTGCGACGCTTCGGATTATGTTTCACCTCAAATCGTCCGCCGTGCATTTCATTGTATTCGTACCAATATCGCTCGTCTCCGGGATAGGTGACTATGGTACCTAGCTGGTAAGTGATGTTCATTGCGAATGGGTCACTAATTTCATCTTGAACACAGGCCCATGGTCTCGAAATCCAGGGAGGATCGTCCCATGAGTAACTGACTGCCCCCAGAGGCATGCTCTCCAGGACCTCTATGAAGTCGCCGGGCTGTCCGTTTTCGCGTCGTCCTCCACCGCTGGTTCAATATTGTGAGTGGACATTCCTGGCGGCCCATTTCCTGAGTGCTTAACGCTACTTCCTTGTGGACAGTTTCTAGACATGTGTCCTTGCTCATTGCAACGGAAACATCGTCCTGACGAACCTTTCTGATTTCTCTTTCTCAGACAAGGTATTCCTATTTTGCGATTGTTATTACTTCTGTAATTATTGTTTTTACTAGTACGCGGATTGTATCTTCCTTGGGTGAAGGAGTTTCCACGAGGTTTGTTAAATGCGTTATTTCCTCTATTCTGACCATCATATCGGTTAGGTCTGTCCTCGCGGTCTCGTCGTCGGTCATGATTGTCATGCCGCTCGCGATGGTCGCGTCTACCACGATATTCGCGTCGGTCTCGATACTCGTGTCGGTCTCGATATTCGCGTCGGTCTCGAGGCTCGCGTCGGTCTCTTTGGTGCACCGATTGGCTGGGACGAGAATCGCGAGGTCGGACATTCTCAGAGATTTCTACTATCTCTGCACAACGTACGACTTCATCCCAGGTAGACGAGTCTGGATGTAGGCCTTGTCTCCACAAGCCTCGTTGGATTATTTCTGAGCTCCCTGTCCAGAATCGATTGACTAAATCGCTCTGGGTAATTGATCCAATTAAGTTGCATTGTTCTTCCAAGTAATGCACAAATTCGCTGACACGTCTATTACCCTGTGTAAAGCGTTTTCAATTTCTCTACGGACTTTCCTGCCTGTAATCGATCGGGAAACAATAGTTGTATAGTTCATTGTAAAAGTCTGACATTTTCCATTTTCTTCATTTATTGATACTTTCTGCAGGTAGAAGTCATAAGCTCTTTTCTCCATGAAGTAAGCTAACGCCGGGATCCATCTTTTCCGGCGGAGACCGCTGTCCTCCAGGTATGATTTGCTTTCTTTTACAAATCTGTGGAATGCACGGGCGTCCGTGCTTCCATCATAGGGGTAGGTTTCAGTGCTTTAGCACTTGATGACCCTGTTCCGGCGTTTTTGTGTTTGAAGCGACTTTTGGCTCGTCGTCTTCTGACGGCGATGACATTCGTCGGAGCTCGACGAGCTGTCATCCGATCCATCTGGGTCACCAGAGGATGGTTCTGAACTTGATGAAGGGCTCTCGGACGATGTAGTCGCCGCGCGTTTCTTAGATTTGGGATTTTTTCTTGTAGAAGATACTTTCTTCAGTGCCGCCCCAGGAAGGATTTGGGATCAACGTGCGCTACCGGCCTCGCTGATAGGGGTTTTGCGCAGTTGGCATGCGTACATGTTCGGCAGTCTGGTCAAATCTTATCGCAGGCGTTCTGGGTAGATTAGGAGCTGTAACGAGATTTAATTGTTCCTTTCGTTTAGCTTTTGCCAATTTCTCAAATTCTTTTCTTTGAGTTTGAACATCTAATTCAACGTTGGAAATACTGAGATTCCCCATTCTCGGGGGTCAATAGTCTTACCCTTATCTTTAGAGGTCCTTCGCCGCGTGAGCTGGAGCGCTCTCGGCGGACTTTCTTATTACGTTTAGCAATTAACTTTTGCTTCTTGTGTTAGGGATTTCTCGGCCTTATCAATGGCAGGATCCGTAGCTACTTCTGTGCTTATTTCATTATTGCGGCC